>JARKIA010000182.1:0-358680 GCA_029289565.1 Mycena galericulata
CCTTTTTTGGCTGGCACCTCCGCCTCTCGCACCTCTGCCTTCCGCACCCGTGGCTCCGCCTCCCCCGCCCTCCCCCGCCCCTTCTCTCTCTGCCCTCGCGCGGAACAAGCTAAAGTCGCGCGCGCGCCGGGACAAGAAGCGCGACGAGGCGCGCGCTTCCTCCACCAACCCGCTGCTCAAGTCCGTGCACTACAAGCGCGTAGCGGCCGCGAAGCCCGCCGCCCTGGAGCTTGACGTCGACGTGGCCGACTTGCCGCACGCCAAGCTCGCCTGGCAGGGAAGCGGAGCCTCTGCGGACGACTTCGAGTTTACGGAGCCTGCGGCTCCTCACGACCTCGAAACGGGGCTCGGCGGCGTTTCTTACACGCAGGCGGAGGTTGACGCCCTCACCGGCACGCAGGGTTTCATGTACATCGCGTGGCTCGGCCGGTGAGTCTTGCTTCTCCATACTCTGTCCTTTTTTCTGATGCACCGCAGCCTGAATCGCGGTCCTCGGCGGCGCCCCTCGCGACGCCGCTGGGTGGAAGGTTGTGACAGACGGCGCAGCCGCCCTGCTCAAGGAACGCGAGTCCCGCGTTCGCCTCCCCGAGGAACGCCTCCACCACCGGCGCGCACAGGAGGCGTTTCCTGCGCTCGCTCGAGGCATTGCACACGGTGGAGGGCGAACCGAGCCTGGCGAGGTGCGCAACAACGTCACCAACACGCAGCTCACCGACGAGCTACTCGCCCACGAGTACTTCCAGCGCCTAGCCGTGTTCGCCAACAGTGAGTATCTCAAATCGCTGCTCCCCATCTCCCTCTCACCCCGCTCGAAGTTCTCTTTGCGCTATGGGCGCCCCTACTGTTTGCCTTCTACCAGGCAAACATGGCCCTTCTCGCCGCCTGGAAGTCGTCGATGCGCTGGAATTTCCCTGGCAGCATCTTCGCTTCCTGTGTCTTCAATTTCGGCCCCCGCGCGATCACCGCCCCGCACGTTGACTACGCAAACCTCGCGTGGGGCTGGTGTGCAGTCACCGCCCTCGGCGACTTCGACCCGGACATCGGGGGGCATTTGATCCTCCGCGAACTTCGCCTCGTGATACGGTTCCCCCCCGGCTCCACCATCCTCCTCCCTTCCGCCCTCGTTGTCCATTCCAACGTCCCGATTCGCGCGCATGAATACCGCGCGTCTTTCACGCAATACACAGCTGCTGGTCTCTTCCGCTGGGTCCGCAACGGCTTCAAGACTGACGAGGCCTACGACTTAACGGCGTCAGAGGAGGAGAAGGCGGATCGAGGGGTGGAGGACGCGGGACGCTGGGAGGCCGGGCTGCAAATGTTCAGTGTAATAGACGAGTTGTAGCTTATGGGTAGAGAAGCCCCGTAATGTAACGCAGCTCTGTGAATAATTATTTGGTTTTGCCTTTTTTTGTAGATGGGTGCGAGCTTGAGCAAAGGGTACAGATCTGTGGAGGAGGCCTACGGCCGATAACTCCGATGTCACGAACACGTAGTCCGATATGCCAAAGAATGGCTTGTACATACTTTTGTGGGTAGCTCCTGGACCCCGATTTTTTTCTCGGGGTGCGGAGTATGAGTTACCATATATCTGTGTTTTAATTCTGGGGAGTGAGAGTTCAGATGAAAAAAAAAAAATGAAATGGATCAAACTGATCACGAACTCGTGTTTTGCATCGCACATTGACTGTTATTTACTACACTAATCGTGCCCCCTTCATCCACTCTCTCTCTTAGCTCTCTCTCATGGAAACCTCTACCTCCTCCCTCATCGAACCTGTGGATGTTTTGCACAAGCGCTGGAAACATGCGGAGGCTCAGCGGAGATACCGAGAGAGGTAAGCCCCCATTCAAAAGCTCTTTGCCGCCGCGGGGGCTAACACCCTTCTAGAAATCTTGAGGCCACGCGCGAGAAGGCGCGCAAGAGAATGGAAAAGTAGGTGCATTGGCCTCACGCCCCATTACTCACTCACAAAACCTGGCTTCTACCCTACTTAGGCTACGCGACGAGCGTCGGGCGTCGAAAATCTCCAGGTTCAAGGCGGCACGCAAACGGCGCGCTTCGGACGCGGACTATCGAGAAATGTGAGCCCTGTCCCAAACACCTTGCAGGAGATACTCATTATACTCTCAGACTGCGCAAGAGGTGCGCTCTCCCCAGGTTTTTCTGGAAGGAGCCTTACTTACCAAGGCCTCATAGAAAATTCATCGCCAAGTTTGGCGAGGACGCGTTCTTCCAATATTACTTGCCCCAGCATAAAGCCCTGGGGCAAGACCATCTCCCCGGCCTTACCTTGAAGTATGCGCGGAAGCTCGCGCAGGAGCACGCGCGCGACGCCGCGGCACCGACGCCCGCCATACCGAAGTCGAGAAGACGGAGCCAAAAAATTGCAGCAGATGCTTAAAAGACAGTAGATTCATTTGTCCTACATAGTAACATATTACAAGCCTAGATATTGTCTCATGAACGGCGAAAGACGCGCGACGCACGGAGGAAATTCCATGGACAAGTCACGTTTTTCGCTTACAAACCAAACCATGGACCTGTTTTGCTGACAAACCGCATCTTCCTTTCTCTCTCCCTATCTCCCTGGCTGCTTTCGCTCCCTGTCCCTGTCGCTTATTTCGCCCACTCGCTGTCTCGCTCCTTGCTGGCCCACAACATGGTTGTCTGCGACATTCCTTTTTACCCCAACTCGAACTACATCAACGACGACGAGCACGACGGCTCCCGAAAGATGTGGTATCTCATCTTGGATTACGGGCTTTTCACGATAAAGTGCGTGTGCTTTCAAAGGGAGGCCCCCTCTGGAACTTACTGTGGCTGGAAACAGGTCTGAGGCCGACGCTCTCGTCACCGACCTGGACGACGTTTTGATTTTTTTCACGCGGCAACAGGCGGAGCAACGCTGGGCGAAGCATTGCCGCCGAAAGCACGACCAAAACGACCTGGCGCACCGGCACGACGGGCCCGAGGCTCCCGAGGCGCCGGCGTCGATGCCACGTCAGCGCCAGTCCCGCCAGTCCCCCGCTGCCTCAACGCCATCCCCGCCGCCTCCTGCTGCCTCAACGCCCGCCCCAGTTCGCTCCTCTGCACCCGCTGCCTCGACGCCCGCCCCAGCACCCTCCCCTGCCCGCGCGCGATCGCGTGCCAAGACGCCTGCGTCGCCCAGGGCCGCACGCAAGCGCAAGTCGCCGCCCCTGCCGCTCTACAGGGAGGACGACGAGCCTAGCCCACCGCGCCGACGCTTCGACGAAGCGCCCGTGGCCGTCGACAAGCGCGCGAAGCCTGGACAGGCGACTCGCGCGCCGGGTGTCCCCAAAGCGCCTGCCGCGTTGCCACGCGCGTCTACCGCCGCCCCTACCACGTCTCCCAGCCGTGCTCGTTCCGCTGTGCCCCGCCCCGCCCCTCGCGCCGAACCCCCACCCGTTTACACGGTAGATTCAGATTCCGAGTCCGACGGCAGCTCGGTGCCCCCCGCACGCGCTGCCCCCACCACCACCCCTCACGACGGCACCTCCCCGTCGGTGAGCTCCGTGTCTTCGCTGTCGTCGACCTCGGTGGAGCCGCCGCCGTCAATGGGGGCCTCAGACGACTTTGCTCTGGGGTGGAGGGCTGCGGCTGCGGTGTCGTCGACGTCGGTGGAGCCACCGTCGTCGATGGAGGCGTCGGACGACTTTGCTCTGGGATGGAGCGCTGCAGTCTTTGCTCTGGGGCGGGGCGCTGCATCCAAGCCACGCGCCGCCGGACCGAGCGCTCCCACCGGTTTGGTTTCCCCCCGCGCAGCCGCCTCGAGCGCTTCGTCGGCGTCTCGCGCTGGTGTAGCGTCCCCGCGCACCGCCGCGTTGAACACCTCGTCAGCGTCTCGCGCGCGCACGCCGGTGTCAGCCTCCGCGTCTTCCATCCCTGGATCCCCGGCCGCAGGTGGTTCAGGAGACATAGGGCCCTTGCTGTTGTTCAACAACTCCTCGAACAAGCTTTACAAAGATGCGTACGTTGCTCACCTTTGCTTTTTTTTTTTTGGGTCTTCTGACTCTAGCTTTCTTGCAGCACGATGGCTATACGCGAGATGGCGGAGAAGGATAGCGTCGAGGTGGTCAAACCCGAGGAGGTCGTCGAGTTCTTGTCGGCGCGCGCTGGGAGGAATGCCGCGGGAAGTGTATAAGGGTTTCGCGGGTGGTGGTTTTTGTCTTGCTTGCAGCGTTGTTTTGTTTTTTGTTTTTTGTTGTGACTTGCGCGCGTCGGGTACGCTTGGTCTTGTAGCGTACGTTTGTAATGTAGGCTGTAAAAAAAAAATTGCTTGGAAGCTTCTGTTGTGTGCGAAGGCGAGGCAGAATAAAATAAATTAGATACTAAGTACGAGAAAGTGAAAAAAAAGACGGTGTTCCCGGGCTCGAACCAAAAGTACCAGATGGGACAGCGGTCATGTATTACCTGGCGCGCCTCCCAGATAATCCATAACCGCTGTACCATCTTGGTACTGATGGTACAGCGGGGTGGTCCAAATTTAAGGTGCCGATCATTTTCTCATGGCATTCACGTATTTTAGAGTTGACAGAGTGTATGTTTACGGTAAATGTTTAATCTATTCTCACCACTCTCGTAACCTCCGCCCTATCACCGCTGCAAGTCGCACGCATGTCGAGCTCTGCTTTTTCCTCTCACCACGTCTGGGTCTTTCTTGCTGGTGCTCTGCGATGTGTTCAATACCGATTCGAGTTGTCTCAGTCCGTGCCAACCGACGGCACGTGCTTTGGCAAACACAGCCAAGCTCGACTCCCTCGAACTCTCAACAAAACTTGCAACAAAGCTCACCATCGACTCGAGAAATGCCAGCAAAGCCTTCAGACGCTGAACGTTCGGACCCGGAAACGCCCGAAGACATCGAGCCTGACGACGGCGACAATGAGTGGGAAGACCTGCCCGGGCTCGGGACGTCAACCCACCGTAGTCGCAACCCCACGCAGCCGGTGATTCCCATCCGCAAGCGCAGGCGACAGTCGGGCAAAAACACGCGTTCCACCGCAGTCAAGCGCCGAACCGTCAAGTTGGGAAGGATGCAGCGGCTTGCAGAGGAGATGGAGGTGTTCGATGCGGAGCGCGAGGAGCGCGCGAAGGAGCTTTCGGATAAACACGGCATCAGGCTCAAAGAGGTCCGCCGCCGCATGATGGCCTCCTCCTGCTTCGCAACCCGACGCCGCGTCAGCCTGTACAACGCCAAAATTGTGGCACTCACGGAACGAATGAATGAGGGTGCGTCATGTTTTTGTTTTCAGACTTACGTAGCCAGCTGACCTTGATTTCCTCTAGACCTCGAAGTGGGGGAGCGGTACAACCTACGCGATGTCAAGAAAATGGCGAAGGCGGACCCCTCCTTGCTCCAGGGCTTCTCGAAGGAGGAGGAGGAGGAGATGGTCGAGGAGGCGGTCAGGAAGCGCGAGCTCAAGCATCGCGGGGCACACGCGAACAACCTCGCGGCGGGGGCGGATGCGAAGCGTACGATAGAGCGTTTGATGCAGGAGGTGCGTTAACGTCGTGCAGCGTCGTCGTCATTGCAGCGCTGATTATTTGTTAAAGATGATAGCTCTCGCAGACCGCGCGGGGATGATAGGGTTCGCGATGTTCACCCGCGGGCATCTTCACGACACCACGGCCCCAGTCACCATCGATTCCGGGGGCGCGCTGAACTTCTTTCGTGAGGTGCTGAGGAAGGACCCAGCCGACATGACCACGTTATTTGAGCTGTGGGCAGTGGGCCGTGAGCGAGGTGAGCTATCTATTCTTTGCTATTGTAACTCTTTGTAACATGACGCTAATTCCTTCTGCGTAGGGAGCTCGGGTGCCGACACGCTGGTGGAAATGCAGAAACAATGCACGGAGATGATCAAGACCGGGCTCGGTACGTGTCCCTCAAGCCACACATAGGGAGATGGCATACTTACTTCTTTTCTCTGCCCAGTCACAGCATCGGGGAAGACGAAGATTGCGATGAACTTCGAGAGCTACATCAATGCGCTCGTGGAGGGTCAAAACCTCGGGCTGTTGGGCTGGCCCGAGGGAGTGGTGTTCAAGCGAATGTCCAAACAATCCGCCATCGGGCCCCTCCGCACCCTCCGCGACGCCCTGAGGTCGGGAACATGCCGCTGGAAACTACTTACCCCCAGCGAGAAGGCCCGCGTTCTCAAGGAGTGGGATGAGATGGTGGAGAGGGGGGACGCGACAGATAACGGGCCGAAGCCGAAACGCGCGCGCAAGGAGGCGCCAGCGCCAAGAACGACAAGGAAGGCGCCAAGCCGTGCGGCAACGAAGAAAAAGACGCGGGAGGCGAGCGAGGAGGAGGCGAGCGAGAACGGCGACCACGGAGATTCGCACGAGGACTCGGGTGACGAGGAGGGTCCGTCAGCTGCGAAAGGCGGCAAGGCGGCAGCGATACGGAAACGCCTGCTCGCGCTGGTCCGCGCGAAGGAGACGCAGGCGAAGAAGGGCTCCGGCAAGCGCAAGACCCGGCACACCGAGGACGAGGCCGCCCAGCGCAAACGCAAACGCAGGGCTGAGAGCGGAGGTGACGAGGAGCGCAGCCGTAAACGCAAGGCCACCACCCAGGCCGCGAACACAGGCGACGAGGAGCGCGGCCGTAAACGCAAGGCCAACGCCCGGGACGAGGACACGCACGGCGGAAAACGCAAGGATGGTGGGACAAAGGGAGGTAGCAAGCGTAAGCGGGCGGCAGAAGAGGAAGGGGAGGAGGAGGAGGAGGGACGGGTGAAGAAAAGGGGCCCCGGTGTTGCATCGAAGAGCGCGAGCACACCGAAGGGCAGTGCTTCGAGGGCCAAGTCCCCCGCTCGCGCTGCCCCTGCCGTCGAGAGGCCGAGGCCAAGGCCGATCCTCAAGAAAGTAGCGCCTGCTCCCGACGCGCCAGCGCCTCCCGATGCCTCTCCCAACGCGGCTCCCGCTCCCAACGCACCAGCACCGCCCAATGCGGCTCCCAACGCCCCTCCGGCTCCTAACGCGCCGGCGCCTCCCGACACGCCTCCCGCTCCCAAGCCCAATACGGTCAAGGGAAAGCGGGGCGGCCCCCCGGGTACACGCCCCGTGGCCCCTCCTGCTTGAGGCGTGGTGTATTTAGATGCGCATTTGATGCTTTTCAAAATTTTTTAAACATTGTAACGGTTCCCCTTATATAATTTGATTTTATTTGTATTTTATCACTTTTTTTTTGGTGAATTTCCTTTTTGGGACGGGCGCGGAGAGCAGTGTTACATAAGGCAATATTAAAAAAACTCGCCCAAGTCCATTTGCCCGCATGCTGCAGTATATCAGCAGCATATTTGTAGCATAATATGCAGCATATTCTGCAGCATGGGGGATTTGGGCTAGAACCTCATTAACTGGTGAGGGTACACGGGGGGTATTACCCTCACTAAGTGGTGGGTTTATATGGGATTATTAGGTGGGATATTGTACCGCTTTGCTAACCAGTCCACGGCTTTGACCCATGGCCCTCCGTTATCGGTTACGATTTCAGCTATGGCTCCCCATCTGCAGAGGATTTCTTCGAAAATGAAACACCCCAAGGTGTACGCCGATTCGGTTTGAAGCATTCTCCACTCGGGCCACCCACTCAGTGAGCAGCGTCCATGGGCCAAATATCGATACCCGTTGGATGAAGGAAGGAGCATGGTATCCGCGTAGACTTTATGGAAGAGCGGCAGTGGAACAGCGACTTTTGGCGGGATATTAATTTTCTGAGTCGACCGTAATTGGCATTCGTGGCACGTCTTCAAGTACCATCTAAGGTCTTGTTCCAGGAGTGGCCACCAAAATCGGTCGAGGAGTCGTTTCCGTGTCACGAAAAACCCTTTATGTCCTAGTTCATCGTGAGCCTGTCGCATGATTTCGCAGCGTTTTTCTTTCTCGATTACGAGTTTGTGTTCGCCTTTCTCGTCCCTCCGCCAAAGCGCGTCGTTCATTACGAAAAAGCGCTGAGCTTTTCGGATGAACCTTTTGTAGGCATGGTCTGGCATTCCGTCGGGCCTTTTCAGATTTTCCAGGAAAATCCTAACTTCCTTCAGTGACTGGTCCATTGCTTCGGCTTTTTCCGTCCAGGGGACTTCGTATTTCGTGTTGTCAACTTGCGACATCATTACTCGGACCGGCGCAATGGCTGTAACCTTTTTGGGTTCGGTGTCCCACCGTTGAAAAATCACGTGATCGCGAATTTTCCCGGAAAATTGTATCGTAGTCGAGGGCACCGACTCGAGGAGGGATGTTTTCTTCTTCCTATGCCAGTTGAGCACCTGTACTGCGAATCCGCAGGCATTATCGATCCATTCGTCGACATCATCTTCTTCCTCTGGGTCTTCCTCGGCCCTGCTACGCCTCGAAAGTCCATCTGGTCCTCCGTGCTTTTTCCCTGGAACGTGCTCGAGCTCAAAATCGAAGAGCAGGATAGCGGCGATCCACCGATTTAGCGTAGCATTGGGCTGGATATCGGGGTTCTTTAACATCCCTTTGATATATTTGGCATCCATTCGAACGACCAGTCGCTTGGCCCCTACGATGTATACGCGATACGCTTTGAGCGCACGAAACAATCCGTAGAGCTCAATCTTGGCTTGAGAGTAACGAGATTCTCTTTCGTTCCAGGTTATCGACCCAAAACGCGCAGGGTACTCTTTCCCGTCTGGTCCCTCCTGGGACAAGATGAACCCGACGGCTTTGTACGAAGAGTCGACATCGAGGAGGGTTTTTCGGTATGTCTCGTAGTCGAGCATTTTAATGGCGCCGCAATTTACGAATAAATCTTTCAAGGCCTGGAACGCCTCTATCTCTTGTTCCTCGAACTTGAAGGAGACTTCTTTCCGAGTCAATGCATGGAGAGGCGCCGCGACGTCCGAGAAACCCTGCATATATATGCGGTAGATTCCTAGGGTGCCTAAAAACGCCCGTACGTCCGTGAGGTCCTCGCATGGCGGCCAATCCTTGATCTTCTGGATTTTGGTCTCGTCCGGCATCCTTCCTTCGATGCTGCAAACATGCCCCACAACCTTTATTTTTGGAACTGCGAAGAATGATTTCTTGGCGTTGAAGGTTCCTCCGGCATGCCGTATCCTCTGGCATACGCGGTTGACATTGGTGAGATGTTCCCAAACGAACCGCCTAATACCGCTATTCTGAGGTATGGTCTCGTAAGATCCATCCTCGAGCAGGTAATAAGTTTTTGGTCCTTTTACTGGGGTATCATCCACGAATGGTTGGGTTACGTGGGGTATTTCGTCCTGAAGGATGAAGTAGATATCTCCTTGTTGGATTTGAACAGAATTCGTATATCCTTGGGGAAGCCGGGTGAGTCGCAGGGTTCCTAGGGGGCTCTGGAAGGTGGTGAAGTCTCGGGAAGCTATGTCCAACATCCTGTGGTCGAAGCCCACAAACAAGTCGAACATCGCGTATATAGCACACCCGCCGAAAGATTCAGCGTAAATTTCAACCACCGGTGGGCATCCCGAGTCTTTTATGACCACGGCGTTGAGTGGTTGGAGGTTGTGTACAAGCCTGAGTGACCCGTTCGATTTTGGCACTACAAACCAGTTGGCGCGGTAGGAAGAACTCGACGGTTCATACACTCCCGTCGCCACCTTTCCTTTGATGATATTAACGACATCATCCCTTATTCCTGGCGGTATTGGAATATTTCTTTCTTGCCACGGCGTGTGCGCCAACACCGGAATTTTGACTGGGTCGAAATAATCCTCCCGGAAATGACCGCGCTCGGTTTCATCCCAGGCGAACACCATTTCATGGTTTCGTATCAGGTCGTGCACCAGCTTTTCTTCTTCGGGCCAGAGGAACCCATCCGGGTTTATCTCCATTTCCTCCGCCCTTTCACGGGTATAACGCTTCCCATCTTTGAACTCCGGTGGGTGCGGGTTTAGCGGTGGCATCCCCTCCAGCGGGTCCGATGGAAAATGCCGAACGATCCGAAATTCTTCCGGGAGGGTTGCCGCAACGGAATGAACTTTATCCGCCGCCGGCTTGTATTTCTTCTTAGGCTTTTTCTTGGTTTTCTTTGCTTGTCCTTCCGTCATAACCCAAACGCTGACTCTGTCTTGGGATGGGTACATTTGCTCGAGGCAATACGCCAGGTACTGCGGGGAAATTTCCCACTGGATTCGGGTGTCGTGAACGAAGATCGGCCGGCAATCAATCGTATTGGCGCCTTGCGGCGCGTATAACACCATGGGTGCCGTGAGTTGTTGGTACGAAAATTCTGGGATGGTCTTCGGTCCTGAGCGAATCCATCCCGGGTCGTGATACATCCAAGCTGCGCGTCTTGCGCGCACTTGTTCCCTTTTTCTCTGTTCCTCCATACTTTTGATTAATTTATCCTTGACTGCCGAATCGATAGTTCCCCAAAAATTAACCGAGACCTTTGTTGATGTCGGAGGACGCGGCATCGTTTCATCCTCCCTCACGCAAAATCCATGGTCACAACCTCGGCCGTGTGAAATGGCATGGCTTCCGCGACGTTTTCCTGCCGAGGAGGCTTTCTGCGAGTCGGGATAGTAAGCATTTTCCCGGAATTTGGGCACGTGATTGTTAACTCCTGGGTTCCGTCAGCCCTGTCTTTGGTGTGGCATTCCGTGAACCTAAAGAATGGGCGACCCATTAAGATATCGAAGGGCGCTCCATCCACCACGTGAACCTGGAGGTGCAAATCGATGTCGCCGACCGAAAATTTAAGGTTCTCGATGACGCCGGCCGTAACTGTTTGGTTCGAGTCTGCCGATTCCATGGTGAGGGTTTTATCCGGGGAGAGGGTCACCCCTAAGTCCTGCCATATGTCCCTGTTCATGGCGACAATTTCCGACCCTTGATCGAGAGTGCACGCGATGGTAGTTGTATCATTTACCAGCATGTCGAGGACTCGGAGCGAGTCTATGGGCGACGCCGTGAGGAGATGGGTGCTGACGATATGCCCTTGGTCGTAGAAATTCATGACGAAGGCTTCTTCCTCCGGCTTTCCTTCCTCTACTTCGAAAAGCGAAGTTTCAACCGTGGGAATTCGCTTAGTGACCGAATTTTCCCGGAAATACTTGCGTATTTCGGGCGAAACCGCACATAATTCGCGGTTAGAGATAGTTATCTGGGCGTCTAATGACCTCTTGATTACCGCGTTAACCAATGCTGGATCCTCCATCTGCGATTGGTATTTGAATGCAGGTGGAGGCGGGGCTTTTACAGATCCCGGTACGAGGGCAATTGGTGGGGCGATCTTGGAAGTGCCAGGTTCTGGGACCGAGTCTCTCCCTGGGCCAGGCTTCGGCGCGGTCTTCGAAGGGGGTTTCTTCGTTATGACTACCTCTGGAACTTCGGTAGCCTTCCCTTTAGCGCGTTTCTCGAGGTATATCGCGGCTTCGGGCGTATTCTCTATATCTAGCCCTTCAAGAGGGACTTTTCCAAACGCCATGGTCTGTACCGGGGCACAGCTCGTGAATGTCATTGCCGATACCGCATGTGGTGGCGGTTCTCGTTCAAAAGATTGTCCGGGGGAATTCTGAGGCGGTTGTGCCTCGTCCCTCATCGGCGGTTGTCCGTTCTCTGATATCCATCGGTCTATCCTTTCGGCCAGATTTCGTCCCGGGATTATCCTGGGGACAAAACGCCCATTATACAGGACGATTTTCCCGTCGTGGTTGCGGAAACATTTTCCCATCCGGATAAATTCCACGGCTAAGGGACATTCCCTAAGGAAGTGCCCTTGCGCTGAACAAAATCCGCATTCTCCTTGGGGAAACATTCCGCCGCCGGGCTGTGTGTTGTTCCTTGAAGGCCAAGGTTCTCTTGGAGGATAAGTGCTCCGATAACCGTTCCCTTGGTCTCGCGGGTACTGCATCTGGCCATTCTCCAATACCGTGGCCTGGTAGACAGGGTACGTATTCTGTCGCTGGGGCTGTACCGGCCCTGTGGTGTACTGGTTCCTCGGGTTTTCTTTAACAGCCTGGTGTAAGGACTGCATTTGAACTTTAAGCTGGCGATTTAGTTGGCTCATTTCTGCCATAGCCGCATTTAAATCGATCATCTCTTTTTTGATCGAAGCAGTTTCGTTCGAATCGTCCTGAGTGGTAGGGCCGTCGAGTATAAAGTTCGCCGCGTCCATAAAATCTTTGATGGGATACGCGTCGTCTGGCGAGTGCTGGGGTGAGACGATTTGCAATCTATGATAGACTCGGTTCCGGAATCGCGGTTCAACTCCCTTGGGATAGTACTTCTTCTCTTCTAGCGCAGTTAATTTTTCTTCCGCGATAAGGTGGACTGTTATCGTTTTGAAACGCCTGTGGAACTCGGCAAAGTCGTCTTTGTTTCTTATCTTCGTCAACACTTGTTCCTCCAAGAGGGTCTCGAGATCCTTCAACGTGAACATCTTTTTCCCGTCGGATCCAGGGTATATCCCTGCGATACTAGACTTGAAAGCCGCCCATGTGGTAACGTCGGCGGGCTTTATTCCTTTCCAGAGGACTTCTGTTTCCCTCGAGACATATCTCATAGCGAGATTTATCTTTTCTGGGTCCGTCGTCTTTTCCATCGCTACTGCCAATTCCTCTATATCCTCCCAATATCTGACCAAGTTTAACGCCTTTCCATCAAAGGATGGAGCTCCCTTAGCTCCGCGAGCAGGCAACATTTTTGCCATTGTATTTGGAGAGACGCGTTTCGGGGATGGAGAGGGTGATTTAGAGGGCGGTTCTGGAATCGTTCCTGTTAAAGAAGATTCAGTGGAGAGAGTAATGGATGATTCGGTGGATAACTCGAGGCTCGGTGTAGGGGTTATTTCTGGGGGGGGTAGATTGCTCGAGAGACTCCGAGGTGAGGAATCTTGAGAAGTAAGAGGCGACTCGGGGTTTTCTGGAGTCGGGGCAAGTGGTGAAACCGAATTAGTTCGGGCAGTTGATCGGGTAAGCGTGGTGGGATCGTTCTCGACGAGAGTTACTTCTTGGAGAAGAGTTCGGCTGGCCCGTCTCTGGTGCCTTTCTTCTCTTTTCCTTTTCTCTTCCGCTCGTTCCGCTTCTAATGCCCGTTTATTCCGTGAATCCACGATAAAAACCCCCTCGCGGTGGGCTCCAGTTGTGATAAGGACCGCGGTGCTACGGCAGTGAGCTGGTGGTGGTCAAGGGTAGCGTCGTTCGGCCAAAGGGGGTTTGTTATTGGGTGGAAACCACTTTATAACGTGGGGCGTAGGTGGAACGTGGAATGGGATGTATGTTGCTTGGGATGTTAGCAAAAAAATGGGTCAAAAGAACGAAATGTAACCGTTTCTTCGTCGGATTTTCCGGGAAAATGTGGATTTTCCGGGAAAATATCGCGCTCCTAGGGATGATCCTTAGGCGGGAACGGTCCGTAGCCTTCTTCTTCGAGTTTACACAGCGACTTGCCCTCCTATGGCCTCAAGTACGCGTGGTTTATCGAGAGAATCCTTCCAAGGGGATGGTTTCGAAGATGACTGCGACGTCAACGGAGTTGTGCAGTATTCCTGGAGGGGTAATTCGCCAGGGTACGATGATTTGTGTGCTCGTAAACAGTATGGGAATCAATAACCTCTAATATCCAACTTTGCGGTGTACGGATATAAGCGATAGCGTATATCAATCAACCAACAAAACAACGAGGATATAAGTTGATACGCCCAGTGAAACCGACGAGTGTCAGTCCCCTGCTCAGAGCCTTGTGTAAGGTTGAGGGGAAAGGTTTTATTATAGTAGTGGTTTTATAGAGTGTTGTTGTTATTAGATAAATTGCTTGGTATACACCAGAACAATATATCCAAAACTAAGAGATGTAAAGCTTCACAGCTATGAGGCACAACAAAGCACAGATGACGTCCAAAAGGACAGTGGGCTCAATACCCAAGATTCGGACTAATATCCGACCCGACGTTACTCGGATATAACAATTCCAACACAATTCCAACAATTCCAATCACAATCCCAATATTCCAATGCAATTCCCGTACACAGTGTTCTCGTACGCAGTGTTCTCGTCAAAGGCGGTGTTCTCAATCCCGTACACAGTGTTCTCGTCAAAGGCGGTGTTCTCAATTTCCGTACACAGTGTTCTGATTCCAATCCCAATGCAATACAATTCCAAAATATACAGGTTTCACAAGCCACTATCCTCTATTATGATAGTGCGCAACTGAAAGCCTCGGATCTGACCCTAGCGCAAGCTTATAGCCTACTAGTCGTGGGTGGATACCGCGGTCTTCAGCTACAACACCGTCCTACTTATATACAAACCCCAGAACAAACATGTACAATTCGGATATAAGCATAAATGAGCCAATCTTCCGTATATCCGTCGGATGTCTTCCGTGGTATTGCTATTCCCGTCGTCCTGATTGGTTGTTGAACCTTATCACGCCATAGGATCGCCATTTCCGAGTCAGCAAAATGATCATAAGCATCAGTCATCCTTGTCTTATGACTATTTCACATGCATTGCCTTGATGAGGGACAAAATCCCTTATGTCCTAGTCGTAGACTAGTCTCCCCTAAGTTATCAGTCCAATACTGAATAGTATAGGTCCGTAGCTTTCGATTGATACCCAATATGTGTTATATCCAAGAATGGGTTCCTAGTAGAAGCACCATCTTGACCTTTTTAGGTTATACCGAAGGTCCAGTATATCACGGATATAAGCTCTTGGCATCGGAACAACTCGGAATACGGGGTTTCCGTATATCCGGGAGTCACATGACCTCGTCGCGTACGCGTCCAACATCACAACATAACCAAAGATAATGCGTATCAACCCAAGTCACTAGTTGGTCTTATATCCAACCTGACGATTTGAGTGATATAATACCCATTGATGTTTAATGGGCTGCACAAACCCCTACATGTTTCGGAGCGAGCACTAGCCAGTCACCTCAGCGTATTACCCCCTTAATGACCCGTTACTCTGTGGTAATAGCCCAACTAGCTACTTCTGGGTCTCAGTACTAGTTCTGGATATAAGACAATATAGCAGTTAAATGATATAAGGAAATCGCAAAAAGAGCGTGTTTCACTAGTAGTCATTTACAATGCTTATCATCTCCCCTATTTTTGAAATCTTGACCATCCTTGGTCAACCGACTTCGATTGATACGCAATATCCATCCGAATTCGTTATATCGCAAGTCAACAATTCATCACGATTTTCTGTTGTGATACCGAGGAACCGAATTGATACCCGATTTTTGATCGGCGTCTCAATTCGGCTATTCGATAACCATCTTATGGCAGCGCAAATCCTGACCGCGCCCACAATCCTTGGATTTCCACCATGAACCCCAATATCCTTGGTAAACACCCTTCAGAAGTCATTTCACAGCATATTGATCTATTACGTTTGACTCCTGGCAATAGCCACGTCAAGCTAGTGCCGATTCGGCATTGCCGTCACAGGTATGGAGTTTGAGACTGGACCCGGTTTGTGGGTCCAATCAAAAACGATTTCTTCATTTCTCCGCGCCGCTTCCATAACTTATGATGGAAACAGCCTCGAGGACAAATTCCCATCCGCAGCTATTGAATTGATCTCCCTTTTATGACTCCTTCGCTTCGCTCCTCTCTCTTCCTTTCACTATCTCCCTCCATCTCGAGTCTATTGTCCTCCCCGATGTCTACCATGTTCGAAGCCACCGACTCCGACGACGACGGCAACATCACCCTGTCGTTCCACGTCTTCAAGAAGGGCGAGGATCCGAAATTCACCTCTACGAATTTCTGGTCTGCGCTCAGCAGCGAAGGCGGCCGCGTGTTGGCCAAAGCCATTGTCACTTCCTCCGTTGCCGGCTATCGCTACGACGAACCAGGCTTCCGGAAGATCCTCAAAGAGGGTCTCGTAGACTTCGTGAGTGTTTCTCCTCTTCTACCCCTAACGTCAACTGATCAACTTCATAGCGCTATGCGATGTCCACTGTCAGCTTCGACGACGTCCCCGGGGACGTCACCGCCTTCATCTTTTCGCTTGCCCACGCGCTTAGCGCCGTCCCGAACCACAGCAAGGAGTGGGACGCTCTGCCCATCCCGGACAGCGTGTGTCTTTCTCCTTGTTGATATATCCTTCTTTACTCATCGTTCCTCAGGCCCCTCCTTTCAAGAAAGGCTCCAAGGCGCCCAAATTCCCCTGCGACCTGACGGACGACGACTTCAACAACGCCCCGCACCTCGACAAAATGTTCAAGGCGTCGCCACGTCTCTCCAACAAGCGGAAACGCGTTCCTACTAGGTCTGTTTCCCCCATGTATGTCCTAACTCCGATGTCCTGACAATATCTGACCTATCATTTCTAGCGACGTCGACTCCATCTCCAAGGCCGGTCCGAGCCGCAACAAGGGCAAGGGAAAGGGGAAAGAGGAGGATGAGAAGCCGAAGGCCAAGGTTCGTCTTCACCATCCTCTTCGCTCTTCATCCACGCTGACACCCTATATCCTTAGAAATCCAAGAATCGCGAAGTCTCTCCATTGTCTGACGCTGACGATGCTGACGACGCTGCCGGCGGCTCTTCCCGCACTGCCCGCCTCCGCCTATCTACGAAGAACCAGACCGAAAGGACCAAATCTGCGGCCACTAAGGTAAGTGACTTCCTATTTGTTCTTTTCGGTCCGTTCTTCTGTTTAACTAACTTCCTTTTATTGAAGAAGGATACTGTCAACCTCGACCTGTTGCTTCCCCTAGTGCGCGCTGCCCTCGGCCGCATTTACGAGTCCAGAACCAAGACCTTCGGTAAGTCCATTCCCAATATCTTCGATTTACCGAAAGAATTGACTCTTTTTCTCAGAGCTCCTCCAGTTTTCCGGCCTCCCCCATCTCACTGTGACCCTCTCAACGATCAACGGTACACGAACGATCGTCCCGCGCTCACATTATGGCGACACGGAGCGTACTCGCTTCACGCAGACCGACGCTGAGGCCGGATACAACTTTGAGCCGGCGCCGCTCATCAACGTACAGGCCGTTGGTGATATCCCTGTTGTACAGGCCCTCGCCGTAAGTCTCTTCTCCTTTCCTTCGCGTCTACTAACCCCTCTCCTTCAGCCGCGCTTCAAATGCACCCCGTGCATGACTTTCAGCATGGATTGTTACCCTCAAGGTGTTGGCGTTGCATGTGTCAGCTGCAACACCAAGAAGGTCGTTCAATTCTGCGATCATATGCACGACGCGAAGCACCTCGCGAAGCTGTCCAAAGACCTCCGTTCAACGCGCGAGTTCATGGACCCCATCGGTGCGTCCTTCTCCTTATTCCCTACTTCATTTATCTGTCTGCTTTTGCTAAACCTTCATTTTCTCGCGTTTAGCCGGCGAGATCACCGCCGAAACGCTCAAGGAAGAGGGCGACCTCGCCGTCCAAGCCCTCCAACTTGCCGAATCGCTCCGCGCGAAGTACGTCGACCACCTCCGGACATACATCGAATCGATGATCGCCCGCGCCGAATCTTTTGGTGCCGAAGGTTTTGCTCAACTCTTTGAGTACAACCAGACGAACCACTTGGACACGCTCAACAACCTCATCACAGCATACAATGAGACAATGAAGGCGGGTGCAGGGGCACAGGACGACATCGAGCTCCCCGACGCTCAGACTCCTCCGGTTGCTGGTCCTTCCAGGCTTAGGCAGCCCTCGTCTCCTTCTCCTGCCGACGGCGGCTCTCCAGCTGGTAGTCTCGGTGCTTAGGGTGGCGCATTTTCTCAAATTTTCGTTATATCTCAAATCTCTGCTATCGCGGGCCTCTAGAGCCCTTTTTACTAGCTACTTACTCATAGTGCATTCGAACACTAGTAGTAGCTTCAGTTGTAAAAACTTCGTTTCGACGCCTAAAAGGGCCAAAATCAAAATTTTACTTGCTCTATTATTCCGAGTGAACTTCAGTCAAGTTAAATCCAAGGGACGGAAGTACACAACGTTATATCCATAGTTTTATACGGAGGATATAACGGTCTCAAGCAATTAGACAAACAATAACTGAAGATTAAGTAAGCTATCAATTGACGATTGATAGCTTACCAATCTCAGATATTGTTTCTCCTGCTTGGCATAGAGGTAGTTTGACAACAGGCCGGAATGATTTTAAGAGTCTACAGTGATGAAGAGCTTTTTAGAAGACTGCTTGCACAGTTTCAGCTAATTCCATCGATCAGCAGCTGATAAAATTATTTTCCAAGTTTTTCGCCAAAACTCTTATATCAGCCATATTGCGCAATGGATATAACGGTTTTAAGCATTTAAAGTTGTGGGATATAAGCCCGAATTTGGTATGGGTGTTCTCACGGCTTAAAGTTCTTGTGAACTTCCATCAACTGTGATACCCGTGTTCGGAGGTATGTCCGCATCCAACCAGTATCCCGAATTAGAATACCAGTTAGCTCTCAACTTTTTAAGTTCTTGAGAGAATATGCATCGTCCGCACACTCTTATATCCTACTCCAACTTCACTCCAACGGTAATATCTGTTGCCACGTCCGTTCTCCCTTATCATACCATCACAGGTGGGTAACTCGGATATCATATTTGATCACTCTGGAACACCTGGGTCTCCTAATGCGGCACCGGGTCGTATATTCCGAGTGGTCGAACACATTATCCGTTGTCCTGTGGTCGTATATCCGCTGATCCGGCTTATATCTTTGCACGGATTAGGGATTTCTGTGATCTCCAAGCTGGAAACAGGTGGAATCCCACATGTTTTGGCTTGCTCAGAGTCGCGATATTATTGCGAAAATGATGGCCAACACATGTGTTCTCGGTCTCCCTCCCCCATTTATAAAAATTTCGCTGTCCCCAGCGAAACCGCACGAGATAGCCCGTTTTCTATAAATATGGGATCGTTCGAGCCTTATATCTCCCTGTCCCAGTTATATCCTCGCACATTCCGCGTTCAATCGTCCACATCTCTTATATCCTCCGCTATGTCCACCGACTTTTCTCCTCCAGCAGGCTCTGAGGCGAAATGGAAGAAGGTATCCATCAAGTCCAGCCAATTCCTGGGACTCCGTGACGCCGACCTCGATGCCAAGATCGATTCTATGGAGGTCACCACACAGTCTTGGGTACGTTCCTTCATATCCTTTTTGTGATCCTTCTGATATAACGATATAGCTCTATTTCCTTACTCCGGAGCTCGTCGCTATCGTCGCCAAATCCGAGGGATTCACCTCCCTTCTCTCCAGCGTCGAAAACAAAATTAAACAATGGTCGGAGACCATCGGCTCGGACCCCACCACCAAGGATCAAGTCTTGCCCGACTGCGTCATTGAGTTCCTAAAGGGGGTTGAGCGTTTCCGCACCGCTCGCAAGCCTCCTACTCATCCTGCTGCCGCTGCCTTGCTTGCCAATGCGAGTGCGTCACATGACAAGGTATATCCTGCTCCTTGTCCTTATATCTGTCTCACACTTTCACCGATATAAGGCCTCCTCCCACAAGCGTGCGCGCTCCACCAGCATTGGGCCTTCGGATGTCGAGTCTGAAGTTGAGGAGGACGGAGACGAAGACATTGTCATGGTAGACGCCGCTTCTTCTGTGAGTCTCTCCTCTATTTTTGTAACCTATGCTAATATCGCATTTAAGAAGGGCAAATCCAAGATCCCTCCCATCGATGTTCTGTCCGATGGGGAGTCCGAGGTCGAAGATAAGGTCACCCCTGCCAAGAAGAAGGTGGTACGTCCTTATATCCGCTTCTCCCCCTTTCACCCGCCTTACTGACACCAGTCTGGTTTGCACTTCCAGAAGAAGGCTACGGCCCCTGCCGCGTCTTCTTCCAAGAAAGCATCGACCAGCGGTCCCAATGTGCGTCCCTTGTCTTATATTATAGCATTTATCCCCTCATACCGTTATATCTTTGTCAGAACGAACTTGGTGCGTGGCTATTCAGCCTATACCCGCCCAATATTTACTCATTCTGTCTCAGATATCCTTTCGTATGATGAGATGCTAGCCCATATCGACAATGCTCATCGCATTGGTGCTACCAACAAGAACGTTCCGACCTCCGACGACGGCCTTCGTCGTATGGACTGCGCCCTTCGCACTCAACTCGCTCAACTCGCGATCGCTATCAACGTTGAGTCGCGCAAGTACGATGCCGTCTATATCGAGTATGAACGGGTGCGTCGCACCATGGACGACCGCAAGGTCACGTCGGCTGAGTTCGTTCCTCTCACGTAAGGACTCTCAACTCGCATTCGACGTCCGTTTTGCTTATATCCATGTGCTTTAGCGACCCTATCGAGTACCCTGCCGTCCGTCCTGTCCACATTCCCTCTGGGCCTCGTGCCTCTTTCAGCCGCAACACTCGCGCCAACAGTGGCTTTGTACGTGGCCGTGGCCGTGCCAACTAAATTAACTTCATTACTTATATCCGTCTCGAATATCCGTCTGAAGTCGCTGTAGCAGCGCGTCCACTCCTTTTACTGCTCTTCTCTATCGTCCAACTCGTATTCATCACATTCCTTTGCGTATCTCCGCCTTGAGACCATCGTAGACACTATATCCTGTATAGGTATAGTGTAGAATCCGAAAATGTTTCTCCGATATAAGCGTGACAGCTATCTCTTGAGTCTCTTTGTGCTCCTAGTCTGTCTCTTTATATCAGGTTCCTCTTCGAATTCCTCATCCGATGATACCTCCTCTTCTGGTTCATCACTCAAGTCCGCAGGATCACACTCCTCCCAACCAGGGTTTAAGGATATAGTCCCAAACTGTAAGTCTCGACCAAATTCTTTCTCTTCCTTCGACTTCCGAGCAACTAGCCGGTCCAATTCTTCTTTGGACATGTCAATCAACTCCTCGATCTTGCGCTTGAGCCTGATGGATTTTCTTCCAAAGTATGGAATAACTCTAAACGCTCCAACCTTTCCAGGATATACAGCACCGTTCAATTCACACAGAATGTAAGATCCTCCTTGAGTTCTCCGCACAACGACCATGGGTCCGAGATAAGTCGGTGCTAATTTCGAGTTGAGAGATTTCTCAACCTTGGTATTCCGAATAAGAACCATATCTCCTGGTTGGAAATCGTGGTCCTTAATCGTATTAGCATGGTCCGCCTCATATCGTTTGACTGCAAGCAATTTCTCTGCATCAACTCGTTCACGCATTTCCTCGATGTGCTGCCTGTGTTTGGCAAGCGCTCTAGCTCTTAGACCCACTAGTTCGGCGGTGGATATAATCTCCCCTGGGTAGTCTACCAACCACGTGGCTTCCACAACGTCCAAAGGGACGGTTGGGTGACTTCCAGTAACTGCGAAATAAGGTGAACACCCTAAACCGCGACGGGTTGTAATCCTGTCTGCCCAAACTATTTGAGGTAAGAACCAGTACCACTTCCGCACATCTCCTCCAGTTGCCTTGTAGATCATCTGCCTCATATGCCTATGTCCTGACTCAACGGGACCATTGGCTTGAGAATTATACGGCGAGATCCTTATACCCGTAATCCCATATTTGGCATTTAGCCAAGCTACAGCTGCTAGGAATTGCGGCGCATTGTCCGTGACTATTTCACTCGGACAGCCCCATCTGCATATGATATTTTCCAGTAGAAACTTTCCAAGTGCGGCGGCATTCTCTGCTCTTAAGGCCTTAGCCTCCAACCAGCGACTCAGTGCATCTCTCGCAGCAACCACATACCTATGACCGTTGGATATAGTACCCATGATCATAACATCTATGTGAATTTTCTGGAATAAGCTCGGCGTGAAAGTAGGAACAGGTGGGATCTTCAACAACTCTTCTCGTCTGGTTTGGCACATATGGCAACTATGGATATACCATGTTATATCCCGATCCATTTCTGGCCACCAAAACCGAAGTTCTATTAAAGACCGAGTCGCAAAGACTCCCCTGTGTCCCAAACTATCATGTGCAGCTCGCATCATATACATCCTATGCTCCTTGTCCACAACTAACTTGTGAGCAGAATCGGTGCCCTTTCGGAATAAGCGTCCTTGTTTGTCAACAAAGAATCGCCCAGCATAACGGATAAAATTCCGCAATGCTTGGCTGGTAAGTCCTTCAGGTTTCTTCCTTAGGGGATCTACAAGCCATTCCCGGACCCTTTCTAGCTTCAAGTCCAGTTTTTTCCCTATATCCGACCTGTGATTTTCAGGATATAACTCCCGTTTTGTTGGATCGAACTTGAACGCATCTGGAGGCAAAAGAGGCTCTTCCTCACGAATTTGGCTCATAATAAACTGAGGAATTTCGAGGTCTTCAGCCTCGAACTTCTCTCTGATTAATTTTGCCATGTCTCGTTCATCGGAATAATTATCTTTGCACTCCTGTTCAAACTGAGCAAACAAATCATCATCACTCGGTAATTCCTCTCTTATATCCTGGAAGTAGCCTCCTCTAGTGTCTATATCCCGTTTGAACTCCTCAAAGTCTTGAGGTTGCTCTATATCCGCATCCCAATCCTCGTGTTTCTCGGGAGATGGGTTCTCGTCAAACCCATCCTCTGGGTTAGGATATTCAGGATCACCAGGTTGCTTCTTTCTGCGCGACAATCCATCCGGTGAGAAGGTAAGACCTTTCACATGCTTCAACGTAAAATGAAACATTAAGATTTCTTCGATCCAGCGGTTGATAGTAGCGTTAGGACCCATGCCAGGGTGATCAAGCATCCCTTTAATATACATGGCATCCGTCTCAACAACCAGCTTTCGGCATCCAAGAAGCCAATATTGCATATGAGTTAAAGCGCGCTTCAAGCCGTACAGTTCTCGCTTTGGTTGCGAAAACCTGGCCTCTCTCTCGTTCAAGGGTATAGAGTCAAATTTGGCGTAGTAGCGCTTCTTTTTATTTACTGGATCTAACTGGTATACCTCTATACCAATAGCCATCCAGGAAGTATCAACAGCGAGTACTACATCTGAGTCCCATTCATAATTGATCGGTTTGAGAGCTTCACAATTCTGAACTGCCAATTTAATGGCATCCATCGAAGCTTGCTCCTTATCCGTCCAATTGAACTCAATATCCTTCCGCAATAGTTTATTCAGACGGTTGGCTTTTATTGCATATTCTCTTATGAACATGCGCATTGTCCCGACCACTCCTAGAAATTGACGAACTTGAGATACATCCTCCAATGGAGGCCATCTCATAATCACACCAATTCTGTCTTCAGAGGGTTTCCGTCCCTCAAACGAGCAGATATGACCCACAACAGCAAATTCTGATTTGCACAAAATAACTTTCGCCGCAGATATAGTGCCTCCGCAATATTTCAAGCGTTGAGCTACCCTGTTCAAATTCTGAAAATGCTCCCATACAAATCGCCGCAATCCCTTATTCTCGGGAATAGTCTCATAGGTACCATCCTTATCTTGATATCTCGATCCAGGTCCCCGGATCGGTACATCGTCGATATAAGGAATAGTAACATGAGGAATTTCGTCCCTCAGGATATAAGTCACATCATCGTGAAATATGGGTACAGAGTTCGTCCAACCTTGCGGCAGCTTTACCAACCTCAAAGCCCCGAAAGGCGTTTGAAATGTAGTAAAATCCCGTGAACTCTCGCTTAAATCACGATGGTCATACCCAGAATATAAGTCAAATACCGCTCCACAAGCCCTGCCTGCAAAATGATTTGCAAGTTCATCGGTGCCTGGTGGAAGCCCAGAATGCGCGATAGTAACCGCATTCAGTGGTTCCAAGGCGTGAACAAGTCTAATGCTCTTGCCATCCTTCTTCAAAACTCCAAAGAATTTTGAACGGTAGGAAGCGTTGGATGGTTCGTAAACTCCTGCATCTAATTTCTTCTTGATAACCTTGCAAAACTCCTCCAGCTGACCACGCGGAATGGGTATAGACCTCTCGATCCAGACCTCATGTTCAACCACGGGCATATCTACTGGTGGGAAGAACTCATGATTCCAAGTCCCTCTCTCGGAGTCGTCCCATGCAAAGGCGTCATTTTGGACACTCATGAAGTGATGCATCAATTTACGTTCCTCAGGCCATAGAAAATCTTCACTATGAATTTTATCTATACCCTCCTTCCGTTCCTCCGTATATCTGCCAGTGGTAATAAAGTCACCAGGATTAGTTGGAAGTGTAGGGAGATCCTTCAAAGGATCTCCTTTAATTTCACGTTTAATCCGGTATTTTTCAGGTAATTCCCCGTAAATAGGCCTTGTCTTCAATGCAACAGGCTTATATTTCTTGCCAGCGAAAGAATCAAGAATGGGTATTTCTTGACTCATCACCGGTTCCTCGGATATAAGCGGTTCGAAGTCATGAAGAGAGCACTTGAAGCACTGCTTCGTAGAATCCTCTTCATGATACTTCTTCCTCTTGATTCGATTCCTTTTCTTCCTCCTATTATGTATTGACTTCTTTGTGCCAATATCAATATGGGTCGGAAATTTTTCCTCAAATGTGAACACCTGAAACCCATCTTTGGGCTTATATCCATCCTTGTGATCACCTCCACCGACAAATTCCTGAAGAAGTTGTGCCGCGGAGTGATCATTTTTCAACACTTCACTCTCAGATGACGCCATCAGGTACGCAGCTCTCAACTTATCAGCTGAAAATCCACAACCTTCCGCCGATCTCATATATCCTTCAACCTGAACTTCACCATTTTCATCCAAACCAAACTTCACCGCTAATTCTTCTCCTTCAGAGTCCAACCCTAATTCCTCGAAGAGCCATGAAAATCCGATTTGGCCTCAACGTTCTCCTCTGCTTTGGTAGACTTAGGATTATCCCCCTCATCTTCCACTTCTTCCACTGTAGGCCGTTTGGATTCAGTCTGTGCTGTAGGACGAGAAGTACGAGGATGCGTAGGCATCGTAACTCGCTTTCTCTGGTTGGGGTCCCTAATCGTAACAATTTGTCTACCATCCTTGTAATTTTGGGTGGTTGACTCTGTTAAAATATCGAAAGGACGACCTAGCAAGACGTCGTAGGCCGGTTGGTCGAGTATATGCACTTGTAAGTACACGGTTATATCGCCAAACAGGAAGGCAACATTGCGAGCAAGCCCAACTGATTTCTTCAGTTGGCCATTCGCACTCTGCATGTATATCTGAACATCAGGATCCCAGGGAATACCCAGACGTTCAGCAATTCGGAGCGCCATGGACACAATTTGTGAACCATCGTCCATAACACATTCAACTTTCTCCATCCCATGCACTATAGGATATAAGACCCGTAGAGACGCAGAATCCGTGGCCGAGTAGAATATCTGTTTAGGAACTTCATTCTCATCCAGAGAAGCAAGGTACTGCAAGACTGGGTCTGTGCAAACCATACATCCAGGCGACGTTCCAACATCTTCAACTGTGGATATATAGAGTGAATCAACGCAAGGAAGGTCATTCCCGCATATCGCATCCACGTTCAAATGTACAGACTCTATATCCACGAATGGATCCGACGCAGGTTCCCACATCATTACTGGCTTAATGGGCCGACGAGTCTTAAAGGTAATATCACGCAAATGCTTTGCATATTCGCCATTCATAGCGGCCAGCATTTCCACCGTGATACCATCCAAGACCTTGGTCTTTGTCTGGTCAACCAACTTTTGTATGATATTAGGATCATCAAACTTCGATACCAGCTTATAAGCCCTCTCCTTGGTTGGGATATTGGTCTTGGCCGGCGAAAGAGTTTTCGACGCCTTGACTTTGTCTATATCCACCACCGTATCAAATCGGACCGGAGGTGACTCGTCATCCGAATCATCATCCAGAACAATTACTCTTTTTGCACGCTTGGAAGGCCGTTTTTCAACTACCTCCTCTATATCCTCTTCAACTTCATCTGGCTGCAAGAATTCAACATGCTTATCAAGCGATGAACCCTTGTTCCGCTTCTTCCTCCAGTCTCCCTCTATATCCGCAGCCGATGTCTGGTTCTCAGGAGGTTTGGCTGTCTTGGAAGGCATAATTTTCGTCCTTCCCTCTGCCTCCTTCCTCGAACTACCTAAAAATTTGGCTTAGCCGGAGGATCCGACTTAGCGCCACCTCTGGTAGACACCATCTGCTCATGGATATTAGACATGTTCGCGGGTATATCACCGCGAGCCACATTAAATAACTGGATCAGCTGTGCAAGGTCAATACCGTTACCGGTATTAACATTTGCAGCCTGCGGAGCTTGTTGTAAATACATTTGGGGTGGTTGAACACCCATAGGCTGAGACTGGATTTGAACGTTCTGAGATTGTGCGCCGTTCAGCATACGCTGCACATTCGCAGATCTAATTTCGTCCTCTCGAGTATCATACATGTGATCAATTCTCTCCGTGTCCGGACTGTAGAAATCACTAATACCCGAGACTCCACTCTGCTGGTATACCTGCATCATCGAAGCCCTTTGTGCCTTGGCTGATTCCTTCGTAATTCCTTGTTTACGATAGTAATCCTCCACTTTGAGCATTCGACTAACATTCTCCGGATATCTTGGAATCCAGTTACCATTGGCTAGTTTGACTACGCCATTATCAATGATAACCCATCCAAGATTTATAAATTCATCCTTGTTGTGACAATCTCTAATCATGTGGGGGCCGTTGCAAAAGTAGCACAACAGGTCTCCACCGCGTGATTTAGAAAATTCACCCTTAGCCTGTGGATCCTCATTTCGAGACGCCTGACCAGCTTGGGATATAAGCTGATGCGGAGGCGGACCTCTGAGGTTTTGGTTCATAATTTTGATAGAGTTCTCAAACGAATCAAAACGTTTGAACATCTCATCAGACCTCTTGTTCTGCATATCCGCTATATCCTTCATCACATTTAGCTCCCCAGCAAACATATCTAATCGGTCGGTTACTTCCGATTTGATCTTTGCTAGAGCAGAGTCGTGATTATTATTTCGAGTCATAATGGTTGGGATTGTATCAGCCACACGGGAATAGCGTTCGCTACCCGTGAGCGTCGACATAGCAGTACGACCGGACCAATTATCTGCGATATAGTCGGCGATCTGGATAACTTGTTTATAAGGCAGCTTGTCACCTCGCCTATTATTCAACGGAACCTGGTTAGGTTGTGGTTGAGTAATAGCGAGTATAGCTTGCTGGTTCATGGCTTGCTCAACTTCAGATGCATATTGATCATCCAAAACAGCTAATATCCATTCCACCAATTGCTTATTTGTGACTTGCGCTGACCCTGTTAACAGTTTCTCAGCCTCGTTAGTGAATGCAGACGTGAATCGACGTAATTTCCCGAGTTCGGCGCGGGAAATTTTACGATTCTTGTTGCATATCTCTGCGAGTCGCCCCAGAGATCCTAGATCCATATCCTCGATTTCAGGATATAAGCGAAGGATGTCCTTTTTCCAGTTTGCAAATGTCTTCCCCGTAGGAAAACTGTCCAATTTCTCCCACTGCTCCCTAATATCCATATGATCAACATAATCTAACACACGCTGCTTCATCTTATCTTCATCCGTTATTCCTCCACTAGCACACACAGTTTCACAATCTCGAAGGAAAACCTTCAAGCTGGAAGCCGTCTCCCCATCGAATTTTGGTCGATTCTGGTCATAAGACGCAGGAATCTTAAAGCTAGCTGCCATTCTGGTTACAACAGTGGGTTGCTGGTTCGAAGTAGTAGTATTCGAAGGCCCAGCTGCAGCGTTATTTGGCGTAGTAGCCGTGTCTGATTGACGTCCGCGACCCTTAGGTCGTGGTTTGCGTAATGAGAAGTGCTGAAGCGGTGGAACAAGGGTTTCTCTTGCTCTACGCGATGTCGCAGTTTCTCTAGGACGCGGTGTAGGACTAGGACTAGTATGAGGTCCTGGTCGGAGCTCTCCTGAACCTCTTAAAAGATTCTGGAAGTCCCGGTTTGATTGATCTTGATCACCACTTCGAGTATTCGAAGAAATAGTGAAAGACCGCCTTTATAACTTGGTCCGAGTCAAGCTTTTGACCCGGATATACAACAAACGCTCGTTTCCACAAATAAAACCAACCCTCGCGGTGGGCTCCAGATGATTTGTGTGCTCGTAAACAGTATGGGAATCAATAACCTCTAATATCCAACTTTGCGGTGTACGGATATAAGCGATAGCGTATATCAATCAACCAACAAAACAACGAGGATATAAGTTGATACGCCCAGTGAAACCGACGAGTGTCAGTCCCCTGCTCAGAGCCTTGTGTAAGGTTGAGGGGAAAGGTTTTATTATAGTAGTGGTTTTATAGAGTGTTGTTGTTATTAGATAAATTGCTTGGTATACACCAGAACAATATATCCAAAACTAAGAGATGTAAAGCTTCACAGCTATGAGGCACAACAAAGCACAGATGACGTCCAAAAGGACAGTGGGCTCAATACCCAAGATTCGGACTAATATCCGACCCGACGTTACTCGGATATAACAATTCCAACACAATTCCAACAATTCCAATCACAATCCCAATATTCCAATGCAATTCCCGTACACAGTGTTCTCGTACGCAGTGTTCTCGTCAAAGGCGGTGTTCTCAATCCCGTACACAGTGTTCTCGTCAAAGGCGGTGTTCTCAATTTCCGTACACAGTGTTCTGATTCCAATCCCAATGCAATACAATTCCAAAATATACAGGTTTCACAAGCCACTATCCTCTATTATGATAGTGCGCAACTGAAAGCCTCGGATCTGACCCTAGCGCAAGCTTATAGCCTACTAGTCGTGGGTGGATACCGCGGTCTTCAGCTACAACACCGTCCTACTTATATACAAACCCCAGAACAAACATGTACAATTCGGATATAAGCATAAATGAGCCAATCTTCCGTATATCCGTCGGATGTCTTCCGTGGTATTGCTATTCCCGTCGTCCTGATTGGTTGTTGAACCTTATCACGCCATAGGATCGCCATTTCCGAGTCAGCAAAATGATCATAAGCATCAGTCATCCTTGTCTTATGACTATTTCACATGCATTGCCTTGATGAGGGACAAAATCCCTTATGTCCTAGTCGTAGACTAGTCTCCCCTAAGTTATCAGTCCAATACTGAATAGTATAGGTCCGTAGCTTTCGATTGATACCCAATATGTGTTATATCCAAGAATGGGTTCCTAGTAGAAGCACCATCTTGACCTTTTTAGGTTATACCGAAGGTCCAGTATATCACGGATATAAGCTCTTGGCATCGGAACAACTCGGAATACGGGGTTTCCGTATATCCGGGAGTCACATGACCTCGTCGCGTACGCGTCCAACATCACAACATAACCAAAGATAATGCGTATCAACCCAAGTCACTAGTTGGTCTTATATCCAACCTGACGATTTGAGTGATATAATACCCATTGATGTTTAATGGGCTGCACAAACCCCTACATGTTTCGGAGCGAGCACTAGCCAGTCACCTCAGCGTATTACCCCCTTAATGACCCGTTACTCTGTGGTAATAGCCCAACTAGCTACTTCTGGGTCTCAGTACTAGTTCTGGATATAAGACAATATAGCAGTTAAATGATATAAGGAAATCGCAAAAAGAGCGTGTTTCACTAGTAGTCATTTACAATGCTTATCAACGACTTCAGTCGTGTCGACGATTTGCCAATTTTCCTCGAGTCCGTTCCCACTGCTACAGAAGGATGAGTTCGCGCAGGAAGGTGCACTGGGCTCGAGTGTCGTAAATGTGTGTGTTTGAGCTTCTTTGGAGAAGGCTCCTAGGGTGGGAGTTATAATGCCTCTGAGAAGCAAGAGAGAATGTGTGTGTGTGTGAGGGAACTCCAATTGAAGGGGCGCAGAACGCTTTGTTACAAGTGGGAGGGAATCTGACCCCCGGAGGTTCGCTACCTAAACTAGGCTACTGGTACCCTCTTTATACCATTTCGGAGCTCCCTAGTCGTCCATGACTCGTAAGGTCCGGCCGACTCGTCTCCCGCAACCGAAATTGACTAGGCGAGAGAGAATTTTCCGGGAAAAAGTGAATTTTCCGGGAAAATATGCCTCATTTATTCGTTTTGAGCGCACCATGTGGAGGAAACCGAGTCTGAAGGAGTCAGTAAACGGTCCCGGTTGATTCCCGAGTCACTGCGGGTCCCCACACCGGTCCTGAGTACAGATTTCCGGGTCCACATGGTCGTGCAACCATGTTTTCCGGGAAATTTGGGTCTCGTGGGTGGTCTGAGCGATGGGTTCGGTTTATGATGGGTTTAGAAAGTGCTGGTAGGTTAGGTTATGGCGGAATTATTCCAAAGATTGTTGAATTCGGCCGTCGTAGGTGGATTTTCCGGGAAAATCCGGTGATTTGCTGCCTATTGGGTCTCGTGGGTGGTCTGAATGATGGGTTCGGTTTATGATGGGTTTAGAAAGTGCTGGTAGGTTAGGTTATGGCGGAATTATTCCAAAAGATTGTTGAATTCGGCCGTCGTAGGTGGATTTTCCGGGAAAATCCGGTGATTTGCTGCCTATTGGGTCTCGTGGGTGGTCTGAACGATGGGTTCGGTTTATGATGGGTTTAGAAAGTGCTGGTAGGTTAGGTTATGGCGGAATTATTCCAAAAGATTGTTGAATTCGGCCGTCGTAGGTGGATTTTCCGGGAAAATCCAGACGATTCGCGTCTTCGTGGGCCCGGTTTCGCAGGTTTTATTGGTATTTTAGAGTGGAGGTCTTGGGTTATAAAATCATATGGCGACGGTTTTTTGGGTGGAACTTGAACCGATTTTCCGGGAAAATCCATCTGGTGTTATACTTCATCGTTCCTGATTGGAGTCGTTTGTAGCTCCTTTGAGACGAGAGGGCATGCGCAGGGCGCATACAGCCCTCACAGCGTGCATTCTCTTGCGCGACCTCCCGCGCGTACTTCGAGGCAAGGCCAGGAAGGGTGTTGCGCCCGAGGATTTTGTGTTGAGGCAGGTAATAATCGTGGAACGCGTCCTCCCCGAATTTTGCAATAAATTTTCTAAGATTCCTTCGTAAGCGGCCCTTCCGAAAAGAAAAATTGCGACGCGCACCTTTTACGAAGCCTGAGGTTAAATGAGAATCTTAAGTATGTGCTTCAAGTGGTTCGGGACAAGGAGGGCTCACACTTCGCGAGTTTCCGCGTTCTGAACGCGGCGCTCCTCAGCTGCCTGCCGGCTGAGCTCTGGCGAGGCGCGAATCTTGTCGCGTAGCCTGTTGAGCAGAAGCCAAGTTCAGCGAGGAAAGGAGGAATGAAGGTAAAAAGAGCAGGTACGTACTTTTTCATTCTTTCACAGGCCTTCTCGCGCATCGCCTGAAGGTTTCTGGAAGGTAAGGTACACTTAGTCCTTGGCGCAGCATTGAAAGCATTTGAGGCAGCACAGAGACGTACTTTTCTTGGTACCTCTGCTGAGCTGCTGCATGATCGCGACGCTTGAACCAGGGATCAATTGTTTTGGTGGTTGAAGCCGAAGTCTTCATGAGAGATGCTGAAAGAGAAGACAATGTGCATAGTAAATAGAGGTCAATGTCCCATCCAAATGACGGGTTTGTGATCGGTGTGATGTTTTTGGTTTTTGTAATTTCATCTGAGAACTCACACAACAGAAATAAAGTACAGACCAATGCCAACGTATGCTCCGCACCCCCAGAAAAAATCCGGTGTCCAGTAGTTACCCATGAAGATCTGTACAAGGTATTCTTTGGGCGTGTCGGACGACGTGTTCGTGATATCGGACGTATCGGCCGAACTCCTTCCACGCAGACCTCCTCCGTTCCCTCAAGCTTGCACACGTCCAAAAATAAAGGGAAAAACAAATAATTATTCAGAGAGCTTCGTTATATTACTGGTCATGTCCACCCGTAGTCTACATCTCATCTATTAAACTAAACATCTTCAGCCCGGCCTCCCAGCGCCCCGCGTCCTCAGACTCTCTCGCCGCCTTCTCCTCGTCGGACGCCGCGAACGCGTAGTCCTCATCAGTCTTGAAGCCGTTCCGGACCCATCGGAAGAGCCCCCCCGCCGAGTATTGTGTGAAAGACGCGCGAGTCTCGTGGGCACGAATTGGGACGTTTGAGTGCTGGACGAGGGCGGATGGGATGAGGACGGTGGAGCCAGGGGGGAAACGCACAACCAGGCGGAGATCCCACAGGATGAGGTGGCCGCCGAAGTCGGGGTCGAAGTCGCCAAGGGCGGTGACGGAGCACCACCCCCACGCGAGGTTGGCGTAGTCGACGTGGGGGGCGGTGATCGCACGGGGGCTGAAATTGAAGACACACGAAGCGAAGATGCGGCTGGGGAAGTTTCAGCGCATCGTTCGCTTCCAGCCGGCGAGGAGAGCCATGTTGGCTTGGTAGAAGGTGAAAAGGAGCGGCGCCCAGATCGCGAAGAGGACTGGGAGAGGGGTGAGAGGGAGGTGGGGCACAGGTAAGTTTGTAGCTACTCACTGTTGGCAAACGCGGCTAGCCGCTGGAAGTACTCGTGGGCGAGGAGCTCGTCGGTGAGGCGCGTGTTCGCGACGTTGTTGCGGACCTCCCCGGGCTCAGTGCGCCCTCCGCCATGTGCGATGCCGCGAGGAAGGGCAGGAAACGCGTCTTGTGCGCGCCGGTGGTGAAGGCGGTCGTCGGAGAGGCGAATGCGCGGTTCACGTTCCTTGAGGAGGGCCGCCGCGCCGTCCGTCACCACCTTCCACCCAGCGGCGTCGCGAGGGGTGCCGCCGAGTACCGCGATGACGCGGCGGTGGGAGTCGAGCAGGGGGATGGTGAGGCTGTGGCGCATCAGAAAAAAAAGAGAGGGGGTTGAGGAGGAGGGCTTACCAGCCGAGCCACGCGACGTACATGAAGCCCTGGGTGCCGGTGAGTGCATCCACCTCTTCCTGCGTGTAGGAAACCCCGCCGAGACCGGTTTCGAGGTCGTGCGGGACTGGCAGCTCGGTAAACTCGAAGTCGTCGGCAGGGGCGCCGCTTCCCTGCCAGCCGTGCTTCGAATGCGGAAGCTCCGCCGCGTCGGCGTCGAGCTCCAGGGCAGTGCACTTAGCCTGCGCTACCCTCTTGCGGTGCACGGACTTGAGGAGGGGTGTGCTGGAGGCGGCACGGGCCTCTTCCCTTTTCTTGTCCCGGCGCGCGCGTGATTTCAGCTTATTGCGGGCTTCGGCAGAGAGAGGGAGGGCAGGGGAGGGCGGGGCTGCAGGAGGCGGAGGTGGAGGTGCGGGAGGTGAAGGTGCACGCCAAAAAGGGGGGGCCTCTGCTTCGTCCTCGACGCGTTCGTCGTCCTCGTCGTCGTCAGCGACGTGCTCGAGCCAGAGCTTAATGGACGCGCCAACGTCGAAGAACACGGGCGCCGGGATGGCGCGCGCACAGGCGAGGTCGAACTGGGAGAACTCCTTGCCGCTGCGAAGCGTACGGCGGCCTGCGGGGTAGACGCGTCAGCGAGGGTTAAGGAAAAAAAAGTAAGGTCAAAAAAAAAAAAAGCCCAACGCAGGGTCTAGAGTTCCAGGGGCGGATCTCGGGCCTGGCGGTTTACGGGAGGATTTGAAAAAAAAAAAGATACAAAGGTCGCGTTGTTTGGATTCGAGTTCCAGGGGCGGATCTCTGCACCAAACGCGCGGCTTTGCACCAAACACAGGGAGCAATGAAAAGAGGGGAGAAGTACTCACCATCCATCGTAACACGGTCGCGTTCGAGCGGCGTTGAGTGAGGCGGGGGTTTGGACGAAGAGGGGACGAGGAGGAGAAAAGGACGTGGCACTGGCAGAGGAAGTGTTGACGATCACGTGGGGCGCGAAATGTCACGCAGTCACGCTGCTTCAGACTTGTACTTTTGTTTATAAGTTGCGCGTTCCTCATGCACCGACGCACAAACACTATCCGGCACGGTAGCGCTGCGTCTGCAAAACTTCGCGTGATGGGGACTAAACGCCAACCAAGCACTCACCTGGGTTACGCGCCGATAGAGAAGCAAACGCTCGGACCGGCCGGGATCGCAGAATATCGGAGGGCTGGAAAGGAGGCGCTGCGGAGTCGGCTGCAGAGTAGGTCTTAACGTAGTTTTAAGAGAGGACGAATTTTGCTTACAATTTTAAGATATGGAAGCAGGTCAGCGCAAGGCGTTCGAGCAACTTCAAGCTTTGGCCGAGGACGACGATTTTGATCCTGGCCACATGCCAAGTGCCCCGAACTTTGTCAACATGGACGGTGTATTAGACGGCTCAGAACGCATCGAAATCAGCCACGCGGGCGGGGAGTTCAGCTCATTGGAGGAGGACATTGTGGAGGGTACGGGTGACGGCGAGGCGAAAGCCAAGTAGGTTTTTTTTTTAGACTACGTTCTTTTGTTCGGGGTTCTCTTGACGCTGTGCTGATGGAAACTTCCCTTACAGGAGGGCTGAAGACTACAGAACGCGGCGTGATCGCACCGAGTTAAGGAACAGAGCGTTCCAGAGCCAGATGCCAGCGATGGTGACGGCTTACATCCGGTATTGCGCGGAGCAGGAAATGCCGACGAGGGCGCAAGATGCGCCGCGAGCTGAGGCGAATACCGTGGAGGAGATATATGAAGTACAAGTTGTGGATATGTTCGGTACGTTTTTTTTCTTATTTCATGGCAAAAGCTGACATAGATATTGATTCTTTATGCAGACACGTCCGAGGTCGACGTGAAGTTGGACCCACGCGGCGGTGGGATAGCCCCCGCCTTGATCATGGAGGGGCTGGTGCCTTCTGTGCCGTGGACACCCAACGTGGCAATCACGGTGCGCGTGCTCGAGGCGTACCGTGTAACGCACGTCCGGTGCCCGCAGCTCGCCATTCAGCCATATGTGAAGTCACTGTGCGACATTCACGGGGTGCGGTTCCTTTTCTATATCACCCTGCGCTGGGCCTTACTCTGCTCCAGGTCGCGTATCGCCCGTATCTCTGCCAGCAATTTTCAATCGCGTACGACCTCTACCTCGCGATCCGTCGCCAAACCGACAAACGCGTGATGAATGCGCTGGGCCGCGACTCCAAGTGGCGCCTGAGGCATGCGTGCCCGGCGTGTATGTACAAGCTGGAGGGAGAGGACCAGCTCATCTTCGACATGCTGACTACGATGGATGGCAACGACTCACTGAAGCGAGTCCTCCGACGACTCAGGTTGGACAACGAGGGCGACGGGGACCCCACCCTTGGCAAGTCCAGGGAACGCGTCGATAATCGAGACGCTGGGGATGGTTATTACCTCTCGCGGGAGAGGGTGGACCGGTGGGCAAAGACGCGCCTCGCAGAGGTGCTGCCGATGCAGGCGAATTCTGTAAGTCTTTGCGTTTTGGCGGTTTTATAAACCGATATTGACCACAGAAATCTGCCAGGCTGACGACAACCCCTGCGCCGACCGCTGGAAGAATATGATCAACGACGTTACGTCGAAGATGTGGGGGATCTTCGATGAAACGGGGATTTTCTTGGCCTTGTGCCGCCATGGTTTTGTTTTGGTCATTGCTGATATGATCAGGAGCGGAGAGTTGTAAGTCGGGCGCGTTCTATTACTCAGTTATGCTAACACTTCCGTTCTACAGGGCCAAGTACCCCCTCGCGGTCGTCGAGGAGCTGCTCAATGTGTTCGGCATGAAGCTCGGCGCCGGCTACGACGTTGGGTGCCATTTCGAGGCCACCGTCCAGAACAGCGAGCTCGGAGACCTTGCGAGGAAGAACAAGTTGAAGTGCCTAGTGGGGTCCTTCCACGGGCACGCGCACAACCGCCTGTGCCAACTGGGATTCCTCGCGACGTACGTCGAAGGAATGGGGCTTGAAGACCTTGAGGGCTGCGAGAGGTATTTCTCGCGCTCAAACGGCCTTGCGAAATCCTGCCGCTACGCGAGCAGGTTCCACCGCCAGCAAGAGATCACGACGTACGCGAAGCAGTTCGATAGCTTCGAGACTTACGCCAACCTCAGTACGTGCCCCTGCTGATATGCCTTTCATTAATTTAACTACGCGTCTAGGTAAATTCCTCTGCTCCAATTATCGCCAAGCCCTCGCGATCCTGAAGACCGAGCCCACGCTGCAGGCGTGGATGCGGCAAGAGGGCGTCGAGAGCTACGAGGAGTTCCACCAGTGGCTGAAGGAGGAGAAGGAGTACCTCGTCAGCCTCAAGGGTGCCAGCAAAACAAACGTGGAGACGCTCGAGATGGAATACGTGCAAAAACTGGTTAATCTCAGTGCGAGCGAGTAAGTACTTCATTTGCTCTTCGAAAATAACCGAGTTTGACGTCGGGTCGTCTATAGGGCCAAGTACAAAGTGCTGGCACAGGAGGCAAGGAGGGTGAAGGACGACCAGGCGGCGTATGTGCCAGGCGTCGCGAAGGCGGAGTTGGCGAGACGGCACGGGAAGGAAAAGGTCGAGAAGGATCTCGAGGCCGTGCAGGACCTCGAGGTGCGGCTGGAGGTTGTGGACCGCTGGACGGTGGCGTCTCCAAAGTGGGTGTCAATGGTGGTGGAGATCAAGAAACGGAAGTACCAGCTCGCGCTCGATGCGCTGGAGCTGCTTATCGTGGAGCGCATTTTCGAGCTAACGAAGATGAACCAATCTCAGACAGGTGCGTCGCCACTGGTGCTAATATATTAAATGTAGCTAACTAATTTTGTAGGCTATAAGATGCGCAAGCACATCGCGAAGGCCCTGCAAGCAAGATCGAAGGCGGTGAAGAATGCCATCGATCGATACAACACCGCGGCCGTGGCGTTGGATCCCCCGATGCCCCACCTGACCTGGGAGCAGGTCGTCGAGTACGCATTCCTCGCGGACTTCGACATCCTGCGGGACACGCGCGCCGAAATCCAGTCACGCCCATGGACGCACCCTGCCTACCGCCTCTCCATGGATCGCTACTTCAAGATCCTGCGTGCACGGGAGGAAATTAAGCGTCTGAACGTCGAGATCCCCCGCGTCGTGACGTGGATCTGCGATGAGAATCGTGTGTTACGCAAGAAGGAGGCAGAGCTCCGTGCAGTGGAGGGGAAGTCGGAGGAGGAGGTGGAGGCGGACCGGGGGATGGCGGTCCAGATCCGCATGTACCGACAACGGAGGGGCCGCTTCGACGAGGGCCACATGCGGCGGTTCTACGCGTTGGCCCAGACACCAGGGTTCACTGGATCCCTGGTTCCTGGAATCTCGCTGGAAGTGTTGGAAGCACGGCGAGTGGCGCGTGCGGCATGGCGAGAGGCGGCCCGGGCCGACGAGATGGACACGGAGGAGGAGGAGGAGGTGGTGATCGTGGACCACGGGGTGTCAGGCTGGCGCAGGGGCGAGGACGAGGGAGGAGAGGAGTGGGAAGAAGAAGAGGGGGATGAGGAGAAGGAGGCTGGGGTGTCGGAATTAATCTACAGGGCTTCAATGCTTGCAGTTGATGGCAAGGGAGAGTAACGCACGGGGTAGTATATTTTATTTTTATTTTTCCTGTATTTTATTTTATTTTCTATTGAATTCTTTTGGGTGAATTTCCTTTTTTGGACAGCGGGGGCCGCCCCGAGGGCGGGGATTACTTAATACATGCTTTGGAAAATCTCCCAAGTCCGTTTACCCGTATATGCTGCACATATGCTGCAGCATATCTGCAGCATATTCTGCAGCATGTGGGCTTTTGACTACATCGCCATTAATTGATGAGGGTACATGGGGGGCATCTCCCTCATCAACTAATGTTGATATTCGGAGTTATTAGGTGGACTACTCTGACGATTCAATCACGGCCAGAATGACACAGGTAATTGTTTCTTTCTCGCCGAATCACAATGGCGCATTATGTCCCATCGTATTTTGGGCTGAATGGGTTCATATTGGTCCCTATGTTCGCACTGTTTTGCAAGGTCCACGGAATCAACAACCTCAGTACTCAAGCTGATTTTATCGACAGCACCCGTCCGTCAAAGACGCCGATCTGTCGAGCCTCCGTGCATTCTCATGGGCAGCGGTGCACCGGCCAGCGTCCATTTGGCGAAGACGCTGGGGGGGAATTTAATTTCTTCCGCACGCAGTGGTGGAGCAGTCATACTACGGTACGCCGATCTTACCCAACTTTGACCTTTGGCCGAAAACTTGAACGAACAGGTATGAAGGAGCTCACGGGGGTCTTGGCCATGCCGCCGTTGAACCGGAGAGTCACAACAAACGCTGTTGGCCACTTCTTGCCTGAACTCACTGCCCATGTCGTGAAAAGATGTGGGTTTATGTTTGAGAAAATATGTAAATGACCCTTATGATATTTGCGCAGCTCCAGGGAAACCTTTCATTGTAGTTCGCCATTGGGCTGCGTTGGTGTTTACGGACTGAGATATCTTGGTAACTGGGTGAGCACCGGAGATGAAGTTTTCCGAGACAACCCCGACGCGAGGCACGAGCGGCTTGGGTTTGTCAGAGGATAAGATAAGGAGAGGCGGGAATCGGGATAGTGTACGCGTAGTTGTCACAGCGTGACATCTTCTCTCGGACGCGTACCACCATCGCGCTCCCGCCCCCGTTCTTTTTGCTTCCTCTACACCTCCCTCCTGTCATAGCATACCTGCCATCCATGACCAACATCGGATCCTCTCTGTCCCCCCCTCCCAGGCAGCGAAGGACCCACCTCTCGGCAGCGGTCACCGCGGCGCTCAATGCCCTCCCCAGCGATGCGAAGAGACGCAAGAACGCCCAGATTCTCGGCAGAAACGCCGAGCGCAACCTCCAACGTGCCAAGCACGCCACCCAATCCAGCCTGGCCGATGCCTCGGACGATGAATCCCTCATCACTGTCTCGGACGCGCCCGAATCTCCTACTTCCACCTTTTGGAATGCCATTCGCCACCTTTCCCCCAAGTCGGCCAAGACGATGATTCGGAATTGGGCTCCATTTGGCAACAAGGAGAAACGGCCGCGGGAGGAGGACTCAGAGGAGAGAGTGGCGGCGAAGAGGATTCGCGAGGAGATTGTTCTGCACCCCGGAAAGAGTCTTCCCGTCTCCTTCCACTCTCTTCTTCACGAGCTTCGCTCGTATGGCGTCTACATGCCCCTTTCCCTATTCACGCCGTCCAATCTGGAGCTCATCACCTCGTCTGCAGCGACTCTCGCCACCAGGAAGCTCAATCCACTCATCCAAGGCCAGAAACACCTCACCATTCTCGACACGGCGGCGTTTGAGCGTGACAACGGCTCCGAGGACAACCTCCCCCACGGCGAGTGGCTTCGCGCTTCGCGCAACTACGTCCTCTTCATCGAGGCCGTCGCGGGCCCCGACTCCCACGAGGCGCACCGCTGGCACCAACATTTCGGCCATTTGGACTCCGTTGAAGACGGCCTCGCCCACCACCCCGCTGTCCTCGCCACCGATATCAAGCTTCATAAGAAATACTCTGCGACCCCATTCCAGTTCGACGCCGCCTTCTATGCGCACGAGTTTGACACCGCGAAGAATAACTTGGCACTCAAGCAGCTGGAAGAAAAATTTTCCAATACCTCTTCGGGGCGCGGTCGAGCTTCGGGAGCAGGCAGCAGCAGCAGCGCAGGCCCTTCCAACCACAACAACAACAACGGCGGCGGGCGCGGCGGTGCTGGGGCCGGGCGTGGCGGTGCCCCCCCCTTTCAACAAGGCAACGGCGGTGATGCGTCCGCCGCCGCTTGCCTCATCTGCGCGCGACGCGGTCATTATTGGAACCAGTGTCAATTGGCCACTTTTGAGAACGGCAGTCCCGTCTACGGCACCGCGCGCAGCGGCGACATTTGCGCGTCGGGATCCGGCAAGACACTATGTCGGATGTTTAACACCAGAGGTACAGCCTCCCGGTGCAACCACGACACGGCCCAGCGTGCCCACCTATGCTCCTACTGCGGCAGCAGCGAGCACCACGCGTTCGCTTGGGTCTGCCGCCGCAACCCTGCATGATGCCTCCACCTCTTTCTTGACCTCCCTCCCCTTCTTGCCGTGTTTGCTTGACCACGACGAAATCCTCAATAGAATCACGACGCCATACAACGCCGACACTCTGGACCTTTTCTTGGAAAAACACGACCTCACGGCCGTTCACCCACGTCTTACGCATAACCTCCGACATGGCTTTCCCATGGGCGACTTCCCCACCTTGACGCAAACTGTTATCTGGCCCAACCACCCCTCAGCCATTCCCTACTCCCAGTTCATCGACGAGTCGCTCGAAGAAGAAGTCAAGGCGCGCCGCATGAGCGGCCCTTTCTCTCGGGAAGTAACAGAGACGATCCTGAAAGGTTTCTTTCAGTGCTCCCCGATCATCGTCGCCGTCCAGCCGCAAGGCCCGAATCTCCCGGACAAGCTCCGCCTCTGCCGTCACCTTTCGAAGGGAAACGACGCGCACCCTTCAACCAACCACTTTATTGACAGGGAAGACTTCCCCACCCGCTTTGGCACGGCCTCGCAAGTCTCCGAGATCGTGAGTTTCCCCTTTCTTTCTTCCTTTCCTTTCTTGTGGGCCCGCCCACCTTCCTTCCTTCCTGCGGCCCTTTCTTTCTTCCTTTCCTTTCACTGCTGCGCCTGGGCCCGCGCTTCGTCGCCGCCACATTTCTCTTCCCCTTCCTTTCCTTCCGCTCCCGAGCGTTCTTTCTCAGCCCTTCCCTTTCTTTCCTTCGCAGATCGCCAACGCCCCGCCTGGCGCACAAGCGATGGTCTTGGATATAGCGAAATTCCATCGCACCTGCCCGATCCGCCCAGCCGACAAGTGCTGGTTCGTCCTCCAAGGCCCAAAGGGGTTCTACATAGAGCACAACTGCCCCTTCGGTTGCGCTTCATCGAGCAGCAACGCCGGGTCGATCGCCATCGCCATCGTCGACATCTGGGAATGCGAAGGTGTTACGCCGCAAAACCGTTACGAGGACGACCTTCTCCCCTTCCGATTTCCCATCGCCTCCCACGTCGACCCCGTCACCGGCTCCACCTCCTACTCCTACGCCTACGGCCGCGACTCGGCACTCGCGCTCATCGCGCCGATCGGCACGCCGTGGCACCCGCTAGAGAAGAAGGGTCAAGACTTTGATTTCATCGCGCCCTATATAGGCTTCGTTTTCGATATCGCCGGGAAGCGCGTCTTGCTCTCCGAGGAGAAGCGCATCAAGTTCCTCGGGCGCGTGGAATCCTTCATCTCCCGCTTCCGGAGCGCAGGCTGCCAGCTGCTCGACGTCGACGAGCTCCATGGCTCCCTCTGCCACATCACCTTCGTCTACACCCTCGGCCCCTCCTACCTCCCCAGCCTCTCCAACATTTCGGCCTCGTTCAAGGGCAACAAGTTCTCCCGCCGGCACGCCCCACCATCCCTTTGGACAGACCTCAGCTGGTGGTCCCGTACCCTTTCCGTCCCGGAGGTATGGCGACCCATCGTCGCGCGCGGTGCCGCCGTTCACCACCACATCTACGTCGACGCTTCCACGGACTGGGGAATCGGCATCCTCATCCGCGGACGCTGGGACGCCTGGCGCGGCATCAACGACTGGAACGCCGGTTCTCGCCACATTGGCTGGCTCGAAACCATCGCCCTCAAGCTGGTGGTGTACGCGATCGAGGAGGCGGGGCTCCACGACGTTCTCCTGCTTGTACACTCGAATAATCAAGGGGTGATCGGCGCGTTCGACAAGGGCCGCAGCCGCAATTACCCCATGAACCTTTCCATCCGTCGCTCTTATGCCATCCTTGATGCGCGCAACGTTGCTCTTGAACTTACTTACATTAGATCCGCTGAGAACCCCGCCGACCCCATCTCGCGAGGCGAGCTTGGGCCGCGGGCGTCACGCCTACAGTCACACTTCTTTCTTCCTTCCGATCTTGTACCGTACTTCACGCATGTTCTTTAAGTACGCCTTTCTTCAATGCTTTCTTTCTTGGTATCCCTTTCCTTCTTTCTTCCCTAAGTTAACCTTCCTCAAGATTCAAGTACACCCCGGGCCCACAGCCGGATGATCAACCGCCGCGCGCACCTTCCGTGTCGCCCGTGCTCTCCTCCGTGGCTCCCTCTACCTCGCCTCCCTTGTCTGCCGCCCCACCCCAACCACCGCGTTTCTTCACGGGCTTCAATTGGCGCCCCACGGACGTCCCTCCGCCACCGCGGCGCACTCCGACTGCTCGGCCAGCTACTCCTGCTCCCACCGCTCCACCCCCTCCTGCCGAAGCCAAACCCAAACCACGCAAGCCACGCGGCCGGACAAGAGATCGTCTACAACGAACTCAGGCCGCACGTACTTGCGGAGGACCGCTTACGGCTCTGGAAGTCCCCGTACACGATCGAACGCGACACAACTTTCCGGCGTGACTTCCCTCCCGAGGTGGTGGAGAAGACTTACGCCGCCCTCTTCGGCGCCTTCGCAGGCGCGACGCAGTCGAACTACGCAGCCGGCTTGCTACGTTTTCACCAATTTTGCGACAAGCACGATATCCCCGAGCGCGCGCGCATGCCCGCCTCACATTTCCTTCTCGCTGCTTTCATTGCTGCTTACGTTGGCACCGTCGGCGGCGGCACCATCAAGTCTTGGATGTCGGGTATCAAGGCCTGGCACAACGTAAACGGCGCGCCGTGGGAGGGCAACGATCGTTGGGTCGAGCTCGCGCGACGCACAGCCTTCAAGCGCGACCAGCGGGGCCCCGTCACCATCGAACATATGATCGCGCTGAGAGCCGTGCTAGATCTTTCCAAACCTTTCGACGCCGCCGTCTGGGCCATCGCCACCGCTGCCTTCTGGGGATGCCGCTGCCTCGGAGAAGTCACCATACCTAGCCCGGCGAAGTTTGACCGCAAACTCCATGTCACGCGCGGAGCGAAGATTAAGCGCATTCGCCCCTCCTCCTCCACCCCCGCGACCGCCATCCCCCTTCCCTGGACAAAGTCCACACGTGAACGTGGCGGCACCCTCACCCTCACCGACCGCGACAACATTCTTTGCCCATCCTCGGCCCTCCAAAACCACCTCCGCGTCAACAAGCGCGTCCCTGACGACGCCCCCCTCTTTGCCTTCGAGACACAGGACGGCAACTAGTCCCCCATGACGAAGGATTGGTTCCTCCGACGCTGTTTTCCCATCTGGAAGCTCGCAGCCCTCTTAGCCGTCGCGGGTCACAGTTTCCGCATCGGCGGCTCCACCGAGCTCCTCCTCGCGGGCGTCCCGTGCGACGTCGTCGCGGCGCTGGGCGGCTGGACTTCGCTTGCATTTCTCCTCTACTGGCGCAAGATCGAGCATATCGTTCCCATGAAAGTCGGCAAGGCCTACGACCAGGCAAAGATTGCAGAAGTCGCCAAGGCTTTCGAGGCCTTCCGTGTCGCTCACGGTATTACCGTGCAGTCCGCTGACGACCCACTTTAACTTTCCTTCCCCGCCCTTGCGCTCTTTCCCTTTCTTTCTTACACACCTTGTCATTCTTTACCGCAAATACATTCGTTCCTTACCCTGCACTCTTGCTCTGTGTGGGGAAGTCGGCGCGCGCCGCAGGCGCCAGCGGCACTTCGCCAACTGTGGGTGAGCATTTGCTCCGGGTGGTAGAGTTGGCTCCACGCCTTCGGCGCCCCAGCCCGTCTCCCTTCGGGAGTCTCTCCACGCGCTCAGAGCGCTTCCCTCGCCCGCACCCCTTCCCCCCGTTGCGGCGGCGCGCAGCGCCCCTCCCAGACGCGTCTCAGCGGCGCCCGGGTTGGCGAGCCGAAGGCTCTTCCCCCACACCCACGAACACGATATCCGCTTGTCGTGTTCGTGCTTCCCCTCCCTACCACACATAGTGGTAGCCGCCTTATCTTATACTTCGATAAATGTAATGAACTCTATATTGTTGTTCACATAAAGGTGAGGACATACCAGGGAGATATCCCTGCGCCTCATGCCTACGCTGTACAGGATTTCATCAAGGTTGGAAGGTTTCAGGTGTCCCCGGCTGAGTTTGAGGCTCCCCTGGTCACCAATCCAGACATCACAGGCTGCTGTGTTGAGCCCACTGAGGCTCATTCCCCACAAATTCATGGGGCAAGTTCCCAGAGCATATGCCGTGTTGGGCATCGAAGCGCATTCACCGAGAAGAATCAAAGCAGCGTTGATCCAGGTGAGGGCTTCGGTTCTTTCAATGGAGAATTTTAGGACATAGCGAAGACCAAGGCAAGGTATAAAGGTCTTGTGGCGGTGTGGACTCTTCATAGACACAATTCCCCAAGCAGCGTCTGGGAAGGCTTCGAAGAGCTTTTCGGGTGAAAAAAAATTGCCAGGAGACTAAATTGTGCATTTTTTTGGACTCTACCATCTATATACTGGCCTCTATCCCTGACTAAGTTCGAGGGTTCCTGAGTTGCTATAGTTGTTTTCATTGGATCTCGGAAAAAGTGGTCCGTTCAGGTCCAATCTACGGAAATATAACAATCGTCTTCTCTAGTATCCAAACGAACACGCGTCATGACCGGGAAAACTCCACGGGAAACGAGACTCAAACTCGTGGCACGCGTACATATTAGACTTTTCCCGATAGCTCACGTGATCGTGTTCGGCGGAGCCGCGCTGACAGTGATCTGGAAACCGAGTCCTTTCGGACCAGAACCTTTCTTTTCCTTCGACACCTTGTTCGACACCCGTAGCTGCACGTTTCTGTCCGTCTCGTGCATTCTTTCCCCAGTTTCTGGGAAGTAATTATGAACTAGCAATCTGACGGAGACCTTCACTGGGAAAGAGTGCAGAGTCGAAGTCCAGACCACGAGGTTCGTGGACTTGAATATGAAGTAACGCGCCTGAATCTTAGTTGTTTCTCCAGGACAGAAATGAAAGAAGAAGGACCAGCACTCCCACAAGAGCTATTTGACCTGATCCTAGACCATCTGTGGGATGACGTGGAAACTTTGAGTTCCTGCGCACTCGTCTCTTCAAATTTTCTTCCATCCAGCCGCGCGCACATTTTTTCGCACATCCGGGTAGGTCCCCTCGACCGAGAGAGCCTTCGACTTGGTCCCTTCGATGGAGAACACGCTATAGACGACCTTTATGGTTTGCTAGCCGGCCTGCCGTCCCTCGCCGCGCGTGTGGAATCTCTCCATCTCTGGGACAACATCATGCGCCGGCACAGCTGGATCGAGGCATTCCCATACACATCGACGTCCTCGATGGTACAGCTCTCATCCCTGCTTGTGTCCCTGTCGCGGCTCTCCATCACCATCGAGTCGGGCTTCGTGCACTGGGCCAACATCTCTGACGCTGTCCGCGCCTCAATCCCCCTTACGCTCGCTCTGCCGACGCTAACCTGTGTCGAGCTCACCGGCCTCTACGGTGTGCCGTTCACGATTCTGGCGCACTGCCCTGCGTTGCGTGCGGTGACCCTCAAGTGGGTGACCTTCGACGAGCGTGACAACCACGACTTTAGCGCGACGCTGGCCGCGTGTGCGTCCTCGCCCCCGACGCAGCTCGAGCACCTCGACCTCGACCTCGACACGCGCGTGCTCGTCCTGCTTTCCCGCTGGATCCTCCTCCCGGAGTCCCCGCTCGACATCACCGGCCTCCGCTCCCTCACGTGCACCGTGGACCGCGCCGGGTTCGACCACTTAAGAATCCAGCGCCTCCTCAACGCCTGCGCCCCCAGCCTCCAGCGCCTCCGACTCAAGAACGGCGAGTCCTTTATTCCCTTCTTTGTTTGAAACAGCGGCTGATGCACGAACAGTGTCTGGGACGTTCGACCTGCACGAATTTGCGCAGCTGCACACGCTCACCTTCGATGTGGGTCACCCAATCGAGCTGCGCGTGCGCTGGTTGGCGGATAACGTCGTCTTCCCACCGCCGACGACGCAGGCTCTCGGCCTCGTCTTCCGCCTTACCACGCGCAGCGCGCGCCCCGAGATCGTGCAGCTCGACCTCGCCGACCCCGCGCTCGCGCAGCTCCCACCGTCGATCACCAATGTGACCGTGGTTCTTGACCCCGCTGATGGTGCGGAGGTTAAGGAACGAGATCTGGTTGACGTGTCTGCTGAGTTTGTGGAACGGCTGCCGCTGCTGCGGGCTAGGCTCGCAGGGGGAGGTGTTCTGCGCGTCTTGCGCTCATCGTGAGTCCCGCGCACTGGTTCATTTCGGCGGTTTGCTGAATGTCTTTCGCTAGCCGTGTCCCAGCCGCGTAATGACTGCTTTTATCCGTATGCTATCGGGAGGTATGGGCTGCGTTTCTCACCCAGCAGCTCTCCTCAGGCTCCCGTTCGATGAGAAATCCGGAAACCCCGTTCACTCTGAAGGGCGTCGAAGGCTAATAGACACGTTGGCTCGTTCCTAGAACTACTACAGTATGTCCCCTCTTGGATTGGAGGATTACCCTTCTAATATATATCGTGTTTTCGAATCTGAGAGTGTGCCGAGTTCGGCGCCGCTGTGGATTACGTATGGTATCGATGATCGTTGATTTGCAAAAGGCCAGCCGCCAAGCCCCATCTGCATGATGTGCATCGCATCGGCGGCATCGCCGCTGTTCATGGCGGTCATATCCTTATCTCTATCTTATTCTCCCAATGTCTCTTCTGCGCGACGTCTTGAAGCTCGGTAAATCCACCCCGAATGGCCCCGGTGGAGACAGTAGCAAGGCGCTCTCGTCCAAGAAGAACTTGAAGAGCTATGCGTCCTCGATCAAATCCTCTGGGGGCGCCTCCATGCGCTCAATAGCAGACTCTGTGTTCAGTTTCTACTCTGCGATGACGGGCTCTGGGCCGCGTGTGCCGAAGCGCCGACGTGCGGATTTTTCAAGGCTTGGTGTGTGGATCTCAGAATCCGCTAGCTGAGGTTGATCAAGTCTTGAGGGGCCAGGTGTACCGGAGTGGTACGCTGCAGATCCGCCTCCGCCGCCAGATATGCCGGGAACTGTGTCGCCATCGGCGATGCCGCCCTATACGATGGCGCACTCGACGATCATGCACGCGACCGATGAGGGTGTTCAGCCCTGGCTAGGCCTTATCCTGTACAGCCATGCGCCCGTGACTGCACTGATACCGATGTACCACAACGCAGGTATAGTCCATTCAATTTTCACTGTACAAATCATCTGATTGGAATTATAAAAGCCGCAATCGCGGGTAAAGTACGTATGATTATCGACAAGCCCACAAATCTGAGCAGCATCGATGTTTGGGTGAGATATACATAACTGTATTTGTCTTGGGCTTTTTGTGAGACGGGTCCCGCAGTTTGTGATCAAGTCGGACAGCGTGATTGACATACTCCGGCCACCGATGTTGACGATGACGGCGACGCTGTGGAACCGAAAGCAGGGCGATCCGAGCGCAGGGGCGAATGCGGTCGGCGGTGCGCCGTTCAAAGGCAAGTTCCCCGCGGGGACATTCGTCTTCCCGTTCGAGTTTCCCGCCTTGCCCACGGACACACTGGTGAAGCATCCTGATGAAGAACGTCACAAAGTATGTATCCATTCCTTTCCTCCCTCTTTCCACAGCTGACCATCCACAGAACAAGGCGCGAGTGCCCCTCCCGCGTGAGTTGCCCTGCCCCAAATCCTAACTTTCCAACCATTCATGCACATATCCGTAAAGCGACGTACTTCGTGGCGCAGGTCGCCGGGTTCTCAGGCAACATCGAGTACACTGTCGGCGTGAACGTGACGCGCGAGGGCCTCACCGCGATCGACGAGGAGTTTGACGCGAAAGTGCAGTACCTCCCCCTAGCGCGCGCCCTGCCACGGGTGGAGACGCCCTTCCCGTACCTCCCGACGCGCGAGGACTGGCCGTTCGCGCGCGAGGTGGTCGGCGGGTGGACGCTGACGCCGTTTGGTGGCCGGGGCCGGCTCGGTGAGGAGCTCGTCGAGCTGGAGGGCATCGTGCGTACTCCGTGCTCGTTTATTCCCCGTCGTATTCTCGCTGATGCACTGCGCAGCTTGGGATCCAGGAGCCGGCGGTCTACACCGCCGGCCAGACGCTCGCGTTCTCCCTCCTCCTCTGGTCCCCCTCCGCGCTCGCGCTGCAGGCCCTCGCGCAGCCCGGCGCCATCGAGGTCGGGTTCTACAAATCCGACATCTTCGCGCTCGACGCGCTCCACCCGAAGAACTCGTCCAGGAAGAACCGCAAGCTCGAACGGCTGGCGGGCGGACGTGTGTGGCTTACGGACGCGGGAAGGCCCGAGGCGGGGGCGCCGCCACCGGAGTGCGTGCTCGTGGAGCTCCCGGAGGCTGCCACGGGTACCGGCGCGGGCACGAGCCTCAAGACGCCGACGTCCCCCGGCGCTAAGTCCCCGACGTCGCCGTCGCCTACGCCTCGTCCATCGCGCATGCAAGCCATGTGGATCCCTGATGGCGAGGACGAGGACGACATTACACTTGCGGGCGACAGCGGCGAACCGAAAGAGGACGCGGACAAAGAAGAGGACGCACGCGTGCCGTCGCCCGTCCCGTCGCTCGAGGGCTTAGACGAATTCGACGGCGACGTGGAGACAGAGCGCGTCGTGCGCTTCGACGGCGAGGTACACGTCCCCGTGTGCAGCTACCCGAGCTTCCGCTACGCGAGCATGGCACGCGAGGTATGCTTGTCTTCCCTCTTGGCCTTTGAGCGCACACGCTAATTGGACTCTGTGCCGCAGTACGTGCTGCACCTGCTCATCCGGCACCCGCAGTACTCGCACATATCGCCGGCCGCGACGGGGATCATCGGGGAGGTGCCGGTGTGGTATGTGGTTAACCGCTTCGGGAACGCAGCGAGGGCCGCTGCTGCGACTGCGGGCGCGGACACGGATGCGGATGGAGCCGTGGATGCGGAGGGGGGCAAGGCCAGGGACTACGCGGCGCTGCCTGTGAAGGGGGCGGAGATCCCGGTGGGCGAGGGCGCGGTGCGCCTACCTGCGCGCACGGGCCATGTGACGACACAGAAGCGTCCGACGTTCCGCGCGCAGCGTGTGGCGGCGTTTTGAACACCGTCTCTTCCGATAACAAGTAGCGGTCCTTTGTCCAACGATTTACTGCCGTGGAATTAATTGGACTGCCTTTTCCCCTGTGGCTCGGAGGCTCAACGTCGTTGGCCGAGTGGGGTCGATCACTTCTACCATGCGCTAGTCGTGATCCCTTGGCCCTACCACACTCCGGGGATGATGGACCCTTGACACTCGTCAATATTCAATGCTCAACTATTTAACCAATGGTCGTCCACTCTAGTACGACCTGAACATGGGCGATTTTTTTTTGAAGCGTTTGGGATAACATGGGCGATCTTTTGCTTGACGACTCTTGGCCGGTGACAAAGGGCATGAGCATATCGGTCCTCCAAAACCAGCTCCGGGCCCGCACACATTCGACAAGAGGCCTCGTTGTCCCATCCCACCTGGCACATCATGCACGATGAAAATCACGTCGTAATAAGGGCACAATGGTAATCACCCAGTACTATATATGTGGGGAAAGTCCTCCCAGGCGTCTCGAGAGGAAGTGATTGTGGAAGAGACTACCGTGCAGCTTGCTAAAATTGTAGGTTCATTATTTTTCACTTTCTAAAGTACGGTCGGCACATTTTTTCTCAAAAGTGCACAGGGGTTGTAATCCAATTCTTTCGATTCGTTGGTGCCCAAGTCACGTTTGCTGGTCGAGTACGCGCTTGCCGAAAGGTCGGACCGCGGACATTTCCACACGCAGCGACCGTAAATACGTACTTACGTTTACTTCAAATACCTCCACGGACATCACAATTGCATTTGTTTTGTATGGAAAGCCAGAGCACCACGCTCGTTTGATGGCCGGTGATTGCCCGATAGGGTAGTCGGACTGATGACACCGAGCTGTTGCTGGACACCTCTCGCTATAAGCACGGAAATGATCCGATGATTGCTGATCGGGCATCACTCCGGCTGCCTGCGCAAGCGGCAACTTGCCCGCTGCGCGCCGCCCGTTTGCCCGTCCAAGTCGAGTCTCGACACGTCAGCACAGGAACCTCGCTATATCCGACCCCTTTATCACATGGTCTCCTTTCTAACCACGCTCCTGCGGATTTCCTCGGCTTCAAGACTCTGTTCAATTTATTTCCCTTTCCCTCGTCCTCCTAGCCTCAGGCTTTCCAGTTTTCTGGTGAATTTCAATACAATTCCACCTGCTTTTTCAAGTCCGATTATTATTTTCATCTTACTCACCACTCATTATAAAATGTAGCTACTTTTCCCGCAGTAAAACAGGTTTTCCCCCTCAGAATCTTAATAAGTTCACTCTCGTCCTCACTCTCGCCCTCTACGTCTTCAGTCGTCGTCTCACATTGATCCAAAGCAGCCTTCGTCGTTGCTGCACCCGTTCTCGTGCATATCGCATTTTATTTCCCTTGCCTTTCTCCCGCCGTACATGAGCAAATGCTGAACCTTGACAGGAAATCTTTGCACACTGACATTACACCAATTCTTCTGCCTCTTGGAGCGGCTCTCTCCCACTGGTTCCCTCGCAGATTATGTTTGTTTGTTTGTTTTCAGCTCCGCTCCCAGCCGTGCCGTAGGCGTGTTCCACTGCATAGCTGAGCGATGCCATTGATGGTTGTACGTCGAATCCTGGGTCCAGTTGGGTTAATCAGAAATGACAAGATAAAAAGATCATCAAACTGGCCTTGTCAAAGATCGTTGGAAAGCAGAGGACGGACGTGGCACACTATCAGAAGCGACCAAATTGAGGGTATTTCAGCTTAGAAACGATGTGTACATCCTCGTTTCACTCATTTAACAGCCCAAAATGCTTGGAGAGAAGAAACCAACATAAGAATAGATTTTGAATTAATGCTTACTGGCGTCGCACATTTCTGGCTAGTTGCTTCAAGACGAGCATATATTTGAGTGCGTTTAACTTCTCTGTCCCCTCGGATGCGGGAAGTTTGAACCAACGACAGAATTGGTTGCAAATGTGCTGCTTTAGGAATTCCTCAAACGCGGCGGGTACATTGCCTTCACCATATATTTCAGCTCCATCTCCAATCGAGCTTGATGCCAGTTGTTAGTCGGTCGGATCACAAAGGCCAAGGGACTTACGGGGCAGTCATAATTTAAGGATCCATCAAAAGCTTGGAGGAATCTGGAATGTGACTTCAATAGGGGCAGTCAGAGTAGACGATTCTCGTCGATTCTGAGGCGATTCTGACAATCGATTCTGACGGCGATTCTGATTTATTTAAGCATGAGAGAATTGTCAAAAATCAGAATCGACTCACAATCGTCGCAGATTCGCCGCAGAATCGATGTAGAATCGCCTCCAGAGCGATTCCGATTTAAAATAATTCCGAGAATCGTCTCAGAATCGCCGTCAGAATCGACCCAGAATTGGGTATTTAATTTCTACTCTGACTGCCGCTAGTGAAGATTCCCGGGATAATGAAGTACTTACCTTGAAGATCTGAGAGGTAGACCATACCCTTTGTTTTGTAGTAAAGTAACTGATGGCTTGGTTCTCCGATGAAGAGGATGAACCCGAGCAGAATATGTAGTGTTCAGATAATAATAATGTGTATATAGTGACCTGCTCTATTCAGAAATCAGGTAATCACATCAGACGCTCTGAGCATTGTGCAAATTTTATTGCACTCACTCGATGGTTGCTGAACCTTTAGGTTTGGCTACCCAGGGGAACTTGGGTTTCGGGCAATTTTGCTACATGTACAAACAAAGATTTAGTCATGCAACATTAGTCAAAGCAAAATAAAATTGTAACAAAATGGGACAGGCCCTGGGCATAAATCAAAATGTAAGGGTATGTCTTTCAACTTCTTACCAACTTGAATCCTGGTGTGCCTGTCTGTTTCATTCACAGAAGACCCAGAAATTCTCCAAGTTCAATTTTGGTCATTAGTCATTCTTGCTTCATGATCCGGCTACTATCCGTGACTTAGTCATTTCTGCTGAATGTTCGCATGTTCCCTGTACTTGACTCAAACTCAACACGACACACAACTCTGCCAGCGGTAAAAGCATCTTGGATCCCTCCCAAAAATTGATAGGCATTCACTTGGGCCCGGGGTCCGAAATTTATCTGAGGGTGGGTTGACTTTTCATTTTGGTGCCTCATAACCTTAAAAAACTGCAGGGCCTTTATTACTGGTAGTTCATCACTGCACTGGTAGTTGTTTAACACCAACATTTATAGTACACATGTAGCAGCTCCAGTTACTGATCACGACCAAATGGACCGTGAACTGCATCAGAGTTAGGCCAATTGGAGCCTTGTACCAAATTTACTGCTAATGTAACTAAGTTGCACAGTTATGCGGTCAGGATAAAAAAGTATGGGAAATCCATAGGCCAGCATTGACTACAACATATGAGGTACAAGTAAGCTCTGTTGTAACATGCCATCTGTTTATAAGAGACTAAGTATTGACTGAAGTCAGGGCTCAAGGACCTTCTTGGATGTTTTCTGAAGAAAAATCCAGAGCTCACAGCTCCCAGATATACCACTATACATTAATTCACAAATAAGCTTAATTATTACTAGCCTTCAGTTTTGAGGGACGAAATTCAACATAGATCTAACCCTATGAAATTTGGAGGGCATTCCCTGACATCCTACGCACTGGCAGCAACATCTAGAGGACGCGAACACGAACAGTCACGTACGAAATATTTAAGGAAGGACACGGGTCACGGGTACACCCGCGGGTGAGGGCGGGTACGGGTACAAGTTGTATTTTCAGACCCGTGCTCAACCCGTGTACCCGACCCGTGTACCCGCGGTTTTTTGCACATCTATTATTTGACCCTCAGTATGTAGTAGCATCCTTCAAATTTTATGCTGCATAACAGCGCCCCACCCCAGCTCCAAGCAGGAGTATTTCCATGTCAACAAGTTCAGCAAAACCACAATTCAAGTTCAGCGAAACAACAATTTCAACTGTTGAAAAGCAACTTCGCACCTGATCCAACCTCTGTTGAGCTCACACAGCAGAGAACAAATATTTTACTGCACCATTCGGGACAAAAAAATGTTATTTATGCTGGAAATTCCACGGGTAAGCTCGACGGGTTTGACGACCCGCGGGTGCGTTGAAGACCCGCGGGTAACCCGTACGGGTCTAGACCTGACCTGTATGCGGGTACGGTTTTTACGGGTCCGGGTACGGATAAGCCCGAACATACCCGCGGGTGTACCCGTGTCCATCCTTAGAAATATTCTCGCGACCTCTAAAAAATTGGAGTGACTCAATTATTTTGATGCAGTGCTATGGCATAAAATATAGGGATGCACACTGTGACCATATTTACAGGTGTGATTTTTGCCGTCCCACACCATACCTTCCTAGAGGCCAATCAGATAGTTGTCTTATTAACAGACCGTGCCTGTGACCAGTTTTAGGATTGACAGCCATTGCCATTTGCGGGACAGTGTGCATCCCCAATTAAATAGCTATCCTACTTAGTACTGGGACTTGGGTTACCGACAACAAAATGAGCATGAAACTAGCATGTGCAAATGTGCAGAGAACACAAGTTCAAAGATCAGTTCAGGGATCATTTTCAAATTTGGGTGGTGTTGAATGGTCAGATAGGTCAGTCATGTTTGTTCAAATTTTGGATGGGAATGTGAAATAATTCCTGAAGGTTCAGCACCCGCCTCGTAGAGGCCTAATCCATGTCATGCATTTGGGCGTGAGAAAAATACTGACAATAAGCATGTCAGACATGTGTTCATTACATTAAGAAGAAAAAAGTATAGGAATCCTTGGGGAAAGGAGATCAGAAGAGATGGCCCATTACATCTGGTTTGAGCTAACTTATAGAAGTACTCTCATATCATATGTAGGATTGCCAAAATCCAGAGTGGAATTCACTTTGTGCCATTTAAGGGCCCATATCCACTGGACACAATACAGTGGAGTTCCGAGTCACTATACAGACTCATTACACGTATTGGAATGTCTCAGACACGTCAGTGAGCTGATGAAGACGCGTCGCACGCGAGTTGAACGGGAAGCATACACGATCACGTGACACCGATGCCTCCTTCGGGCCGAGTGGTTCCGAAGAAGGTCTTGTCTTATCCCCTGAATGTTCTAGTAAGTACTCAATGCACCACTTATATCAAGTTGGACTTTTCAGTGCGATGCTCCTACTCAGCCGGTAACGGGTGGGTGTCATCAGTCCGACTGCCCTATCGGGCAATCACCGGCCATCAAACGAGCGTGGTGCTCTGGCTTTCCATAGTTTTGGGCCTAGCAAGGATAATGCCTCTCTTGGCGAACCTGAGCCCGCCATGAGGCCCATCAGAGACACGGCGCCTATTGAACCCTATTCAATACAAAGGCATAAAAGGGACTGAGAAGCGAACTGATATCCTTTCCCGCACTCCACCTCAGGTGCCGTTCAGCGGAAATGAGCGATGCTGCGCTTGTCGACTCTTGGACGATCCAAAAGGGCGTTACAATAACTATCCTTCAAAATCCGCTCCGAACGCAGGTACACTCGACGGGCGAAGATGATTTTTATGTCCCACCCCATTGGCATGCAGCGCACGATGAGAAACACGTCGTTCACAAGGGCCGACTCATCGTTACTCAAGATGGCGTGAAGACCGTCGTCGGACCAGGCGATGGTGTATGTCTCACGCGCAGAGGGGTTGTTCATAGCCTCGCGGCCTTTCCAGGGGAGGAATTACTCATGGAGGAGACCACTACGGAGGCCGAGACTGTATGTTCACTCGTTCCATTTTCCAAACGCGCGCCGACAGCTCTCATGTTTTTGATGTAAATAGACTGAACAGAAAACTTATTTCTTCCGAAACATCAGCTCCCCGGGTATGATGAGGTCCCCCCTTGGCATCATGCAGGTCTTTTACTATGGAGATACATACCCCAAATTTCCTACCGGGCTCCGATGGCTCGAACGGCTCGTAAGTTGGATGCGAACCTACCCCGCGCCACGAGGCTGATCTCTTCGTACTTAGCTCATTATAGCAGTGGGAGGCTGGGCAGCGCCTTTATTGGGATATCAGCTACCTGACAAGAGACTCAGGTTGGACCCCAACAGATTTCCTCCCAACAAGAAAGAATGAATCTGGTGCTTAGTCGCGCAGGTTTTAATTTATTTTTGAGCGTCGTGTGTAAATATAATCGAGGTCCGTTTTTCCAACTGAAGTTTTATCTTAATTAGTATGTGTCATGAGCGTACACTTTGTAGGATAGCAGCAATTAAGGCAGGGAATACAGTATGATAGTACCAGCTTACACTAAGTTGAAATGGGAGTTGTAATTAAACTTTTACTGTGGGACCGGGATCCGTATTACTCCTAGAGTTGGCACCTCCATCCAGGTCCGTTGGCATTCTTCGGCGACGCGTGTCTGCGGTTGACCGCGCCTCTAGAGGGCAGTCCATGGGTCGGGGTAGACGCTGCCGGGACTGCAACGATTGCGGGCACTTTGCTGGTGGGGGTCCGCGCGAAGTACTTCCGCGACCGCTGTCTACGCCTGCTTATCGCGATTTCGCTGAATGAGCGTACGGGCTCGTACATTACAGCAACGAGCTGCTTCGCCAAAGGCGACTGCGCGAGCTGCAGCAGCTCTTCTGGTGTGTATGATCTTGGTACTACGAGGTGAACTGTAAGTTGATTTGAGGGTCGTTAGGTGACATGTGCTTACATGCACATTCGGGCTCGGTGGAACTAGATCGACTCGATGAAAGGGAAGGCGTGCGTCGGTGGATGGGTACGTACACCCCCACACTCGACGATGGGGAGGAAGACCGCGACGATGAGGGAGTGATAGGTGAGGCAATCGAGGGTGACATTGCGACGGTCGATATCTAATGATACAGAGAGGAAGGCGGATTTTAAGCATGTCGGAATGCAATTTACCAACTAGCGTCGTTTGAGCGACATGGGTAATGTCTCCAAATTGGGCGACGGGGGCATTCACAGATTTGGTGGCTACTTCGACTGCAGCGTGAGTCGGTCAACGCACCTGTCAACGACGCCATACACATGGCCAAGAGTTCGACTTGGTTACTCGTGCATTTATCAAGCGACTTTCTTTGGGCCTGGCCAAGTCGGACAGCGTTTCCACGTGGGGTAATGATCCCTGCCTGCGTTGGTGAAAATTCGGTCTAATGGACAACCACCTTGATGCCTTCACTGCGACTTCTAATGCGTGAAAGTGCTAAGAACGAGATGGGTGTTTAGTTTCCAGCACGACGATTGAATGCTGCTTGATTGATCAAGTCAACCACTGGATCCGCCTTGTTCAATTTTAGCCCGAGATGCCCTGCACTGGGAGCGACATAGAATTGATATCAGCGAGAGCGATAGTATGAGTGTCCAAATGCACATTTAATCCCGCGCACATCACACATCCTGAAATCATATTTCCGCACTAAATAAGCCCTTTTGAGTGAAATCCCGCACATAAATGAACCACGTACTTGAATTGCGCGAATTCGACCAATCGCGCAATCGCGCAAATCCAATTCCGCGCAAAGTCCGCGGTCATCAAACCGCGCAAAGTCGGTGAATTCAAAAACCGCGCAAAAGCTAGCGGCGCAAAGTCAGGTATTCCAGAAAATACGTGAAGTTCTTGTTACATTCAGGGTGAAGTTCTCTCCGATCCCCGTTCTCAGGCATTCTGTGTTGAAACCCTCGATAAGATAAGCAGATAAGATAAGATTAAACTGGACTGAAACAAAAGAGCGTCAAAAGGAGGTCCATGGCACATTAGTCCAAGAGCAAGGACGCCTGTTTGAGTCCCATAAGCGACCCAATGACTCAATGAATCCTCATTTTAATTTAACAGCCCAGCGATGCTATCGGCCCACTTGGTTAAAGCCATCAGAAGCAACGCTTACTTGGGCCCTCAATCAATTTTGGCCAAAAGCCTTCAAGACTGATTAACAGGAGGTCTGGTATGGGTCGTCTAACATCTCCCTGATTTTTGGCCAGAGCCAAACTCACGAACATTTGTCATTCAAATTCTCTTTCAGTCAGGCCCGCATGTTACGGGTCGATGCCTGGATCGAACCTGTATTCCATGCCCTCATGGAGCATCCTAATTATTCTCTTGACCTTGAAAGACTTCACCAAATCGGGGAGATTGGATCTTATCATTTAATACAGACCAAGGACAAGATTCGGAAGAACCGTGCTCGTATCGCTTTCGGCATGCCCAAACTTCGTGGTTTCACGGATTGTAACACGCCGGGATCCTGTGAGTACAACTGGAAAGCGGAGTGGTGGGGAGGATTTGCCTGTCTAATCCACCACCCTGATTTTTTACTTGGACTCGGCGAGATCCCCAGCAAGCTAATGGAAGTCCGGAAGGACGGAATCGACTGTGTTTGCGAGGACTGTCTTCATTTGACCATTGACTTGATTTTGGCATACAGGAAATTGAGTCGAGAGGTTCAATATATTGAATATGCCATCCTGGAACTCATGGAGTACCAAACGGATGAGCCAGTTCGAGCCAAGTTGAGAGAGATGGTCAATGTCACCACCTGAATTGCCGGGCACACATGTATTTTCATTGTTCATTTATAATCTGAGTTCCAGTGCTGATAGCGCCACATAGATTCTCTTTTGCCTCTAAAGGCATGATAAAATCAGGCCTCCTAGCTTTATTGCCCACATCAGTAGCCCTCGACCTTAGTGTCGCAGGATTATTTTTACCCAATCAATTTTGGCCAAAGCCTTCAAGACTAATTACCAGGAGGTTTCACTCATGGGTCGTCTAAAGTATCGCTGATTTTGGTCAGAGGGATGCGGTAGCAAATAGCCACCTCTGAGGACCCAAGTAAGCGTTGTTTCTGAAGGATTTAAGCAAGTGGGCTGAGAGCATCACTGGGCTGTTGAATGAGTATTCACTGAGTCATTGGGTCGTTCATGAACCTCAAACCGATGTTTTTGGCCTCCTGGAATAGCGTGCCATGAACCCCTTTTGACGCTCTTTTTTTCATTCCAGTTTAATCTTATCTTATTTGCTTATCTTATCGGGGGTTTCAACACAGAACACCTAAGAACGGGGATTGGAGGGAACTTCACCAGAACTTTTCTCATTTTCTGGGATTGTTGATTTTGCGTGGTTTCGGTGACCGTCGACTTTGCGCGGTTTTTGAATTCACCGACTTTGCGCGATTTGATGACCGCGGACTTTGCGCGGAATTGGATTTGCGCGATTGCGCGATTGGTCGAATTCGCGCAATTCAAGTACGTGGTTCATTTATGTGCGGGATTTCACTCAAAAGGGCTTATTTAGTGCGGAGATATGATTTCAGGATGTGTGATGTGCGCGGGATTAAATATGCATTTGGACACTCATAGATAGGGATCTGGCGAACACTAGATGTGGCGCCCTTGCACGCCCAGGAGGCTGAGGTTGCAGCGCAACGGTTTTGCGGTTGTATGTCCAATAGTTCCGCTTTAGCCCCGTTCGCTGGCAGCAAGGTTATATTGACTGATTAGGGTAGACGGAGATCTTTTGCATCTGAGGGTTGATGGAGAAGGGTTTGAAGTTCAAGAGCCAAGCAGATTGAGGGGATTGTGCGACTCTCCAGATGATTCAGTCGAGACACTGGACTCGAGGGATTGGGGCATGATAGATAGCAGAAATAGTCCGACCTTCTAACTGGCGATCAGAATGTCTACTCAAGGACACTTGATTCATATGAGAGCCCGTAGACGAAAGCCAATGGGCAGTTCGAGGAGAATACTAAAGGGTGAAATATTTCGAAGACATCGGGAAGCCATGTAAATTCACCTGCAAACTGAAATTCCATACACTGTAGTGGTACGGGTATGTTCGCTGCCGGAAGAGATTAGCTTCAGAGGAACGCAACTACAGTTGCAAGACTACTTGCAAGTTAGAAATGTTTGCGCGTGGTTGGCAACCGACCCCGGGTCAGTGCGGTCCGGGACACCTTTCGTTCACCGCAACCGCCCTCAGTCAATCTTCTTCAAGAAAGTACTGACCAATAGATGAAGGAAACGAATGCGATCCTTCCCCTGAAATCCTGGTCTTACCTCCCAGCCATATTTTGATCGCTATCAAAGCCTTTTTGAACCTCACTTTGTGGAAGGTAGACTTCGCCCTTTTTTACATGGAGTTTTCATGTCTGACATGATTTCCAAGGCTTCCAATCTCCCACATCACCCTTGAGCTTAGGGTGGGGATTGACGCCCTCCGTCGTACTGGCAGTTATTCGTCGGAAGTGTTTCTCGCATTCGGTGCTTGGAACGTCAACGCAATCAAGTGTCTACTGCCAGCGCTAAGGCGAGTGAGTTGGAATACAAATGAATGCCCTTCTGACACGTTGAAATAGGATGTCGACTTCATGACTGGCTTGCCGCGGAGAACTTTGTGATTGCTGTCTTGTGCGACTCGACGAAGGGGCAAGGTACGCTGGTCTTTCTCCATATTGATTTTACTCTCATGTACTACATCAGTGGCTTTCATCGATGCCACCAAGTTTTCGACCAGCACAGATCGTGTCCTTCAGAACAAGGGACGAGCAAGTCATGTCAAGTCCTTATGAAGCTCCCAGTCCTTTCTTATCTCGCCAACCAACGTTCTGTAACGATACCACAGTGCCGATTTCAGCCTGAATGATATTCGGCTAGATGCGTCAAGTCTTCTTCGCTGCCGACTCTGCCACTCGGTCTAGCGCACTTGACCTTTTCCTCTGGTCGTGCTTCTGCATAGCGGGTAGACCGATCGAGGTTCATCTATGCGTGATGCACGGCTAACGACTCAGCCGTACTCCACGGTACGTCTTTCTACTGCTACTTCTGCGCGCGCCATTCATCCTGCTTTCACAGGCTCGGTATCTCAGACTGTATCCATGATTTATCGACGATGTCATACGACGGTACGTATGGTGGCGGCTATCACTTCATGACAACCCGGAGTTTCGACAGTATCAGGCCAAGATTTTGGATCTGGACTCAGAATAGGGTGGTTCTTCGATAAAATTTTCATTTCAGAAAAATCGGAGGGGGTCGGCTAGCGTGGGAAAAAGCGCGAAATCTGGGTCCGAGAACCAAAAAAATTCAGCCTGGGATATCAATTTCCCTGGCCGACAAGTGTCCATTTCGTCTTTTGGATGACTCCCAGAGCTGTTCACGATTGTTTTGCGGACCCTGGCATGCTGGACATGGCATAACCTGCTTGCCAGCTTTCCCAAAAAGGCAATTAGCGGTGCTACACAGCCACCGGTCCGGGTGATCCGCAATCAAAAGCGCGAAATCCGAGTGGGAAAAACGGAAATCGACATTTTCGAAGTTTTGCTCCGGCAGATGTGTAGAGCTGCCTCTTCTAATGCCATCCACATTATTTACATGACTTTCTGACAAAAACTGGGGTGTCAGTAACAATTTCCAAATTGGGACCTGGACTTGTCACAAAGTGATAGCCGCCACCATACGCCCCTCTCCTTCCACACGATCCGAAGAAACTCATTCCTCCGTCGCCCCATGCAGGCAAGACCCGGCGCGCTTTGGGAATTGAGATAGGGAGTTTCCACCGCCTGGCACTAACAGCGAAAGTCGCGCCGTACACGGCCGTGGCCTCCCCCCCCCCCCCCCCCCCCCCGGCCCATGGTCTTGGCAGCGTCGGTACAGTAGGCCGATTCGACCCAGCGTCTAGTGTGTAGTAACCCTAGTAACCCTCATCTGCACCTTCGCCAACCCTCAAGATCCCTCCGCTTCCCCGACCTCCGTCCACTTCCTCGACCTCCCTCCTCCTCCTCGACCTCCCCGGATGACGACTATCGCTCCGGTGGCGTCCGGCGTGTGCTGGAGCTCTTTCCTCAGCGTTGCCGTACTTCTAATCTGCGTCCTGGGTGGCTTGATCCTCCTGCTACATAATGTCGGGAGGATGTGAGGCAACGGTACCGCTCTCTCCGCTTCCACGGGTGGCACGCACCAGAGAACGCGTGGACGGCGTCTGGAAGATGCACGACGTCGTCCACGTGGATCGTTCGTTATCCCTGGAAGGGAGGCGGCGGGGCTGCAGTGCATGCGGATCCCGTGCCCATGATCACAATCCCCTCTGCTTCATTCACTTCCCGCCGCATCCCGGCCACGGCTCGCGCATGGCCGTGCGCGTTCTCCTGCTTCGGCCCCGCCCCTCAACGTCACATTCCAGCTCACTTTTATTTTTGGAGGAAATACGAGATTGTTTTCTCATATATTCCTCTCGGCGCTGAGATTGCGCATATATCTGCCAATGCTTGTGAAGTGGCGATGATTGACATGTACGCTGTACTTCCTTGTCTTACACTTTCCGTTCTTTCTCGTCTTGGGTTTCACTTTTCCGATAAATCGCTGGTCCAAACCTACGCCCGACGTCGACAACACTGATAGAGCAGCAGACTAGCGAAAAATCCCAATTGTGAAAGCTCGAACAATGCCTGGATTCCCGGAGTTCCAATCCGATCCACCTGCTGATGGCAGTGAGGAACGTCCGCCTTCCCTCGTGACATGCACGTGCTTCGAAGAATCGCCGGCTTGCCGACGCGGAGACCGTCAGGCAGCAGGCTTGCTCCGATCCTAGGCTCATAAGTACTTACACGCCTTCAGCGCTTCAGCGCTCAGCCTTCTGGGAGACTACGTCTTCGGCGTCTTGGTTACCTAATTCGCATGCGTGGCCATCTATCATGATGCAAAACCGATACAAAGGAAAGGCGCTCTAATTTTCTGACTTTCATTCCTTTCTCCCACTCGAAGAATGGTGCTTTTTTTGTCTTGGATCGGTCTTGCAAGCCTCGGGTTTGGTAAGGTTCATCTGAGGCCCTAAGCAGTGATCAAATCCTCATAAAACCCCTCCAGTTCAAGCGCAGACGCTGTATGAGATCATACTGCCTACCGTCTCCCCTCCGAGTCCCATCTCCCTCGCTGCGGAATCTAACGTGGTCACGCTATCTGAGGCCAACACTTTCTCAATTTCTGCGGTCGGCGTCGGCGCAGATGGAATGACTACATACGTAGAGGAGGGCACGGGCTCCGCTCTATTGGAGCTACAGAGCGGCTTAGTATCTACGAATAACCAAGACATCGTGCCCTTTACCAGTACGTTGAAACATACCTGCTCTCCCTCTGCCCGAGATCGCTCAATAATTCTGAACAGATACATTTGAACAGGACGCCTCGAGCATGCGCTTCGGTTCCAACGACGGCAGTGATATATACGGCGCGTGCACCTACGCTCCGAGTGGAAACGCCGGTTGCGTTGTTATTGAGTCCGGTGATACGACTACATACGCTATAACTTTCGCCTCTGCTTCCGCGGTTCCGTTTTTCACCATTAACGCTGCAGCCGCGCCTACGGCCACGCCATCCAAGACGGCGGCGGCCTCCGGACCTTCAGTCCATTCCAATGACGCCCGGGCAGCTTTCAAGTTCTCCACTCCTTTGACTACGATCGTGATCGTTCTGCCCGCTCTTTTGTTTTTTGTATTGTTATAGAACGGAATCGTCTGGTACTTACATAACATTTCGACGCGCTTTCCACGACGCACGAGGGAGAAGTCTGGTGGGAATTTTCCTGTGAGTACGTACGCACCTGTCAGCGCAAGCTTAGTGAGACAGATTGACTGCAAGATCTTGGCCATCCTCGGGGTTGACTTCAGCATTCTGGGTCGCCGCGAAGATGCATTGCGCGTAGATGAAGAGGCCTCGGAGCTCCTTCGCACGCTGGTGGAGACGGATTCCAGTCCCACCACCAGAAAGAATCTCGCCCAGTCACTGCACAAGCTCGGTGTAGATCTCAGAGACCTGGGCCGCTACAAAGATGCCTTGCGCACAGTCAAAGATGCTGTAGAACTTCACCGCAACCTTGTAGAGACGGACCCCGTCCTCTCTGATGATCTTGCACATTCTCTCCATTCCCTCGGCATAACCCTTCGCGAAATGGGCCGTCACGAAGACGCGTTGCGCGTTGATGAAGCAGCAGTAGGGATTTTCCGCAAGCTTGCGGAGACGGACCCCAGCGTAATGCATTTTCTCGGATACTCACTTGAAAATCTAGGTTTAAATCTCAGCGCCGTCGGACGTCATAAAGAAGCCATGGCCGCCGGGGAGGAGGCTGTCGACATTTGTTCGAAGCTTTCAAATCCTACTGTGGATTCAGAGTTGAGCCTTGCCAACAGACTGAAGCAGCTGGGCACATATCTCGACGCGCGAGACCGTCATGGGGATGCGGTGCGTAGCCGTGAAAAAGGAGCCGTAAACTGGGCGAGACGAATCCTGAGCCGACCGCGGACTCCTTTCATGACCTCGCCGCAGATTTCCGTAGTATCGGTCGCCACGAAGATGCATTACGCGCTGAGGAAGAGGCCATCGGGCTTTATCGGAGGGTTACGCAGACGACGTCGCAGCCTGCTCTCTCCAGGAACCGTATCGAGTCTCTGGAGTCTCTCGCAAGGGATCTGCGCACCCTCGGGCAAGACCCCGCCGTTCGGGTAGACACTGAGGGGTCTGCCCTGAAGGGTAGTTTGGAAGAGGGACGGGGAACTACGAGTGCAGTCGAGTCGTCGCGGTGAGCCTGGAGCTTTCACTGACTGGCAATTTGAAAGAGTCTGACAGTGAATTCAAAGTTCGTTTCCAGTTCCCGAAATTACAAAGAAAGTCGCAGGAAACGTCGGGTCGGAGGTCGACCATGGAAATGGGAAGACCACAGAAATAGGCCAGAAAACATAATGGCCCGCAGTACGTCGCAAACAACGCCGCCAGCAAGATTGAGGAAGGAGTGAAAACACTAAAGCGAAAGAATCTCTGCGCGGAAAAGCAATCAGACGTGTGAACTACCCCCGTTGTATTATGTATCTAGTATACATGTATGTCTCGTCTTCTCGTTGTTGCTGGAGTGCTTGAATCAACGGGAAGGCGCGTGAGGTAGAAAGAGGAAGAGTTCAAGTTGGTGACCTGTGACAATTCCGACCTTGACCTGAACCACCACAACCTGGCCCACCATGAGCCAGAGACTACGCATCGGCGTTGACCCCTACGCGGTCGGTTTCATCTTGAACAAGGAGCAGATGGCGGAGATCGCAACGCGCGCGGTTCCCTCGTCGTACCTCGACCAACACGGAAGGGACCCCGTCCTGGTCCTCAAGTGGCACGTTGACGAGCACCACTTCGAGATCCTCGACACCATCGACGCGCGGAGATTCTTCTTTGCGATACACGTCTATCCTTGGCATGTCGGTCCGCGCCCCTAGCGAAGTGGCGGACATCCCGCCGGCGCGGAGGGCCTTGTGGGAAGCCAATTACGGTCAATATTCCCCTGTCCGCTGTACAGAGGTCTCGCGCGCCTACCCCAAGTTCCTCGGTTGTACGTCCCCAACCGCCTTCTGTCCATTGGTGTCCTGACTCCCTGCGTGACCAGACCCCTACTTTCTGCAGAGCTACATCGAAGGCGTCGTGATGGATCATAAGCTTGGGGATCTCCTGGAGCCAAATGGTACGTTTGCTTTCAGTTGGCACCGCTGCCTTTCTTTGACACCGTTCAGGGTCTCCCGTGTCGTAGAGTTTGGTCGCGCCTCGTTTTTTCGTGTAATAATGTTTAGTCGGACAAGGAGGACGCGAACGCGCGCGCGCGCCGTCGCCCGTCCTGTCGCTCGAGGGCTTGGACGACCTCTATCGTGACGGCGACCTGGAGGCGGTGCGCGTCGTGCGCCTCGACGGCGAGGTGCGTTTTGCGTTTCTCTGTCCCTCTCTGCTGATTGTACTCCGCGCAGCAGTGCGTACTGCACCTACCCATCCGGCATCCGTACTCGCACATCTCGCCCGCCGCGTCGGGCTGGTGCCGGTGTGGTAAATACTCAACCGCTTCGGGCGCCTCGCTGCTGCGACCGCTGGCGCGGATGCGAATGCCGAGGGGGGCAAGGCCAGGGACTATGCTGCGCTGCTGGTGAAGGGAGGTGATTCCGATGGGCGAGGGCGCGGCGCGCCTGCGCAACGGGACTGGCTCTGGCTCCCTTATCCCGCCGCGCTGCCTCATCGCCTCCCCGACAGTACTATGAGGCTGTATTCACTCCACTCACCTGCCCTCTTTACGCGGTCTTTCGTCCTCTCCAGACATTCGCTAAGTATTCACGAAGCGAGATTTTGCAGAATGCTGTAGTATCCATGATCCAATTCCAGCTATGTATATGGTAAAAAATCCCGCAATGAGAGCTTACTGCTGATGTCTGGAGAGTGGGCCCCCGGTAAATCTGTGGAAGTTCCACTCCTCGGCATTTTATATGCACCATATTGATGTTGGCATCCCCATGGTTTTCGGTCTTGTCCCCAACCGATTGGGACTCATTCCGTTGGCTTGTAAACTCGCTTTCGGCCCCAACCACCATCACTGCAATGCAATTTACCGCATTGAAGCGACTGCTCTTCCGTCCGTGCAGACGTGGACGAGAGGGGATTGTATTACCTCATTGTCGCCCTCCTGCTTGGATCATCGTCCTTGGATTGCTGGTATCAACTGTACCGAGGAAATGCTGTGTACTGGTGGGCACCCGCATCGACCTCCGGTGATGCCGAATGATTTCGGGAATGGAACGAGAGATTCTCCTCAGACTCCTGCAAAGGGTTTCTTCTCTACGTCCGAGGCAGAAATTGGGCGCGGTACGTGATGAATCGAACCATATATGTTCAATGCTAAATTTGTATTCGATACACATAATATCTGTAGCCGGACCCGGATAGTCGAATCGCGAGAGGATAAGATGTGATCAGTCCACCATGTGAGTGTGTAAGAACCCGAATCTGAAGCTGACTAGATCAGAAAACTGAGATTTCAACGGTCAAACATGAACCTAACTGCCCAACAAGGCTTGAACTTCTGATGAGGTATCCTTTGTGCCGTCGGAGCTGAGTTGAAGCAGAACTTTCGCACTGGGTGGCGATCTTTCGATTTTCCGAACAGGCCAAGGACCATCCCTCCAGATACAAGAAGTGCGGAGATCAAAGTGGAATGTCGTCAATGCGTGCCCATGAGAGTCTGGTTTTATGATTATCGCACCATCGGACGCCGAAATAATCCTTCAACGATGGTGAACGTTGAACGTTTGAACCCTCAGTCTAGCAATACTGCGAGAAGATTTTCCGGCACCGAGGGCTTTTGATTATTTTCTTATCTCTTCGTACCCTCGCTCGAAGGTGTGGACGAGATATCTATAAACATGGTATCAGTTGGCTCCATCCGATGAATCAGTTTATTTCACGATACAACAGATTGCTGAAATCATCGCCTGTACTATTCCAAGAGCAAAGGGTCTCACCACAGCTTCCCAATATCTGCAAGCATATATAACATCTGCAAACCCCTCCGATTATCAGCAACATCCTCCCGAAAACTACTTCAAAAGTTTAACACCGCAGCGAATGTCTATCCCCGACCTCAACGGAAACCTCGGTGCCATCGAGATTGGCTCCGTGCTGGGCGCATTTTTGTTTGGGGTTGAGACGTTGCAAACTTTCAATTATTACAACAACTTTCCCAAAGATTCAAATCTTTTGAAAACTACGGTGAGTTCACTCGGCGAGGGCAGTTGGTATAATTATAATTCACCACCTAGGTTGCTCTAGTCTGGTGAGATCGCAGCACGGATATACGTTGATACCTGGATCCGATAGAACCATAGGTTACTCGAACTTGGGCATACGATCTCGGCCTGGCACGCTGTGAGTTGTATACTTGGTGCAACCATGAAATCGAGTCCGAAACTGCTTCAGGTGTACTCACAAACCGTAACGTTCTACGGCCAACCAAGCCATATCCTCAGTCCACCGCATTCCGAGGAGATGACTATTCTATTCGCTGCGCTCATCTATACTGTCGTACAGGTAAGTATATATATACCTTCAATCTATTCACAATTTACCAAGGAGTTTCGCGCAGTTTTTCTTTGCGAACCGCGTTCGCATCCTTTCCGGCCGATGGTACATCATGGCACTCGCCTGCCTCCTGGGATCCATGCGCCTGGTCGCGCATATTGGCATAGTTGGAATGTTACTGCACTATTCGCGGGTATCTATCGTCTTACAATGGCGGTGGCTTGTGTCCACATCGCTTTCGCTCGATCTCGCTGTGGATCTCTTGATCACGGCCTCGCTGTGCCATTGCCTCTGGAATTTAAGGTCGTGCGACTCTAAACGGTGCGTGCTCAGGATACTTATTGGAGCTCTCGACAGATCAGTGTATGTGTGTTAGGACGCGAACGATGGTGGACACGCTTATTTTGTGGAGTCTTGGTGAGACCAATCCATTTGGCTTGAAATACCATACTCAACACGGTCAGCAGAATCAACAATTCTTACCAGGTAAAATTGGATTTGTTCTGTCTTTCAACAAGTCAATGTTGAGACCATTGAACGCGCAGCGCAGCCAGCATCATGCAAATCATTCTGGTAATTTCTGGCCTTGTAGTTTCTGCCTCGGATAATGAATAATTGGTACTAGTTCATGACACGAACGGACCGTGAGTGACCTGGCCCACGAATCCATCCTGCCTGTTCAATTCCACCAGTGGTCTGGACGATATTCTTCGTAATCCAAGCGAAACGTCAGTGTTCTTTCCCATGCCATATTATCAATCCAACCAACCTATTGGCCTATTCCACACAGTATTCTCCAACTCGATGCTCGCCTCGTGAGTCCCATACATTCTGCCAGCCAAGGATGGAAGGAGTCAACTATTTTTCAGACTCAACGGCCGGGCTCGATTCCGTGTGTTTGACAAGCCCGTCTCCGACCTTGCCAATTCCTTCGGACCGTCCAGGGCTATCCCGAAGGAGATCGACACCCACCCTATGACTCATGCCAGTGATGACCCAACCCTTCTCGGTAATGTTTGATGTGAGAAGTTTAGGCTAGATGTGGACATTCCGAGTTGGAGAGGTTGGGGTAGAGTCGACGGAGAATTGTCAGACCAAGGTGGCTGATAGCGATAGTGGTATGGACATTGAAATGGACAGACGAGTTGACGACATATGGCTCGGGGGTGCAACGAACTCCATTCATTTTCGCTGATATGAAAGTGCCTGCTTTCTCGGAGCAGAATGCGGAGGTAATAATGAGACTGAAGGGAAGTTTTCATCCAATTGAGGCTGGAAAAAGGGGAAATAAGGTTGTACCGAATTAAATTTCTGCAAGGATATATTTGGGAACGGAGTAGCCTTGGCGAATTGCCAGACGAATGTAGGCAGTTCTCCTGGAGGCTCGCGGTGAGGCCGACCACCTGTGAGCGAGATTGTGTCGGAGGCACCCGAAACCAGAATATGTAGTAAAAGCTCGCGTGGGTCTTTGGAGTCGACGCGGTATTCCTGCGGAATTGGGAGTAGCCTCGCGTACGACTCGCCGAAGCCGTAGGGATGGAGAGGCGTATTCACTCCAGAGTACTGCCCAGGGAACCAGAATTCATTAGACACGCGATGCTCATGCGCGCGGTCGGATCGCTCGGATATTTCGATCCATGGCACGGCGAGTAGGCCTGGGAGACAGCGCGCGACAGGTCTTCATCGGAACTGGATGCAGCGTTAACCCCGGTTGAAATGGGCGGGAATAATAGCTGCTACGGATGAACGCGTACCTTTGAATCTCTGGCGCAGTTTTGTATGCCCAGTTTAAAAATGCGCTGAGGTTGAGAGGGGTAGATGGAGAAAGTAGATGTTGATTAGCTGCTAGAAGGAATCATCGGCTGTAGATTGAAAATCATGATATCAACGCCGTACCTGGAACCACGCGCCTCAGAAAAGGATCCTAAAATCGAAGGATCATCGTACCGTGCCCTCGAGTCGTGGTGTATAAGATCTTGGAAGCCAGAAAGGCCGGTAGGTGCTCGAGATCGGAAGCTGCGCTCCGGAAGCCACCCGAGCGTTGGGCATTTTCACTGAAGCGGCCCGCAGCTTAATACTCTGTTTCCGTTTGAAGACGTCCGGGTTGGTACTATACTAATCTTGACGTTGATCCAAGCATGACTGTAGCAGCGCCCAAGCTTTTCAAGTAAAGAAAGAGATCGAAATGGGGCTCAAGACCCTTGCCGACACCCAACGTTCACCAGTGTTCCAGTTTGCTTCCAAGTGAGAACGTGTCAGTCCGAGTGAAGCCGGAGAATATTGGTTTGGGATTCGGGTATGTTTAGGCGTCCATTGAAGTTGCAAAGGCATGCACTGGAGATAAACAAGAAAGAGAAAGAAAAGAGCAGCCTGAGCAAGTCGGGATGACCCGGCGGATGTGTTTCCGATCAATCCAGGGTTAGGGTCAAGTTACGCTTGCGAACGCCCCTGACTTCGACTTAAAAGCAATCGCGATTGAGCGACTATTCCCTCCACCAGTGCAAAAACCAGCTTGTTTTCACATCGGAGGCGACGCATCGATACAGTGGGGCTACCGAGGCGCACGTAGAAGGCCCTGAGGCCGAGAAAGCGGAGGACCGAGTCTTCCTTGTTGGTCACCGCATCGTCGCTGGGTCCAACGCGGCCTTGCCCCTCTCTCTACGTTTCTACATAATTCAATAAGACCAAGATGCGCGACTTGAGTCATGGCAACGACTCGACATATTGTAATCTACGGTGCGTCTTTCCACTACCACTTCTGCGGGCGTCATTCATCTTGCTTTTGCAGGCCAGTTCATTCGTACATAAAGACTCGATGCAGATTTTTACATTGAAGTGCACTGGTATGCCGCTCTCCTCATACATTATCCGATGCAACCTCACTTGTCCGTTCCTGCGTGCAAGCGGGACCCGAGTGGAGATGGGAGGTGTTTCCTCCCGCGCGCACTGCCGGCAAACGTCGCGCCGTACAAGGCCGCGGCCTTCGCCTCCCTCCTAGTCCCCGCAGCACGCAGCAGTCGCTTACGGCTCATGACGGGTGCATGCGGGCGGACCCGAGCTTGACGTCCCCCACCGTCCTGCATCCCCCTCGCACCTCGCACCTCGCCCACCCCGCTCCCCACCTCTCTGTTTCCTCGACCTCCCCGGATGACTGTTGCCTCGCCGGCAGGCCGCGTGCGCGGCGGCTCCTCCCCTCGCTATTTCCAGCTCTGCGTCCCGGGTGGCTGGACCCTCTGCGACATCGCGTCGGGACGAGGCAGCTGCGCCGCTCCCTTCCGCTCCCTGGGCCGGTACACGCGGACGGTGTCCGGAGGGGAGGAGGTGCGCGACGTCGTCTGCGGGGGTCGTGTGATGTCTCTGGCGAGGCGGCGGGGCGGGCGGTGCTGCGGCTCGGGAGGCGCATGCGGATCCCATGCTCCGTTCCCTTCTGCTTCCGCCACTTCCCTCCATTGCGACCAGTGCGTGCTCCCCCATGTTCCCTCGACGTTACATCCCCTTGGCCTGTATGGGAGTGGATTGCGGAGCTGATGATTGATTGTGCCCGGCGTCCCGCGTCTCGTGTCTCCCGACTCCGATCCCCATCTACTCTCTACTTCCTCGGCTTCTCCTAATACCGACTTTCGTCTCGCCGGCAGGCCGCATGCGCGATGCATCTTTTCCCCGCTTACTCCGTACTTTCATCTCTGCGACACACTCTTGCTGCGTCACGTCGTGAGGCGCCGACGCAGCGGTGTCATAGGCGGAGCACGGAGCGCGTTGAGGTGCGCGTTGTCCGCGGAGTCGTGCGTTGGTCTGGGTGTATCCGGGGAGAATTGTTCCATCCGCACATGCCTGCTTCCTCCACTTCCCCACGTTCGACCGGTACCTATCGCGGCTGGTGTGCCATACACGTGCTCCCTCGTGTACTTGAGCCCCGCCCCTCGTCGTTATAGCGGTGGATCCGCCGGGCGAGGCGTCACCTTTCCGCGGGTGACACGTTCAGGCGCGGCGCACGGTACACGCGGGTTGATCTCGTGGTCGACATGCGCGGAGGACGGCGGCATACGGGCCACGAGTATCCGTTCGCCGTGTGCGGGTGGTGGACGCAAAATATGCATTGGATCTCTCTTCCTTCCGTGTACCGACTCCGTTGGTCAACTCAATTCGGAATCATTCCTGAGGGCGAGGCGCTGGGCTGGTTCGTGCGTGGGGCGAGCGAATCTTTGTGTGGGATTCGTTCACGAAATGCATCCTTCGGAGATGCCACTATGACATGTCGCCTGTTCGACATATGAGATTGTTCCCATACTTCCCCGTAGGCGCCGGAAATTGGAGGCTCCGAATATATGTATCGCCGAATACTCGTCGTGGAGTGGTGGTATTTGACGCATACTTACTTGCATTTTTAAAACTCTTTTCTAGTATTCCGAGTCCTCTGAGACTTCCCAATGGCAGTTTTTTGTAATATTCGCTCTCGGCGTAAACCTACGCCCGACGTGTTCTCGACGCTGATGGAGTGCCTTCCACACCTTTGCCAGTTCTTCTGCCATGTTGATCAATTATCATTGGATGAAGGAGGCTAATTCCCATATCTCCTGCTAACAATATCATGGCGTCGCAGTTAAGGTGCAGTTCGCTGCTCCACTTTCGTTCCGAAACGTACGCCTACTCTTCTTCCTCGACCTCCTCTGTGGTGCGACGGGCTTACACACTGTGACCCATCCTTCAAAATCTCCGTTTACTCCCTCCTCTCCTGCGACATGTCAGCGGACGTCGGGATTGTGGAAAATTTGGAAGACACCGGGACCAATGTAAAGGACACTCCCGCAGTGGGAGTAGAACGACCTCCGAGGAAATGCGGTTGCGCTTGCGAGATAAACTGCAACTGCAAATGCACCTGCGCACACCACGACCACTGTGTTTGCATCACTCCTTGCGACGAACAATGTGGGACTCGGGCTTCACGGAACCTCGTCGTCTCAATCGACGGCACGTCCAACCAGTTTGGGTTTAATGTGAGCATCAGGACTTAGCGATGGGATGGGCCTAACCGTGATCAGAACACCAATGTTGTCGAATTACACAGTCGGGTCATCACCGGTGCTTCAGCAGACCAAAACAAATATTACAACTGCGGCATCGGAACATATGTGCCATACCAGAACATGACATCCTGGAAATACTGGCGGCAAAAGCTTGATAGTGGGTTTGATTTGGCTTTCGCACTGTCAGTTCCATCAGTCCAGTTGTTTTTTCTTACGTTAAAGAGATCCAGAAATTTCAAGGATATCATCCTCAAGGCATATCGGTGGGTATCCCGGGTGTATAAGCCAGGTGACAAGATATACTTTTTTGGTGTGGTTCAGTAGTCCTCTTGTTTCACTATGTGCTCATTGAAACTCAGGGTTTTCGCGAGGCGCGTATCAAGTGCGAACATTGGCGGGAATGATCGAAACAGTACGGACATCCTGTTTGGTGTGAGAACCTGCTCATTGAATTTCTTTACAGGTTGGGCTCCTCAATGAGGGCAATGAAGAGCTTATCCCTTTGTCTGTGCGAAAACTGATTAACTATGGCCATGACTAATACTGAAGTAGTGCCTACGAAATCTATCTGGAACGCCATAAAGGTGTAGGCAAGTATATGTTCTTCCATGATTTTGACTGCCCTGTTATGATGCCCCGACAGTGATGAATGAGGCAACAAAATTTGCTGCAAATTTCAAAAAAACATTCTCAAGGGATGTCCGAATTCATTTTGTTGGTGTCTGGTGAGATTTAATAGGCACCTCTTGGATTTTCATACTGAAAAATACCAGGGATACAGTTTCTTCTGTTGGGGTCTTTCGTGGGAAGCCACTTCCACTGACATCATCTGCGCAACACATCTGTACTTTTCGCCATGCGTTGGCGTTGGATGAGTGCCGCGTGAAATTCCTCCCAGAATATGTTGATGGTGGAGGTTCAACTACCACGTCAACCAGTACTCTCATTGATGTCAAAGAAGTCTGGTTTGCTGGCACTCATTCTGACATGTATGTGGATCATCCTCATATGGACCATGATTCTAATTCTTTCCATAATTAGAGGTGGGGGTGTCAAACCAAATCTTGAATTGAATCTGTCCTCGGTGCCTCTTCTATGGATGGAAAATGAGGCTACTGTAGCAGGACTTCGTTTGCATCCTCGAGAAAATGGTGGTGTATGGAACCTGGATGACTTGCAAAAGCATGATGTACATGAATCACTTACAACTGGCTGGAAGGCCTTGGAGTACCTACCTTTGACACGTTTGTCATTCAAGACGGCCAAAGAAATCACACGGTGAGGGGTATTGTTTTCAATCCAAACATCAAACTCACCGTTATGTGTTAGCACCCCACATCTTGGGGCTGGTCGAATCATTGTCCCAGGCCAACGAATCCACCTTTCAGTGGCATTTAAGAGCAAGGATTACAGGCCTCAAGCAAAATTCCTTCAGGATGCTGGGATTGAATGGGACTCCTTCATTGGGAAAGACTTGGGAACAGGGGACTTCAACTGGGCACTGCTGCTGGAAAATGAGATTGAGATGGACCTGTTTGATGCCTCCTTTACCACTGAAGCAATTAAAAACCTCAAAGAGATCTGGGCCAAAGGAAGCAGCACAGATAATATCTTGGAGAGGCAATCATACTGGATCAGACGCCTGGCATTCATGGCCCATTCTGGACGACTGGCAGAGAATTATCTGTCAAAACTCCAGCAGGGTTCAACAGACAAGAACTTGACAGAGGTCCATGTTACAATTGATGTGTTCCAGAGACTACAGGAACATCAGCATGGCACCTTTGATGCAGATCTTGCAGCCTTGTTGGAGCAGGAAGGGCGTCTTCTGCTTCGTCATGAACACAAGGATGACGCTTTGCCTACATACCGCAAGGCAGAAGTCATACGGCGAAAGATAGCCACCACTTGCACGGCCCGCACTACAGACACTGAAAAGTTGGCAAGCTGTCTTGAAAGCATTGCCAGGTGCTGTTGGGAAATTGGGATGTTGAACGAAGCTTTGGTCTCGATTGAGGAGGCAGTCAAACTCAGACGCTTGATGCATGAAGGAGATGAAGGATCAACTGGGACTTCCTCTGCACTTGGAAAATCACTGCATTCCCTTGGTGTTGTTCTCGGTACCTTGGGACACCACAGTGCTGCACTGCCAGTTGATACAGAGGCTGCGGAGCTTCTTCGCAAGCTTGTGGAGACAGATCCCACTGCCAGAAGAGATCTGGCAGCTTCACTGCATAACCTTGGCCTAGATCTCCGCAATCTGGGCCACTCTGAGGATGCAGTGTGCACAGATAAAGAGGCTGTAGAAGTTTGGCGCAAGCTCACAGAGGAAGATCCCACCACCACAAAAGATCTTGCCCATTCCTTGCATCACCTGGGCATGGATCTCAGCAAGCTGGGCCACTACAAAGATGCAGTGGATGCAGATGAAGAGGATGTGAAGCTTCATCGCAAGCTTGTAGAGACAGATCTCACCACCAGAAAAGCTCTGGCAGCTTCATTGCATAATCTGGGTGTTGATCTCAGCAAACTCGGCCGCTATGAAGATGCAGTGCATGCAGGCAAAGAGATTGTGGAGCTACGTCGCAAGCTTGCAGAGACAGATCCCATGACCAGAAAAGATCTAGCCTATTCACTGGATAACCTGTGTTCATATCTTAGCAAGCTGAGTTGCTATGAAGATGCGGTGCATGCAGTCAAAGAGGCTGTGGAGCTACATCGCAAGTTTGCAGAGACAGATCCCAGCACCAGAAAAGATCTGGCCAGATCACTGTATAACCTCAGTGTAAATCTCAGCATTCTGGGCCAGCATGAAGAGGCAGTGCATGCAGGTAAAGAGGCTGTGGAGCTTCATCGCAAGCTTCCGGAGACAGATCCCACCACCAGAAAACATCTAGCAGCTTCACTGTACAGCCTGGGCTTAGATCTTGGCAATCTGGGCCATTACGAGGATGCAGTGCATGCAGGTAAAGAGGCTGTGGAGCTTTATCGCAAGCTTTCAGAGACAGATCCCACCACCAGAAAAGGTATAGCAGCTTCACTGCACAGCGTGGGCATAAATCTCGGGAAACTGAGCTGCTACAAAGATGCGGTGTGCGCAGGTGAAGAGGCTGTAGACGTTTGGCGCAAGCTCACAGAGGAAGATCCCACTGCCAGAAAAGATCTTGCCAGCTCACTGCATAACCTCAGTGTGGATCTCAGCAATCTGGGCTGCTACAAGGATGCAGTGCACGTCGATGAAGAGGCTGTGGAACTTTGTCGCAAGCTTGTGGAGACAGATCCTACCATCAAAAAAGACCTGGCCCAGTCCCTGCATAACCTTGGCAGACATCTTAGCAATCTGGGCCGCTATGAGGATGCAGTGCATGCAGATGAAGAGGTTGTGGAGCTTCATCACAAGCTTTCAGAGACAGATCCCACCACCAGAAAAGACCTGGCCCAGTCCCTGCATAACCTTGGCAGAGATCTCAGCAATCTGGGCCGCTACGAGGATGCAGTGCACGCAGATGAAGAGGCTGTGGAAGTTTGTCGCAAGCTCACAGAGACAGATCCCACTACAATAAGAGATCTTGCCAATTTCCTGCATCACCTGGGCATAGATCTCCGCAAGCTGGGCCGCTATGAGGATGCAAGGCATGCAGATGAAGAGGCAGTGGATGGTTGTCACAAGCTTGTGGAGACGGATCCCACTGCCAGAAAAGATCTGGCAACTTCACTGTACATCCTCGCTTTAGATCTTAGCATACTGGGCCACCATGAAGATGCAGTGCACACACACACAGAGGCTGTGGTGCTTCGTCGCAAGCTTCCGGAGACAGATCCCACCACCAGAAAAGATCTTTCCAGTTCGCTGCATAACCTCAGTGTAAATCTCAGCAATCTGGGCCGCTATGAAGAGGCAGTGTCTGCAGTCAAAGAGGCAGTGGAGCTACGTCACAAGCTTTCAGAGACAGATCCCACCACCAGAAAAGATCTAGCAGCTTCACTGCACAGCCTGAGCATAAATCTTGGTGATCTGGGCTGCTACAAGGATGCAGTGCACGTCGATGAAGAGGCTGTGGAACTTTGTCGCAAGCTTGTGGAGACAGATCCTACCATCAAAAAAGACCTGGCCCAGTCCCTGCATAACCTTGGCAGACATCTTAGCAATCTGGGCCGCTATGAGGATGCAGTGCACGCAGATGAAGAGGCTGTGGAGCTTCGTTGCACACTGGTGAAAACAGATCCCACCATGCAAAAAGACCTGGCCCAGTCCCTGCATAACCTTGGCAGAGATCTCAGCAATCTGGGCCGCTACGAGGATGCAGTGCACATAAATGAAGAGGCTGTGGAAGTTTGTCGCAAACTCACAGAGACAGATCCCACTACCATAAAAGATCTTGTCCATTTCCTGCATCATCTGGGCATGGATCTCCGCACACTGGGCCGCTATGAGAATGCAAGGCGTGCAGATGAAGAGGCAGTGGATGGTTGTCACAAGCTTGTGGAGACAGATCCCACTGCCAGAAAAGATCTGGCAACTTCACTGCTTATCCTTGCTGTAGATCTTACTGATTTGGGCCGGTATGATGATGCAGTGCATGCAGTCGAAGAGGCTGTGGAGCTACGTCGCAAGCTTCCAGAGACGGATCCCACCAGCAGAAAAGATCTAGCAGCTTCACTGTTTCACCTCAGTGTATATCTCAGGTCTCTGGGCCGCTACGAGGATGCAATACCCACAGATGAAGAGGTTGTGGAGCTGCATCGCAAGCTTGCAGAGACAGATCCCACTGCCAGAAAAGACCTGGCTGATTCACTTCATAACCTTGGCAGAGATTTCAGCAATCTGGGCCGCTATGAGGATGCAGTGCACGCAGATGAAGAGGCTGTGGAGCTTTGTCGCAAGCTGGCAGAGACTGACCCCACCATCCAAAAAAGCCTTGCACAGTTCCTGTCCAGTCTGGGCATGCATCTCAGCAATCTGGGCTGCTATGAGGATGCAGTTCACACAGGTGAAGAGGTTGTGGAACTTCGTCGAAAGCTCGCAGAGATGGATCCTACTCTCTTGAAATATCTTGCTGATTCGCTAGAGAGCCTAGGTGTTCATCTCCGCGAGGCGGGCCGCCAAGATGATGGGCTCCGCATGGGTCAGGAATCAGTTGACCTCCGTCGCAAATTGGTGGAGAAGGACACCACCATTACAGAATCTCTTGCCCATTCTTTGTGCAACCTAGGTTTCAATCTACACGCTGTCAGTGATCTTAGCAAAGCCATAGACGCTGAGGAGGAAGCTATTGAGCTTTATTCAAAGCTTCACAATCCCAGCGTAACATCTGAATTGCAACTTGCCAATGCACAGCGCTGTTTGGCCACATTCCTGCGCACAATGGATCGCCACGAGGATGCCTCACGCGCGGATGAACAAGGAGCCGCCATCCACCACAAACTGGGCAAGACGAATTCCGATTCGACTGCAGACCGCCTGCACGGCCTTGCTGGAGATTTTCGTAGTATCGGCCTTCACGAAGATGCATTACACGCCGAGGAAGAGGCCGTCGAGCTTTATCGCACGGTTGCGCAGACAACATCGAAGCCTGCTCTCTTCAGGCGTCGTATTGAGTCCCTGAAGTCTCTTGCAGGAGATATGCGCTCCATCGGGCGAGAAGAAGACGCCGTGCGGGTTGATGCCGAGGCGGCTACCGTGAAGAACAGCATGGAAGAAGGTCAGGGCCCAATTACAGGTGCAGTTGAGTCGTCACGGTGAGCCTTGAAACTTTCAGGTAATTTGGAAGAGTCTGACTGTTGATTAACAGGTTGTTGGTGATTCCAGAAATTGCGGGAGAAGGAGCAGAAACCGGCGGCGCATCGGAGGTTGACCAAGGAAACAACGAAGGGACGCTCTCCGAGCCTCCAGTTTCAGAAGAGGTGCGGTGTGCTTCGTGACCAGATAAGTATGACAGGAAACTAATAGCCTTCAGTATGTCGCAGGTAACAGTGAAGCCGCCGAGGTCGAGGAAGGAGCAGGAGCATGATGTCAAAACGAATTTCTCCCAGTCCGTCGCAAAGTGATTTTCAAATGTGTTTATGGTCACCGTTGTGTTATGTGTCTCGTACATGTCTTGTCTTGTCTTGATATTGGTGTTGTCGTAGTGCTCGAATCAACGTGAAGTAAAATTGTGAAGCAGAAAGTGGAAGAGAGTGAGTGACTGGCGTGACGTCTGAGTCTACAGTGAACTACCAAGCCACTCGTCGAGTTCGAGGGCATCGTGCACGCCACGCGCGCTCGACCTTTCCCCCTTTTATCCTTGCCACGTCCTCGTACCACTGTGTAAAGTAAAGTCACTCCATTTGAGTGACCGGACACTATTTTTGAATTTTAGGCACTCCTATGGAGGGCATCGGTTGGGAGTGCTTTCCGAGTCACTCCATTGGAGTTCCCTCAAGCCACTCCCTACTAAGTCCCTCCATTGGAGTGTTCTCGCTACATTCCTCAGAAAATCACTTCGGAGTTGCCGGCGCGGCGCCGCGGCACATTCCGCCATCACCTTCCGGCATCCACAGCCGCCACACAGCTTCTGCTTCCCTTCACAGCGCCATCGTCCCACGGCCTACCCATCCTGCCCACATTCTTACTTTGCTATAGCTCCCTCCGTCTGTGTTCCACCTGAATTCTGGTTTCTGCTTCCTGAATTTTGTTGATGCCCCTCCCAATCGGGATTCTGAACTCCTTCTGGCGCCTGTTTTCAACATCCTTCACCGTGGTTCTTTCACAATGGCTCGAGGCTCACTGCCCATTCTGGGTTACTTCCAAGAGCTTAGAGCCGAGCACAATCATGGCATCACGACCATTTCGGGGTGCATCTTCTATGCGGCTACTGACTAACTGAATCCGAAGGTGGCCCATGCGCAAACCTGGTCTCGAAATCTGTGAGCAATGTCATTCCGGCCATTCTACCCCCTTCCGTCCTGGCGCCTTTTGCGCAGAAGCATGACATCGTGCACAAAGACGGGCCTGCGGCACCAGGTTGTAAGACTGAAATCATGTATTCCCGCCATCTCACCCAAGCAAAGGATGCTGAGTGACCGGTTAGCATTGACTTTGACATCTCCCTCACCGCATCTCTGCCCCATTTCCGTCGCTTTCCACTCTCCTCGGAGTCCTCTCCGATAGCACAGCCTTAGCGTTCTCTCCTGTTTGGAACAAATTCCTTGCTCGCATCGGATACAAGGTCCTTGCCTTTTCCAGATCATGAAACAGATTCGATAATGGTTACCTCGACTGCGGATAGTCCGTGTTCTTGTTTATGTCTGCGAAATCTCATCATCTGTCCAGTTTTGAACACTTGAAGCCAAGTTATCCGTAACCAAAAGGACAGAACGTGATTGAAACTACTGTGTAGGCGCTCTCGTCGAACAATGTCCCATAATGTCCATTGACCTATGCGCAACTCGATTTCAATTCCTTGACACGCCCAAACCTTGGGATCTGTACGACGTGACTTCAAATCATATTTCTCCGCGCAAATTCTCCAGCTTGGTTCCGCACGTCGCTGCCCATCTGATTGCCGAGGACCTGGAGATCACCTTGTACGACGCTGTTGAGGTTCTAGAAAACAGCAACGAGTACGGTAGGTTTTTAACGGCGACCTTTAGGTAGATATAGTCCTCGCCGCGAATCCGGAGTCGTCTCAATCTCCTCGACACCGCAAATCGGCTGTTAACCTGAAGGTAAGTATATCATACACTACTAGTTGCCTGCGCCAAAAGCGATCACTCTAGAAAAATTTCCACCTGTACTTTCACGTCCATTTACGCCCGCATAGCCGTACTAATTAGATTGTAGCCAGCGGTTCGAGAGAAGAAGTCGGCGAAGGTATTGAACCATTCATTCTATATCCTACCCCGCCGCCATTGATTTTACTCAGAAGATCGTTGAGAAGCCCAAGAATTCAACGTCCCCCAAGAAGTCGAAGCAAAAGAAGGCAAAAGTGAAAATCCCGGCGCGACACGGATACGGTACATACTAGAGGCGCTAAAACGACAACATAAATGTACGTGCTTTGCTGTAATTCATGACAAGAAGATTAATTTTCTGCTTTTGAAAGCTCGCCCCAATTACACCGTCCTCTCCATCGTCGCACTTGCTTGGCTCTCCCATCCTGTATTTCAACCTGCTCTCATTTGGACCCTCACTCTCGGCCTCTCCACTGAAGAAATTCGCTCTAATAGAATATAACTAAATCAAAGACTTGCTGTATCTCTTAGTCACGCTTCCAATGCATGTATCAGTCCTGTTGCGATGTTGAGTACGGCGCGTGTGAGTGTATGTAGACGGAACAATTCTTATTCAGCACACGGGAGTTTCAAACGATCATTGTGAAAATATTCACGTACCAACTTTGGTATAATAGACATGTTGTAGAGACCTACCGGTGAGCAGAAGTTCAATGTGGATTATTTGAGGAGGAATTTGGGTCGAGCGAACATCACGTGCACAATTTGTTTGCTGATGTTTATACACCTCGCTCCTTGTCTTCCACCACCACAGTCGCGTCTCACACCCGTCCTCCCGCCTGTTTCGCGCCGAGACTCGCGCCCTGGAAGGTATTTATTTCTTCCCAACTCCTCTATCGTCGCTCTGACACCGCTTTTAGTTCTTTGTCCGTCGACCAGACTCATTCTCGGTCCCGGCCCAACATCGACGCGCAAGTCCCTCTTCTAGGGTAATACGACGCCCAGCGCGGACTCTAGTAGCCTATCAGGGCCTCTATACCCTTTGAGGCCGTCCAGAAAGCGTGAAAGAGTCAGATTATCAAGCAAGTACGCTCCCCTGAAATTTATCGGCCCTCGTCCTTCTCATGTACCGCAGTTGCGCGTTTCTATGCAGTCAAGACCCTCGATTGAACTCCTGCCAAGCTGCTTTGATGGTGTGTTTCTCTCCCTGTGCATTCATACCAGTCACCACGGTTCCATCTTCTCCATTTCTGACTTCTTGCACCCGTATCACGCTCCCCTTCCCACTTTCGGTTTCGTGTTGATATATCTCTGCTGACTGTGCGGAAGCCAGGTGGATATTCCGCGCATATATGCAGTTTTTTCTATGACCTGACCCCCTTGTCATGCGGCCCACATTTCGTGAAAGCTGAGAGGAGGCGAGTTCTTCATGCTTCTTCATTCCTTCGTATTCATTTATTGTTATGCGCGAAGCAGGTGTTCGTCTCGATGCCGATCAAACTCTTCTTCGCCTAGCGCATCGGGAATCTCACGAAACACCTCTGGAGCCCCCTCCTCATCGTCCTCCTCGCCGGCGCTGCCCTCGGTGCGTGCCACTTCCTTCCCGTCCCGTCCCTTCCATCCCTCATTGATATCCTTACCGCTACTTATTCATCGCACAGCCGGTGGCCTCTACACCGCCGCCCATGTCTTCATCAAGCTCTTCGCCTGCAAACCCGAACTCCACACCGGCGCCCTCATCTGGTTCCTCGCCTCCTCCGCCGCGGACATCCTCATCACCGCCGCGCTTATGCTCACTCCCGTGCGTCCTTTCCCTCTCCCTCCTTCCTCCCTTCCTCGCTCCCCCCACCACCACCCCAACTGACGATGTACGTTGTCCCCAGTCCAACCGCAAAACAGACTTTACCACAATAGACGGCGTCATCGACCGCATCATCCACAGTGCGTCTTGCGTTCCTATCCTCCCTCCTGCTTTCTTCCCCTTCTCGCGTTCCTTCTCGCTCCCATTCATCTTTGTTTTCTTTCTTTCCTCTTTCTTGCGTTTCTTCGATACCTTTCTTGATTTTTCTTCCCTCCTTCGATTTTGCCTTCCTTTCCTTTCCCGTCCTGTTCGCTGGATCGTTGTTTTCTGTCTCATCTTGCTCAGTGGCCCACGCGCCGAGTCGGAGTCGAGGCGGAGTCGGTGCGCAGGTGCAGAACAGAATGGGGTCGACGCTCGGAGCTCCCATGGCGGAGTATACATGCGGGCCGCGGAGCGCGGGGTGCGGAGCCCCTTCCCTTTGCGTGGGGGGCGCACGATGTCCAAGTGCGTGCATCTGTCTGTTCAACGCGTCGTCTGCGTCGTCTGCGTTCGAGAACTCTGCACCCTCCCTGACCCGACGTCCGACGCCCGGGACCCTCCGCTCCGTGCCTTTTTCCTTTGGCTTTTCCCTTGTTCCTTCCGTGCGAACGCGAACGTGAGATGTCCGCGCGTCGGTCGTCGGTGACGATGGGGAATCGAAGTCCCGGAGTGTGTATATGTGATCATCCGTTGCATTGATTCCGCTTGGGTGTTTCCAGTTGAATGGACTCAGACGGGGGCGTGGTGCGTGTCGTTCGCCATCCGTCCATTGTCCGCCGCGCGATGTCCATCGCACGTCCACGTCGTGTTGTGGGCTCCGCGGTGCGCCGTCCCCCGTGTCCGAGGAGCGCATGTCTCCTTCCTTCCCTTCCCTTTCTTCCCCTCTTCTTTTCTTTTCTTTTCTTTGCTTTGCTTTGCCTTGCTTTCCTGTCCTTTCCTGTCCTGTCCTTTCCTTTCCTTTACTGGCATCTTTCTTCTATGATCTTTTTTTCGTCGTCTTTCGTCGTCCCTGCTTTCTTGATTTCATCTGTGTATTATGTTCTTTTCGGCGGCCGTGGCGGCAGCTTGACGCCGTTACCTAAGCCTGCTGCGGATAAAGCTCGCGCCGTCTGAATTTTCCTCTGTCTTTGTCTTCTCCACCTCCGCTATACTCATTGCCTGTCTCACTGACTTGTTTTGCATTTTCTTTGACCGACATGCTTCATACAGTGCGCGAGGGACCTCTCACAGGGCATTCGTAAGTGATGCTTGCATGCAGTATAATTTCTTATGTCTCTGAATCTAATCAATCCCCTCGCCAGACATCCGGATCGATCAAGCAGAGGCTTAGGCCTTAGGTGTGAGTCGATTTTCGCCTTGCACCTTCCATTTACTGACCTTGTTACCTTCGCAGTTCATTCGGACTGTGCGATTACAGGTAGGTACTGTACGTCTTCGGGTTGTACTTTCGCATAGTTGTTACTTTAGTGCAATATTATTTTATTTACATTTTTGAACGAGCGAGGAAAAGGGCGAGGAAAAGGCTATTTGAAAGGGATGCTTGAGGCACTCAACACGAGCGTCCGAACCACTCAAATGGAGTGCCTGGAGTCGCTATCATGGAGTGACTCGAGCACGCCCGGGGAGGTAAAATTCGGCCAAAATCCACTCCAAGGGAGTGCCTGCGGTCACTCCATATAAGGGTTGGGCCACCTCCATGGGAGTGTTTTCAGGGCACTCCTATGGAGTGATTCGACTTTACACAGTGGTACAGCTCCCGGAGGCGGCCGTGGGTATGGGCACGGGCGGCGGGCATAACCCTCAAGACGCTGACGTTCCCCGGCGCCAAGTCCCCGACGTCGCCTGCCTCGTCTATCGCGCATGCAGGTGTGGGTCTCTGACGGCGAGGACGAGGACGACGCAACAGTTCCGAGCGACAATGGCGAGCCGAAAGAGGACGACGCGGACGAGGAGGATGCGGATGCGCGTGCCATCGCCGTCCCGTCGCTGGAGGGCTTTGACGACCTCGACGGCGCCCCGGAGACGGAGCGCGTCGTGCGTCTCGAGGGCGAGGGGCGTGTCCCCCCAGGAGCTATGCGAGCATGGCACGCAAAATGCGTTTTTTATCCCCTTCCTCCCTGATCGCCTTTAAGCGCACGTTATTTAATGCAGATTACCGCCGCAGTACGTCCTCATCCGGTACCCGCGGGACGCGTACATCTCGCCCGCCGCGACGGGGAGTACGTGCTTAACCGCTTCGGGAACAACGCTGCTGCGACCGCGGGCGCGGATGCGGATGCAAATGCGGTGGGGGGCAAGGTGGCGGACTACGCCGCGCTGCCGGTGGCGGGGGCGGAAGTCCCGGTGGGCGAGGGCGCGGTGCCCCTGCCTGGCACGCGCATATGCGCTGCGAGAAGACGCCATCGTTTTCTTTAGTCTCCTACATCATTGCGGACTGTGAATGCTACTGCTGAGTTTGTTATGTACGCCTCTTGTTGTCTCCGGGGCTCAAAGGCACTAACGGGTGTAGACGCGTGGTAACTATCCATGGTAACTATCCTCAATGATTACCCTGCTCTTCCTCACCGGGCCCTCCATCATTGCTTAGTTCCTGGTCAGACCACCCTCGAGCCTTGTAAAATCTAGGTTTCGGGTAGCGTTTTCGGGTACTCATCGGCCTCGGAAAACGTCGCACCCATCCGCCCTTCAGCAGGTATCATTCAGGGGTTTGAATCACCCATACATCCATGGGCAGCCCCGCTCGTCTGCTACGGAGCGGCCATCGTGTTGATCCGGACGAATTGCACTCCGGAGTATCTCGCATCTAGCAGCGACCCTGCACTCGGCCTCACTTCCCAGACCACCATGGCGGCGCATTATCGAATTTGCCCGGTTCCTCGTGCTCGCGGCTGTCGTGTTTTGTCATGCTATGGACCATATACCTTCCCTGGACTCCATCGCACCGTCTTTTCGTTCTACGCTGTCTTTGACCTCGACATCGACGACATTATTTGATCTCGACAAGGGACAAGCTGGGATCCGGCAAAAGAAAGTATTCTTTCTCTCGACTCCCAGCGTGTCCGTCCCCGCGAATCGTCGTGGTACTGGCTATGGGGGCGAACGAAAGGGATACCTACCGTCTCGACTGTACCTGCCTCATTTGAATGCTGGACTGAGAAACACTCTACTTCGACTGGGACAAGTCGAGCTATTCGTTTCCAAAAACGTCGGCTCCCCGATCCGCCAAGCTATTTAGTATTTGTTATCGTCGAATCTCGTCTTCAATTTGTGCTCAACTGTTGCGACGGCTGGCTTCAATAGCAAGTTTTGGCCGCTACTTCCATCCTCCCAACGTTCGTTTCTTCCTTTCTTCCGACTGAATTGACATCTGGCACTTGTCTAGTTCCCAAAAGTGAAAGTTTAGCCACCCACATCGCTCTAATTTCATTCGACATAACCACAATCCTGCGATCAAGACAGCCACTCTCACCCTTTCGTAAGCCATTTGAGTGCAGTATTCGAGTCGACCGCGTCATGATATTTCCCGTCCCGAGTTCGTTCTGCTCCCATGGTGGGATGCATAATATTCAGATGTAACGGAAATTGAAGGACCATGAGTAATGTTTAGCTAGTGTTAAATATCGCTGTATGTCGGCTCTTCCTGCCGTGCAAAAAGAAAAAAAAAATTAAAGGTTGAACTTCGGTTGAATTTGACACACGTGGGAGACCAAGGCTGACAAATCCACCCAAATTTTCGTCCGTTTTGACTTTGATTCCATCTCTCTTATCCCTAGGCTCGTATCGGCACCGTAGCAGCATGGACGTCGACATGAAGACCAAGGAGAATGTAGAGCCGGAGGAGATAAGCAGCAGGGACCGCGACCCCAAAGACCGGGATCGCGACGATGACCGTGAAAAAGACAGAGATCGCGAACGCGACAGGGACAGGGATCGCGATCGCGAAAGAGACCGACGGGGAGATCGCGACCGTGTCAAGGACAGAGACAGAGCGGGTCAGGCTCTGCAACGTCTTACTCGATACCTTTACTGACTCGCACGTCTTAGGCCGTTCCAGGCGTGGAGGGGGAGGCGGGGATCACTGGGAGCCCGATAGTCGGAACGGAAGTGTAGGGTTTTTCATCCCTTTTTTTAAAAAAACCTTATCGGTTCCAGGGACGCAAGCGCTCTCGTTCGCGTTCCAGGCGCCGCTCGGCGTCCCCCAAACGTGGAACGACTCGTTCCCGACGCTCACGGTCTCGCTCACGGTCTCGTTCCCGCTCGCGCTCACGCAGCCGCGGTGGCGGCAAGTCCGGCGATGCCTTCACGCGCTCGCTGGGCGGACCTATCAACGCGGACCACGATGAAGCGGTCGAGTTTGCAAAGGCGAGTGGCCTTAAAACTTTTCCAAAGATTCAGACACTGAACCGTCGGACCTCCTCACAGATCAGCAAGAGGGAGAACCGCGTCTACGTCGGCAACCTCAGCTACGAAGTCCGCTACAGAGACCTGATGGAATTCATGCGGGGAGGTGGGTGGGGGATCATTAGTTTTCTCTTTGGGCCTGGTTGTGGAAGGGGATGCAGAAAGATAGTGGTGGGGGTGCTAGCGGGCGACGCCTCTCATGTGGCTGGCGCGCGTCGAGTTACCGAGGGGAGGACAAGTTTTCGTTTGTTCCAGGCGAGGGGGGTGCATCGCGCTTTTTTCTTTCTTGTTGGAAATTGGTCGAGGTGTCGAGAGGATATTGATTGGGAGTTTTCTTTTGGGATTGGCAGCTGGTGAGGTTCTGTTCGCCGAGGTTCTCGTCACCCCCACCGGTGTCTCGAAAGGATGCGGGTCAGTCTGTCCTTGGTCTCTCTGCCCTTCCAAATTGACCAGAGCCGCAGGATTGTCGAATTCGCGTCCCAGGAAGACTCCCAGCGCGCCGTGCGCGAACTGTCCGAGATGCCGCTCCTCGGACGACCTGTTTTCATCCGCGAGGTACGTCCGTCAACGATATCCTCGACTTGCTGACATGGAGCTGCAGGACCGCGAGACCGAGGCGCGCTTTGGCGCGACTCCAGTCCCGGGCAAAATAGGCGCCGCGATGGTTAGTAATCCCACACATAGTTTTGTAACTATTTCCCTAACTTGGGTCAGGCCGGGCAGGGTCTTCACGCCGCCCCGCCCCCACGCCCGCCTTCCCACAACTACTTCGGTAGCCAGTCGACGCCGGGTAACCAGCTCTACGTCGGCAACGTACGCTCCTCCGTTTTACTTTCCCCGACTCCTTTCTAACACTTCTGGCAGCTTCCCTACCAAGCCGGATGGCAAGACCTCAAGGACCTCTTCCGCGCCGCGGGCCACGTCATCCGTGCGGACATTAACCTCAGCGCGAGCGGGCACCCGAAGGGCTCAGGCACCGTTGTGCTTGAGACGGCCAGGGACGCGGCGGCGGCGATCAGTGCGTCCTTACAGCAGCGTACGACGTTTCTATTGACCTAGGATCGATGTAGGGATGCTCCACGGCACGGACTGGTATGGCCGCACGCTCGAGGTCCGCGAGGTGCGTCTCTCCCTCATTCACCATCCCCGCGAGCTTGCTGACGATGCGTTTGTAGGACCGGTACGCGGGGCTGTCGGGCCCGGGGGCCTACCGCGGCGGGCTGCGCGGTGCGCGCGGGCTTGGGCGTGGGCTACGCGGGGGTGGCTTCCGCGGCGGTTTCCGCGGTGCGTACGGCGGCGGCGGTGGTGCGGCGGGGCGCGAGTTCTCCAACCAGGACCTGTACGCGGACTACCCGGGGCCCGAACAGGGTGCCTATGGAGCGGCCGGTGGGTTCGGTGGTGGTGGTGGTAGCGTATTCGCGGCGCCTGGGGGAGCGGGGTACGTCGAGCCGGAGCCGAGCCAGCAGATTATGGTCCGCAATGTAACGCCTCTCTCCTCCTTCTTTTAGGCGTAGAGGTGACTGATGCGACTGGATACCGCGCAGCTGCCGTGGTCGACGGCGAACGAGGACTTGGTGGAGCTGTTCGAGACGACGGGGCAGGTAGAGCTCGCGGAGATCCTCTTCGACGGCACGCGCTCCAAGGGGAGCGGTGTTGTACAGTTTGCGCAGGTCGGCGAGGCGGAGACGGCTATTGGTGCGTTTCTCTCCTCTTCTTTCTCCTCAATCTAGACCTCCGGCTGATTCCCTGCCAGCCAAATTCCAGCAGTACATGTACGGCGGCCGGCCCTTGGGTGCGTCGTCTTCCTTCTCGTCTCTTCCGATTCTGATTGTGATGGTGAACAGATGTTCGGTTTAATGACCGTTGGCACACGTTTACGCCCACCGCTGCCAAGGGCGGGCAGCTCGCCCCCGGGCAGGCGGAGATGATGTAGGCTTAGCCAAATAACAAAACATTAATCTCCCCTCGTCAATTCGAAGGCGAAGCTGTGTTTGTATTTTTTGTATCCTAACTGTCACATGTCTTCCAAACTACCCCAATACAAAGATATTTTCTTGACTTGATTCCTGGGGAAATAGGATTCGTCAGCAATTTGATTGGGGCTGTGCATCGATATTTCTCGCTTTGACCGGGTGGATTTTTGAAACGCGATCGTGCCAGATTTCAAATGGGATTGCATCATGGAAGACACGAGTTGGCGTGTGCATATTTACCGCGAAGGTACGTACACAAACATTATTGGAGGCACTACCATTAAAGTGAGGCATCACTCTCGGCGAGATTTGTATTTGATTGAATTGGGCTTTGGTTCCAGCTTTTATTTTCCGCGTCTTGACATGAAAGCTTTCATCGGCTCACGGTTTACAACCTTTATGCGCTGTGCTCCAAGGGCTTCTGGCATAGATATTAGCCAGTAAACAGCAGTAAACTCGTTGTTCCTAATAGCTACCCACGTAATCAATGTTCCGCTTGATCCGCCCGGATATCGGCCCGATACGGTACGCGCCTTTCATTCTCCGAGTCACCACCGCCGACTTGCGTGCCTTTGCTCCCCGACGGATGCCGACCCGTTGATCTCGCCCACACCCAGAGCCGCCGTCCGCAGGATTATCCCCTTGGTATTATTTTAGACTCGCGCCCGCTACTCGCCAATTAATTTGACTTTCTGGTTGCTTTCTGACGCATTCTACACGCGCCCTCGGTCGCATCTCGATGGCTAGACGTTTTCTCATTCGTATTTTTCCTTTACTAATATCTCGTTTTTGTTTACTATATAATCCCTGTCATTTTACTAGCAATACAGCGAAGGTTTCCTCTCGGTAACAGATTTAAATTCGCTCCTGCTTGCTCTCGTCCTCGCGTCCTTCGTCGTCCTCCTCGCTCTCGTCCCTCGTCGTACTCGTCGTCGATCACCGCTGTTTACGAAAGTGATTGCATCGCTCTCGAGCGGCCTTCAACGTTGCCGCACAGCCGTCGCGTGAACTCTCGTCGCATTTCGTCTCAATCCTTCGCCGTTTCGTGCGCGAGCGTGTCCTGATCCTTCGTGGAACTCATCACGCCTTTCTACGGCCCTGCGACTCCGAGTCGCCGCGCTATTCCACACCCGCACCCATCTGATTATTTTGTTTTAGCTGCCGCTTGCAGCCGCGCCGTAGGCGTATCAGTGGGACCGCGCAAGTATCATTTATCCTCTTTCGTGCAGCCCGGCGCAGTGTAGAACAAAAGATGCCACAAACGGGGAACCCGCGCAGTAGCTGCCACACGCGCCGGCTTCTCCTCATCAACTCCGACCTTCAATGAACCTCAACAGAACTCCAATGAACTCATCGGCGGTCCCAAGGCCAACTGGGGAGAACAATTGCCTCAGAACTGTTCTGAGTCATTGAATGGTAGCAGGCGGTGCCGCAGCCACTGCCGCTAGCGCTCAACGCTTTATAAAATCACGAGGACCTCTGATACTAAATCAGAGTCAGACTCGACCAATGACGGCCCCCCCACCTGTCTATTCGCCCTCGACTTCGTCCCCCATCTATTCTGCCACTCCGCGCTCCACCGAACGCGTCTTGCAACGCGGGACTTTCCCTGGCCATTCTCGCCTCACTGGAACGTATATTCGACGAGAACACCCGTTGACGCTCGTTCTAGATGGCCAAAAAGAAAACTGCTGTTCCCCATCTTTTGGCCACGGCGCCCTTCTCAACGGAACACTGCTGATCGAGTCGCCCGAGACTGTGGTCAATGTACGCTTCCAGGTTCGCGTTCACTAAGCCCTTTACTTTGAGGCTTACAACCCTGCTCAGTTCGACGGGATTCTGGAGTCGCTGAGCTCGACCCACGGTTATTCACGCTTGCAGATAATGGAGCAGTCATCCTCGTTATACGCCAAAGATCCTTCGCAGCCACCCTGCCCCAGCGCCATATCCTTCTCGCGAAGATTTCCTCGGACATTCAAAAACAACGAGACGAACTACCCGCTCCCGCCATCCTGCGAGATCACACTACCCGGCGGTTCCTGCTTGAAATGCACGTATTCGTTAGCCGTGACCGTCCTCATGGCCCGACACCGGGTGGGGCCGCTCTTTGTGAAGGAAAAAAGGTACGATGGATTGAGCTGCGACGCCAGAAGGTCGTGTCCTGATACCGGCAGTATCTCCGTCGACTTGCAGTACCGCCAGCGGACTCGCCCGTCACGGCCCAGGATATCTGAACCCTCCCTACTTTCTACCGTGAAGATTTGCCCCGAGGAATGGCTTCAATTGCCCATCAGCCTGACCATGGGTCCCGACGCGCGCGCCGCCGATATCCAATGCGATGTAAGTTTGCACGTCTGCCCCCATGCCATTAAAGCACGTATGTCGCGCAGCTGTTCGTTCCGTCCATCGGTGTCTTTGCGAGCCCCGAGATCGTTCCATTCTATCTGCAGCTCTGCGGCGCAGCCCACTCCCTTCGCGAGCTTCTTCTCCCCCGCGCGAAGAATAACAATCGCGACCGTCTACCTGACGCCATCCGCGTGTACCTGATGCGGCAGATCGCAGTCGGAGTGGCCCGGGGCGGCGGTACGTCCGCGACGGTAAACACTATTCTCGGGGAATCAGCGCTGCGACCTCTCCCACCCGCTCTCCACCTCCCAACAAATAATTCACCGTTGCGTGCCGCGTCGTTCACCGACGCGCTTAGCTGGGAAGGCGAGATCGACCTGCAGGGCATTACGACGCCGAGTTTCAGTGCCGGGACGTTCGGAATCATGGTCAGTCTCTTCAGAACCACTGCGCGCCGCAGCGCAAATGGCATATTCACTACGCGCAGTATCTCATAACTGTGGAGCTGCGCCCACCGGAGTCGTCGTCCGTCAACCGAGCCCGCTACGGATACCCCATAAAATTGACAACGGACACGTGGGTGGGGAGTGCGGAGCAGTAGGAGTGACGCCGAGTGAGGAGGCCCCTCGCATTGAGTTGTGAAGTTTTATGACTTTTCTTTTGGGTCAACTATATTCCGTAAAAAAAAGGTTTTCGATTGATGTCAACGTCGATTAATAATTAAAGCTCTGAATCTGAACCAGATCCGTGGGCGGAGACCTCCCTGTATTCCAGCGGTAGGGCACTTTGTTTACTCCCAATAAGAGGTCAATTATGAGAATATAATCTTCTCTTCAACCGTGGGAAGACATTAAACGGGTATCTGTACCACCATTGACTTGGCAAGTTGCGGCAAATTTTCCTGATCGGTTTCCAATGCGATTCTGCAGAGGCGTTATGCTGTGTTGAATAACGCGGTGCTACTAGGAGATACTGAAGCACTTTTTGTCCTGGAAACGCGAGAGTATACGGGACATTGCAGGCATCGCGGCCATTGCGCGGATGCAGAGGGCATTAATACATTGTGGATTGTAAGTGCAAGTGAAAGAGACAAGCCTTGGCCGACCCTCCGAGTCGAGGGCGTCTAAAATTTCCTGAATGGAGCGCAGTTGAAGCGCATCGAGAAATGAGAGTATCTCCACATCGTGTTAGTTCTTTCTACTGTTCTTCTCCAGTTAATACAGTCGACGATAAGGGGGTAGGTGCTCCTCGCTTCGTCCACGGTCGAGTTGCGGTCCGGATCCGTATTAGTAGAGTTACAGCTCATCTTCAGCCCTCATACAGTCAACCATGCGCTGGCCTTGCCGGTCGACGGATAAAAGACGACCATCATGCTCTGTAGATGAAGGGTGGTCATCCGATTCCCGTTCTTGATCTTACTAACGCCAAAAACCTCCCCGGCTTGGGAATTGCTGAGCTCCGCAACGATAACCGGGGAGTCCTGGGAGAAGTCTGCGACCTCAGTGCTTGAGAACGCGTGAGGGTATCGGCAACAAGAGCGACACGTACCCTGCGGCGTGATGGACGCGTGCCCGCTGAAGAAGGACCGGAAAAACGCGATGTCCATGGTTAGCTGAGGTACCAAATGAGATGAGCGTCAGAAACGGATGTTACGGCGAAGACACGCACGTTTATGCGCATTCGCTGAGCATCATACTTCTCCAGCCTCAATGCCGCTTTAATGCGATCTCCGAAATCTTTCTTGTTCAGGGAGCAAACACCGAGGGAGGTGAGTGCCTTGGGCTTGGATTTCTTGGCAGTCGAAGCTGTTTTGGGCTCGTACTCGTCCTCGATGTCGGCGCGCTACGATCGCAGGAAAAGTTGTAAGTAGAGATGGATTCGGAGGAGAAGATAGGGACTAACCTTTCGCTTGAGAGTGGTGTTGACGATATCAGACATTTTTTCACGTTGGGAGGAGCACAAGGGTCCTGGGTGATATTGCGACGCGAAGGAAGCTTAAGCAAAGAGGTTTGCCGCGTGGTGTCACGCAGCACGTGAACCATAGTGATGTGACTGTGCACGGACCATCTGATGCTAAACGTTGCTTATTTCACAGAAATGTATGGCCCAATTCAGGACTTACGCGGATTTGATTATGATCGTATATTTACACTCTAAAACGACCGCGAAGATACAAGGAATGGTTGGGATACATCGTGCTGCCGTCATTTGGAATACTGCACCGACTCGTCCTCGCTCTTTTTAGTATCAACCTGTCCGTGTGTGCTCGCATGTTTGGAGTCGCCTGTTGGATCGAACATGTCGCGGACCTGTTTACATATCAAGAACGATCAATTTAAGCCGCGGGCAAAGTAAACGTGAAAAACAACTGACGTCGATGCGAGTGTCTATCTGGGTGATGACTTGGATCGCGCCGAGTTCCATGTCGCCCTGTTTAAATGTGATAATATAGCTCGTTCTTTTCCACTCACGAAGAGGCTTACATTTGGGCGTCGTGCGCGTGCGCGTGCCCCTGACAGCTCGTTCGAGGCGTTGCTCATTCCATTGTGGCTGCTGTGTGCGGCGCGAATGACTCTCCTTGCGTTAAGTGTCCAGAGCATCGAGATGGCTGCGAGAAAGCGAATTAGCCCCTACTGTGCCTCGTCATAAGCTTACGCCTGACCCACCATACAGCTTTGGAAGGGCCATGTTGAATGCGGTGGAGATGATCGCCACGCCGCCCGGGTATACTTGCGAGAAGATGAGGTTGAACATGGCGCTAGAGATACGAGGATCAGTGTCCGGAGGGCATATTGGCTGCGCTATGCACGCACCAAAGCGCAGCGGGGGCTGCCGTTTGGAACGTGAGCCGAACGAGGGCACTAATGAGGCCAACAGTCTTTGAGCCGTTTTTGTGAGTGCGAAGTTCAATGGAGAAAAATGGTTGATGTACCTGGGGAAGAACATCCTTCTTGGATTTGAGCAAAAAGTACGCCGTTGTAAGGGAAAGGATGACGTCTCCAGCTGAAGAGTGGGGGTTTATAAGCAAAGGCGAATGATACTCCTTCAGTTCATTTATGCTGACCAAAAACGGAGCTCAAATGGACGGCAACTGCATCATGGGTCAAATCGACATTTCTGTAAGATATTACAAGCGCTTACACCAATTTCCGATGGCTAATTCGTTCGTAGTGGAGATGAAATACGTCTATAAAGAATCTATCAGTTGAGAATGAAGCGGCGGCAATTAGCTGTGCATACCGCAACGACAATTGCAAGGAAGGCAAAAAGGAACAGGGCAGCCACCAGAGCCGCGACATACCACTTCTTGGAGATCACCCAGAGACGATAGCAGAAATATGTCTGGACGTAGAGGCCGATGATCGCAACCTAGTTGAAGGATAGCATGAGTTCACCGGACCAGCCGCGGCTAAGATGGACGGTACCATGAGAGGATTGCCCGATTGCCACCAGGTGGTGTAGTTGAGCAAAATCGCCCCTTCCAAGTCGCCGAAAAAGACTATAAATTGGATCCAGATGATAGCGCTGGGGGAAAGAAGGTGAGAAGCTAGGAAATGCGTCGAACAACGAACGACGTACAACGCTTGGATAGACTTGAGTATCGTGAGAAGGGCGAGGATCGCCACGATAATACGAACCATCCTCTTGTCGTCCGAATACCAGGTAAAATAATTGATAAACTATTAGGATGGAATAAATTCAACGGCGCAAAATTTCAACAAGCTACTCACCTGGCATGACAGAACACCTTGGAGGATTAGGTCAAGACACGATCCAATGAGCTGCCGATTTATTCAGTGCGAGCTGTAGCTGGAAAATAAACGATCGAGTACCCATGGGCCGAGCAGGAAATTGGCCTGGTGTTTCTGTTCTCCAGTAAGTAACGCAGACGACATTTTCGCAATGAGGGACGTGAGGCGGGGTGACTACAAAATGGCCTTCTCTCCAGATGTTTTTATACATCGTACAGTGGAACCCCTATCAGAATTGGTAAATCGCCAAAAGTTGCAGAGGGGAACGAAGCATAGAATGTACCTTTTCACCTCGTCTCCTCTACTCAAGTTCCTGCGGGGCAGTGCCAAATCGTCGACCTGTTCAATTTTATACGCTGAAGAGGTAAAAAACAATCACCGAATGGATAGGAAACCTCTTATCCTACAAAAACAACTTTCTCCCCATCAAGAAAGTCAGTGGTTTTATCAGTGTTATACTACAGTACGATGTTCGCACCGCTTCAAGTTCACATACTTAGGGGCTCGATCGATGCGGAGTGTCGCAATTGAATTTGGCCGCGGCTGTCAGGAACAGAACACGCTTCAACTTTAAACACCACGGATGCAGATTTACCGAAGACAGGGGACCTAGTTTGAACTTCGTCAAAAACTTGGTGTCAAACAAATATGGTCGAATGGCATGTAGTGTCGTCCCTTTGCAATCTGCCTCATTATATCATGAGGCACATGAAGCATCCAGAGGCCGCGAACTTGATGGTCCAGTTAAACGCGCACTTGCGTGTGCGTGACGCGTAGAGTCACTTGAACATTCTGCGCAATTCGTTGATCCTTGAATCTATCCGCTTCCTTCATTCACAGCAATCTCGATATATTTCTGCATACACTCGGTGAATTGGAATCTGAATTCCTTTTGAATAAATACCTCATTAATACGATATACCCGCTCGCATAGACTACTACAGCGCGGCGCGCCCCCGAGACTCGAAGGGGAGCAGCAGCGCGATAAACCCGGACACTACGAACAGCGCACCGGCGATGAAGATCGGAACGGAGGTCGTGAGGTTGGCGTACAGCGCGATGATCGGCGCCTATGCGTGCATTCAATTCATATTCATAGTTTCCAAGGTGAGCGTGAACGCACCATGATTCCAAAAATCCGGTTGGCGGTGGCGGTGAGGGCGTTGCCCGTGCCGCGGTCCTTGGTGGGGAAGAGCTCGGGGCTCAGGGCGTACAGGACGCCGTACATCACGTTCGAAGTGAAGGTATATGCGCAGTTGTACCCGAGCAGGGCGTTCGAAGTCCGGGCGGTCGTCGAGACGAGGATGAAGATACCCGTGAGCGCTGCGCGGCGAAGGAAGAGGAAAATAATGAGTTTGCGGTCGATGATAACAATGGTTCAGGCTGACTTGTTGATATGGCCAGGGTACCTTTGCGGCCGAGAAGGGGCAACTCGACGAGGTATCCAGCGAGGAGAGCCCCGGGGATGCCAGTGACGCTCAGTATAACCGTCTACGGTAGTGTCTATGAGCAACGGTGAACGGCGGAGCGTCAAAGAAAGACCAACGTTGCGGTACGTTATATAGGTTGAACCATCACCAAAGTCCGCTCCCCTGGTCGATAGGCTGTTGGGAAGTTAATGGTTGTCTAGTCTGCAGGCGGGATTACGCACTAATAGGTTACAAAGGAGTTATAACTACCAAGAAATCGAGATCAGGAAAAATTATTGAAGACTAAGTGAGCAGGATTGAACTCACAGAGGGAACGCCAGTCCAATGAACGCTGCGACACAACATGCATCAGAAAGTCATCTCGAAGTTAACGCTGATATTACCCCAGAGGATAATCAAAAGACTCGTCGAGTACGCCAGCTTGCGAGTCGCAAAGAGCGGTTTGACGTGGTTCCCATTGAATACCGCCAATTTCCGGTGCACCACAGCGCCGACCGAGTTATCTACTTGGCCGCTCCCTACGCTCTCCTGTGCCTTTAAATCCTCCAAGGTCAGACTACTCGTCTTCCCGTTGTACGCCGCAACCGTGTGGACGACCGCAACCGCCTCCTCGTCCCGGCCGGTGCCCATGAGATACTTGGGGCTTTCGTACAGCTTGAACACGAAGAAACGGATAGCCCAGAGGAAGATCATGAGCCCGCCCATCGCGAACAGGAAATACCGCCATCCCTGATTCGAGGCGCGGGAACACGCGGGAGGTGTGCACGAAAAATTGCCGATCAGAGGCCAGGCGACCTTCATATCGACCGTCAGTTTAGTTGGTCTGAAAGAAACTGGGGGAAAAAAACTCACCAGACTGCCAAGAAGCTGGCCGAACGCCCACCAGATGGACAGGACCGTCAGAAGATACTGGTGTGACGCCGGGACGAATTCTGTTGCGGCAATGTGAATATATACTATGAATTGAAGGATCTCGAGATACCAAGAAAGATGGCCGAGTCGACAGGCAGGTTTCCGCCGACGCCGATGGACCACAGTGCTGCGAAGGTGGTCAAGGCCACGAAATCTAAAAAAAAGAGCAAATCAGTGAGGTTGTTTTCTTGATTTCAAACGCGCCACTTGCTTGGAGAGGCACCGGCGGCAAGTCCGAAGATTCCGTTGATAAGGAGCGTGAGGTTGAAGGATACCCTGGGTGGAGGATCAGGCTTCCGAGATGCATGTCAGAGCTTCACTACGTACTTGCGGCCCCAGATATCGGCGCCGACGCTAGCGGAACGACGTCAGATTCTCGAGCGAACCGAAAAGGGAATTCTTGTGTACCCCCAGAACGCTGCACCGACGAGGAGGCCGACATTTTGCCCGAGTTTGAGGAATGGACCTTGGGCGTTGAATTCGTTGATAACCTGGGTCAGTTCAGAAGACGTGCACGAGAATTTGCGCTTGAAACCCCACCGGGACAAGGATCAGACCAGTGACTATCTGGGACGAGATGGTTGGTGAAGGGAGCGGAGTACTTAATTTGAACACTCACCGGCCACAAATTATCCCTTTTGAGAAAGGAAAGTGAGATTTCGGTTAAGAGAAGCGGAAGCATTGCTCACGCGAGCCAACCAAACCCAGTGACAACAAATAAGCCCCACTGTAAGACAAGGGATCGGAAACGGCGAGGATATGTAAAAGGCCGAAGGTACGTCCCTGATAGCGGCCCATGCCTATCTCCTGCAGCGCATTGTTCAGAACGCGGGCTTTTGCTTCGTAGACGGGGTCCAACACATCTTCCGGGTAAACACTCTGGATGTGTTCAACGGACCCGGAGACCTGGGATCCCTTTTCAAAGTTTTTCGAGTCCTGGGACATGGAGGGAGCAAGAGGGCAGGAAGGTCCACGCGCAGGCGTCAAGAAGCCATGGCTCCTTGACACACAACTCGACGCCGCCCTAACCGAAATCGCGTCTTGATTGCGCCACTGGAGCTGACAGTGGCATCATCCTTCCATGTGATAAGACTGCATGGTTGAGCTGCGACAGTGCGACAGTTGAACTCCAAGTTCGCAACCAGAATATAATGAGCTTCGCTGAATTGATGATGCTGAGATTCGTCAATTTGATCAGAATCGACGCGTCGTAAGACGCGTCGGCTTTTCTTCTTCGCGTTGGCTGCATTTCATCTCGTGATGTTTCTTTTTCTCGGCTGGCAAGTGCGTTGACGCTTGAGAAAGAAAAACGCAGAGTCTCACAGTCTCAGATATGTACACTCAGAGGGGGGAAAAAAGAAGAGATAAGTCATGTGCTGATGCACCGCCACCTTGATGGAGACTTGCCGTTTTCGGCGATATATTTCAGATTGCGCATCACCGTTTGCACTTGGACGCTGACTCTGACCTGGTTGACCCAAGTTAAACTGAACTTGGATACCAAATCCTCATGGAAATTTCGCTCCCTGCCGCCGTGCGCCTAACCTGCGGCTATCTTGTCTTGCGTCTCCCGACTGAGCGGACTCTTCCAACTGGAAACACCTGGGCGTTCAATATGACACTATAACACTGGCGACGACCAGAGAAGACATGCTCAGGTGTTGTCCAACCCCTGGATAGAGCTCCTCATTCAAAATTGTCTTGTCTCCGGAACTGGCTGGTCAAATGCGCATGGCAGGGAATCGAATAAAGTATGCACTGCGTGCGCATCCGACCACACGGGGCATCAACGTCCCAACTCAATGCAGCAGATGGTGGCGAATCTGCCCTTCGTCTGCTCTCCGAATCAATCCACCTCTACGCTTCCTCGACCCTCGGTGTACGATGAGGTCTGCCGTCCCTGAATGGACGGCGGCCACGCTACCCTCCGACGGATCGCCGCCGCGTCAACACCCAGCCTCCTCATGTTCGATTACACGTCCCCATCGAGAGCGACCGGAAAGAAATCGGAACTCCAAGACGAAGTGATCGACCGCAAATGCATTCGTGCCGAAGCAAGGCACTTATTAGTGGTGTTGACTGCTGCACCTCTCCTCGACATCTCAGTTACATTGATGACTTGAATTTCGTCTTTTTGATTCGATGCGAGGCTAGACAAGGTCATTGAGACTCGGCTCTAACTACATACCATGTTTTTGGACCGGATTGACGGCTTGACTGAAGTACTATAATTAGAGCAAAAGTTGGAGATATCATTAATTATTCCTTTTGCTCATTACTGTACGTGCATTTACTTACTGCTTACTGCCGCCCCCTTCGCCGTGCTCTGGCCCTCGTTAAAACTCTCCAGTCGGGATGAGCGCCCAAGTCAAGCGGCTCCTGGTCACATCTGATGAAACCTGTGACCGAGAAAACTGTGCATCTACGATGGGTGGTACCAGTCAATTCTATGAGTACCAGCTGCTCTGGCTGTCCATTGGATGTCTAGTCGCCCTTATTGCCGACCGAAAAGCCTCACAGTCACGCCGGAGACTTGCTGCCAAGGATTCTCGCGAAGACCGTGCCGAGGGAGGGCTGAGCACTGCAGGCAGCGCCAATGCGCTCGCCGCGCTGACGAGACAGTATCTCGTCGTCTATGCAATTGTTATGGGTCAGTAGCTCCCATTTCTGCCAGGCGGACACATTCACGGAGGACCATTTAGGCGCTGATTGGCTCCAGGGGCCATATGTCTATTCGTTATATCGAGAACAGTATAATTTCCCAGAAAGAATAGTCGCCATCCTCTTTGTCACCGGCTTCGTCTCTGCTGGTCTCTCTGCTCCGTTGATTGGCGTGTGGGCCGACCAGCATGGCCGGAAGAGGCTCTGTCTCGTCTTCTGCGCAACATACACCGTCGCATGTCTCTGCATCCAAATCCCGTTCCTCCCCATTCTCCTCCTGGGCCGCATCCTCGGCGGCATCTCCACCTCCATCCTCTTCTCCGCCTTCGAGTCCTGGCTCATCTCCGCCTCCACCTCACACGCCCTTCCTCAGTCCGACTTGTCCACGATCATGGGCCGCGCGACTCTCGTGAACGGCGTAGTCGCAACCGGAGCCGGTGTCTTCAGCAACCAGCTCGTCGGCTCCACCCACTCCTTCGCCTCGCCCTTCATCGCGAGCGGCGCCCTGCTCATCATCGCGTGGGCCGTCATCCGCGGGACGTGGATCGAGAACTACGGCGGAGGCGGCGGCAGCTCCGACGACAAGTCCTCAGACCCCTTCCAGATCCGCCGCCTCGATGTCGCCATTCGTATCGTCCTCGAGGACCCCCGCCTCCTCGTCCTCGGGCTCACCCAGACGTGCTTCGAGGGCTCCATGTACCTCTTCGTTTTCCTCTGGGTCCCCTCCCTCCAGGAGCACTCCCTCATGGGCCTCCTCCCCCTCGGCTACATATTCTCCTCGTTCATGCTCTCCATGATGCTCGGCTCCATCCTCTACACCTTCATCTCCGCCTCCTCCTCCGAGTCGTCAATCATGACCCACGCCAAACTCAGCAGCGCCGTCTGCGCCGTCTCGGCGCTCGCCCTCGCCGTCAGCGTCACCCAGCCCGACGAGCGCATGCGTTTCTGGGCGTTCTGCGTCTTCGAGGCGTGCGTGGGCATGTACTACCCCGTGCAGGGCATGCTCCGCGGCGCGCTCATCGCCAACGAGAACCGCGCGACCCTCTCCTCGCTCTTCCGCGTCCCGCTCAACATATTCGTCGTCGTCAGCCTCCTCACAGGCGTCTCCAGCGCCCGCAGCACCGTGCTCACCGCCAGCGCGATCATGCTCGCAGGCTCGAGCATCATGACCGGCGTCTTCATCGTCGGCCGCGTCGATACCCTCCCCACGAACAGCGCTATGCGGCTGTGAGTACCATGCGTGTGTGCGTGCGTGCTGGAGGCAAAATTAGCTGTATATAATCCACGTTAGTTAGATAATATTCGGAACGGCAGGATACCCATATATACCCTCTCAAATTCGCGAGTGGAGTACGATTTATCGCTAATATGGGTTCGCCATGCGGCTGGAGTGGAAGGAAGGACGGGGACGTGTCCGATGGCGAGGTTGTTTGCGAGGAGATTTAAAAGCCGGATTACAGTTCTATCAAAAAAGGAAGGCGTACTGCTCGCCGACGGAGTAAGCGCAAAGGTCGGGGTTTTAGTTTACCAAACATACACTTGTGAAGACATCTTTTTTGCCGCATTTCCGCCCAAAAAAAAAATGGGGAGTGGAAACCGCTGTCGCGCCACGCGCCGATCGGAAATATTTCGCCGAAAAAGGAAGGGACCATCAGTGGCGGTGAAACTCACAAAAATAGGGGCAAAGATAGGGGTCATACTTGAAAGCGCTTTAGCCACTAGTGGGCATTATTCCGCGGGATTTATATACGGTGTGTGTGAGCGATAGGCACACGGAGGATACTTCTACTGGTAATTTTTCACCGCAGGCCGGCGAATTCCAAAGGAACCAGAGCGAGGAATTCGAAATCCGATCCATTCTAGCACCATTTCACAGACTGTCGTATACCCACCGAACGTAGCAGAGCGCCTAGCAGATGCTTATATTAGCTATAGGCAATATGGAATCGCGCTGAAGAAAAGCTGGTTCGGTACTCAAAGAACTGGTCTGCTGATCAAAACTTAAGGGGAGAAGCAACTTCGCGCGCCGAGCCAGCGAGCGACGACGATCACTGGGAGATGTATACGAGGGTTGGCGGACACACGACGTGTAAAGTCGGTGTAAAGCATGATTTTTTATTTGGAACTCGGCGGAGTCTCGGGCAAGGCAGTGAGTGGTCCGGAACCAATGTGCATTTCGAAGTTGCCCTTATCCGGAGTAATTTACATTTGTGTAAGGCTTCATGTTGAAAGGTGTCGTTGATTTCTTCAGCGGTGCTTGTAGTGTTATAGTTGGTTGGAGCAATTTATTCATTGGCAGTCTCGATGAGAAATTTGTTTCATACCAATCCAGTTTGTGTCCTGTCTCTTGTACACAGACACTACAGCAGATCTTGCTCGTGCCTCACATGCTATAGATAGGGAAAGTCAAAGCGGTCAGGCAGGACCGATTCCGAAGCCGATTCTAAACCCAATTCTTGTCAGAATCGGCGGAGAGAAACGAGCTAGAATCGACCCAGCTCTGACCAGTGATCCTGACTTCAATTGATTCTCGCGTTGATTCTCGTGTATGTTTCTGCTGCCAGTGTTCGAATTGGTGTTCGTAAAAATTGGTGTGTGAATTGCCGATTCTTGAGTTCCTCTTCCAGAGCAAGAACACCGATTCTGACCAATTCTGAGAATCACTTGATTTTCAATGGATATTGACAACAGAATTGAGGTGTGGATCAACCCTCCCTGCCCGCTTTGGCTTCCTGTCAGGCTATTAGCTTGTTGTTAAAAAACCGACTTTTCCAGATAGAGGCGGTGACCTGTCAAGTGTCTAGATAAAATAGCTGCTGGCCAGAATGCAGCTCTAGATCTGACTTGAAATGAACAAGACATTAACCTGAGCCAACTGTCCTGTGACTCCTGTCCAAAGTTTGTTTGCACTTGAATTGTTGCACGGTTCACCTTCGTCTTTCTCCGTGACGCACGTTGCCCAGTGCCCAGGCCCCATGTTCTCCCTGACATTCTCCTAGCTGCTTTTCTGTGGCATTGAAAGGACAATCACTGCCTGTGGACAGACAGAATTCATCCTGCTCGCACCTTGCTCGACTGACTTGAAGCAAGCAGATATGTTCCTCAAAATGTTCCTAGCAAAATTGGAGCGCAAACTTGGCGCAAACGGTCATATCTCGGCTGAAAGGAAGCGCGGGGGGCCTAGACCGGGTTTATATGACGACGCATCAGAGTCACTATTACCGTATTCGGCAGGCAGTGAACTTTACTGGCGCATTTCTCCCAGAACGGCCACCACTACGAATCAAGATAGAACACTACAAGCTACTACTAATACTCTTCTCCCCCCATATTCTCGTCTATCTCTTCTGCCAGCTCGATGGACAGTTTTTCAGAACCCTATACTCGCTTGGGGGACGATATCTCGCTGGATGAGGTCCGACAACAGGTTCGCGCCCTCGAGGCTGACCACCGTGCCGCTGGAATTCCGCTTTCTGGCAGAGTTCTACATGTCTGTCACTATCTACCGGTTTCAGCGACTCTGAACAGTGCCCCGGGCGTCTTGAGTCCACCAGCCACTCCACCGGTGAAGCCGTCGGATGCACCTATGACCCCTCCGCCCGATTCTACCGAAATTTCCCCAGTTTCTGCGTCGGAATCCGCCATATGGACCCTTGTTCCTCGTTATGGCCATGCTGCGATGATCTCTGGTATCCGCTCTCTCGCCGCGACCCACGAGCAGCTCATCATCGGCTGGACGGGCGATATACAATCTACTGTGCCGGGCGAGCGCGTACCGACAGAGACTGTCACGGAAAGCGACCGGGCTGCGCTCGAGGAGGCCCTCAAGACGTACCAGCCAAAAGAGTCTGACCCAGATGACGACCGCAAGACCGTATATGTCCCGGTATGGCTCGACGATCAGGTCGCCCACGGCCACTACGATGGATATTGCAAGCAGAGTGAGTGGCCAATTTTTTTTTTTTCATTGTAAAAATAATTAATCGGCGATCACAGCACTATGGCCGCTATTCCACTATCTCCTCTGGCAGGACATTGCGACTGAGGACACCTCCCAGGACGCCCACTACGCCGCGTACGCCGCCGCTAACGCCGCCTTTGCCGCCCGCATCGCCGAGGTGTACCTCCCAGGCGACCTCATCTGGGTCCACGACTACCACCTCCTCCTCGTCCCCAAGCTCGTCCGCGCCCTCGTCCCCGACGCCGTCCTCGGCCTCTTCGTCCACACGCCCTTCCCCAGCAGCGAGGTCTTCCGCTGCCTCCCGCGCCGGAAGGAGATCCTCGACGGCATGGTCGGCGCCGACCTCGTCTGCTTCCAGACCTACTCGTACTCGCGCCACTTTACGAGCACGTGCATTCGCGTGTGCGGTTACGAGACCACCCCGCGCGGGATCGACGCCGAGGGGCACGTCACCGCCGTCACCCATTGTCCCGTCGGCGTCGACGCCGAGCGCGTAGCCCGTGACATGTGGGTCTTTACTTTACCCGCTTACTCGACTAACTTGCGACCCAGTCTGCGCCCCGGAATCCAGCCCAAGCTCGAGTCCCTCCTCGCGCTCTACGAGGGCAAGAAGATCATCGTCGGCCGCGACAAGCTTGACGTCGTCAAGGGCGTCCTGCAAAAGGTTTGCGTCGTCATCTTCATGCATCCCACGTCGACACTAACACGACCGCCCCAGCTCCACGCGTTCCAGAAGCTGCTGCAGACGTACCCCGAGTGGATCGGCAACGTCGTGCTCATCCAGGTGACGAGCCCCGCGCTGACGGACTCGCCCAAGCTCGAGCGCCAGATCAGCGAGCTCGTCGCCAACATCAACGGCGAGTTTGGCAGCCTCGATTTCATCCCCGTGCACCACTAGTGCGTTTCCGTTTCCGTTTCGTTCCCTTTTGTGCGCGACTGACACGTCCACAGCCACCAGACGCTCAAGAAGGACGAGTTCTACGCGCTGCTGAGTGTTGCGGACCTCGCGGTGATCACGCCGCTGCGGGACGGGATGAACACGACCTCGATGGAGTTTGTGATCGCGCAGGGCCCGACGAAGAAGAGCCCCGTCGTGCTGAGTGAGTTTATGGGCATCAGCAAGAACATGGAGAAGGCCCTCATTGTCAACCCGTGGAACCTTGGCGTGCGTCCCACTCGATTTAATAGTAGTATAAAGCTGACCTGTTGTGTGTAGGACGTGGCGGCGGCGATCAACCAGGGGCTGCTGATGAGCGAGGCGGAGAAGCTTTCGCGGCACGAGATGCTGCACAAGATCGTGACGACGCACACGTCGCACACGTGGGCCGCCGTCCTCGTGAAGATGCTCCTGGGACAGCTCGGCGGGAAGGAGACCGCGCGCCGCACGCCCTACATCCCCAAAGAGGTCCTCGAGAGCAAGTACCATGCCGCGAAGAAGCGACTGTTTTTCTTCGACTACGACGTGCGTTGCCCTCTCTCTCAAGTTCTTCTTCCTTCCCCCGGCTGACGCGTGTGTGCAGGGCACGCTCGCGCCGATCGTGAAGACGCCGAGCGCGGCGGTGCCGACGCCCGCGACGATCGAGGCGCTCGAGAAGCTCTCTGCGGACCCGCGCAACGTCGTGTACATCATCTCGGGGCGCGACGGCGCCTTCCTCGAGCAGCACCTCGGGCACCTCGCGCTCGTCGGGTTCTCTGCGGAGCACGGCGGGTTCATGCGCGCGCCGGGCGAAGGGAGCCCGTGGATGAACCTCACGGAGAAGCTCGACATGAGCTGGATGGGCGAGGTTGAGGAGGTGTTCAAGTATTACACTGAGGTACGTGGTTGCGCTCCTCAGCGATGGCGAGTTGGCGGGATGCTGATGGAGGGCTGGGAATGTAGCGCACGACGGGGAGTCATGTCGAGATGAAGAAGAGCTCGATTACGTGGCACTACCGGGGTGCGGACCCTGAGTGGGGGTGAGTGGCGCGCAGCTCTCTTTTGTGGTTGCGGGATGCTCATTGCTGAGGTACAGGCAGTTCCAGTGCAGACAGTGCCAGGATCTGCTGGAGAACAACCTGGCGCACAAGCGCCCGATTGAAGGTGTGTTGTGTCCTTTGTCTCGCATGTCTTTTCCCCTGGCTGACTTTCATCAGTCTTGGTAGGGAAGAAGAACCTGGAAGTGCGGCCCATCGCCGTAAACAAGGTCAGTGCAGCAGCGACGCCTTGAAGCATTCACGCTGAGCATGATTCACTGTAGGGCGAGATCGTCAAGCGCCTGCTGTACATGAACCCGGATGCGGAGTTTGTGTTTTGCGCGGGCGACGACAAGGTATGCCCCCAACCATTTCTCCTCTGCGTGCTCACCCGCCTGCCAGACGGACGAAGATATGTTCCGCGCGCTCATCCTGTTCGGCACGGGTGAGACCAAGACGACGATGGAGGCGCCGCTGTCCGTGACGCTCGTCAACCCGGAGGCCGCCGCAGCGCCGCCCGTCGAACTCGCGATTACCCCCGACTGCGTCTTCACCACCGCCGTCGGCCACAGCAGCAAGCGCACGCTCGCGGCCTGGCACGTCACCACCCCGCAGGAGATCGTCGACCATATGCTTGGGCTCGTCGCAGAGCCGCAGAGCCACCTTTGATCCTTATGCGCGTCCTGCGGTTGTTCTGGGTTTCAGTGTCCCCCTTTGCCACCTACTTTAGAGTTCGGGTCTTTTTAGAATTCGCCCGCATACGTATCGACCGTGTTCGCCTCATGGACACAATGTACAAGTACTGGCGGACCGGCATCTCTTGTATGATACTTCACGATGTAGAGTACATACATAGTGCTTGCATTGACAATGCAAGTGAAAAATTCGAAGAGATGCCGGATCAACGTTCCTCGGATCACCTTTTTGGGATGATCGACAGATACGCGAGGTCTTCACATGGATTCTTTTTATGCACTCTGCAACTATCGCCAAGCGACGCGTTTTGGAGGCGCCTTACTGGGTTCTACTGGGCTCATAGTCAACAACAGCCTGCTGTTTTCAAACATGGGTTCCAGCGCAACTTTCAGACCACCCTTGGTCGGTAGTCGAAACCCCAAGTCGCTGTCGCTGTGTCCTCAAGAGATTCTCTATGCCGTCGTGACATGAACATATGGAGCCCCTAATCCGTTGCCTTGCTCCCTCATGTCCTTGGCATGCGATCCTCCATTCTAAAATTACATTCTGGTGGTTGGCCTATTGATAGAGGCCTCCCACATGAATTGTACTCGCCGGAGACTAACTTCCATCTTCGTGGAGCACACGTTATGCACACGGTTAACGTGCAGCAGAGATAATGGCAACGTATAAAAGTGCGGAAGAAATGGCTTCAGAATCCAAGGTCCAACTTCCTGCCGGTCCCCTCCAATCGACTTCGCTGCTCAAATGGTTTTCACCGCCGCCCTCTTTAGCTACGCGCTGTTCGCTACCGCCGCGTTCGCCGCACCGCGCACGACTGTTAACGATCGTGTCGCGCGTCGCGCCGCTGGAGGCCGCAGGTCAGGGCTGAGGCAGAAGGTGACCGACATCGATGTCCTGGCTTCGAGCAAGAACACCTCAGCCAGCACCCCGGAGTACAGCACGAACTGGGCGGGCGCGTCCTGGGAGTCTCCTTCCGGAACCTACACATCCGTGAAGGGTGAGTTATCATCAAACATTCGTGGGGCAACAATTGATATAAAAAATTACTCCAGGCACCTTTGTGGTCCCGACTCCGTCGGCGCCCTCAGGGAAGACCGGGTCCCATGCCGCTTCAGCTTGGGTTGGCATCGATGGCGACACTTGCGAATCTGCCATCCTGCAGACTGGTATTGACTTCACGATTGACGACGGCGAAGTTTCTTTCGATGGTCAGTCTCCTTTTCTCCCTTATACCTACTAAGCTAAATTTTATTTCTGTTTTTAGCTTGGTACGAATACTACCCCGCCGTCTCGACCGACTTCTCTGGCATCAAGATCTCTGCAGGTAAGATCTTGCATTTCCCTCTGCATGGCCCACCTGCTCATTTTTCAAACCCAGGCGATACCATTACGATGTCTGTCACCACGACCAGCACGACCTCAGGAACCGCCACCATCACGAACGAATCCACGGGAAAGGTATATTTCTTGTCGTGCTCATACCGAATCCTTCTGATCAAGGCGCACAGACTGTCTCGAAGTCTCTGAAATCCAAGTCTAAGCTTTGCGGAGAGAACGCGGAGTGGATTGTCGAGGACTTCGAAGAGGGCAGCTCCCTGGTCCCCTTCGCCGACTTCGGAACCGTGAAATTCACGTCGGCTGTTGCAACGACGTCCACGGGCTCCACAGTCGGACCAGACGGAGCGGTCCTCATGGACATCAAACAGAGCAGCAAGGTTCTGACTTCCGTCAGTGCGACATCTGACACCCTTACTGTCAAGTATGCTTGAGTCTCGGTTGGATCACAGTTAGATAGCCTTCATGTCGCATTTGTACTAGAATTTCAACCCAGAACGTTTCCCTGTAATTGTGTTGAACGGACCTGAACCAACCGGGGCGTTCAGCGAGAGCAGCGCCGCCACCTATTACTGGGACCTCTGAGGTACCGGTACCTTTTTAGTGTAGTAACCACCGTCTCCGCAGGTGCCCTTTAGCACTCCGGAGGCCTCTTTGTTCGTGCCAGTGTACCAGGATTGAATTGGAAGTGCAAAGGATTACATCTCGTATGTGTACTACACGAGTAGATGGTTTACACAAAAAAATTGAAAAAATACAGCTACAACGAAATTCGACGCGCGCGACGCCAACGCCGAGGTGCTGCATCCAGGAATTTAGCGCTGTCGGCGCAAAAATGGCTGTCGCGTCGACAGTGATACACGAGGCATGCATGTACGGGCAGGCGCGACCAAAAAGCGATGGGACAGCAGCGGCACGGGAAACGCGCTGGCGCCTACGCCGTCGGTGGGAGGCACAAAAAGCTCATGAATGCGACAGGGAATTTCCGAAGGTTCCTCCGAGTTCGTAGTGGTGTCAATTTTGTGCAGCGGCCGCGTTTGCCATTTGAGAGTAGGAGGCTCCGAGGCCCTACGTCTCGATCTCAAGTTTGGTCTCCCGTTGTCGTATGTCGGCTATGTACTGACGCTACGCCCACAGTTACGGCGCAACGGTTCATCTAGAATCTCAAGTTGGTCCATACAATGTCCCCTAGCACGGCAGACTAATGCAAAACTTGAGAAACAAGGTGGATAGGGGCCTGGGAATGAGCCAGGCCTAATTCGGCCTGGACGATGATAATTCCCGATGAGGCCTAGTTCCACATTGCACAACGCCACAATCAAAGTCTGAGTCTGATGGCCTCGAAATCACTGTCCCTCGTAAAGGTTTAAAAGCCTCGTTTCTCCTACATACGGCTACAATACGGCTAGCGATCTCTTGTGGAATTCAAGATGACCATCTCCAACGAAGCTTCCGCGCCTCTTGTCGTCGTCGTGGGCATAACAGGTAAACAAGGCGGGAGCGTTACGCACGCTCTCAAGGCTTCGAATCGACCGTATCGCATCCGCGGTCTCACTCGCGATGCAACGAAATCGACCGCACAGGCCTTTGCAAAGGAAGGCGTCCAGATGGTCTCCGTATCTTTAACGACGGATAACGTGGAGGGCGTGCGCAAGGCATTCGAAGGAGCCGATATTGTCTTTGCTGTAACCAATTTCAACGAACACTTCGATGCAGTAAGGGTAAGTGTTTAGGGTATCCACGGCGATTGAATAAGCAACTCACCAGGCTAATACAGGAGGTCGAAGAAGGCAAGATGCTCGTGGACGCGGCTAAATTCGTTGGTGTAAAGCTGCTCGTCTGGTCAAGCCTCGAGTCGTTCACGGAGCTCTCGAACGGGCGCTACAACGGTGTCACGTTCTTTGATTCCAAGGCCGCGGTCAGCGCGTACGCACGGCAGGTTGGGGTTCCAGTGGCGGTTGTGATAGCGGGTTATTACATGACGAACATCCTCGAACACCTCCCACACCTTAAGAAAGGGCCGGACGGTGCCTACGTCCTTGGCTTGCCTGCCTCGCCGGAAACACTCGTTCCCTTCATTGACGTGGAGGCGGATTACGGGCGCTACGTCCGTGCGGCAATCGAGTCTCCCGCACTTGGGCCGGGCGCCGTAGTCCGCACCGGGCGATTGATCTCGCTGAAGGATATCGCTGCACAGGTTGCTGAGGGTACGTTCCCTGTCAGCCATTTACCTTGATGAGATATTCAATTACCGCCATAGTTTCGGGAAAGAAAGTCGTGTACACGCGACTCAGCAAGGAGGCGTTCCTCGAGTCATTCCCTGATAAAGGAATAGGACAGTTGTTCGTGAACATGTACGAGGCATACGAACATGTGGGATGTAAGCTTCTGATCTTTTTTTCTACGGGTTCATCGGTATTGAAAGACGCCATAGATTACGGGACACAGAAACCCACAAGCGAAGATATCGTGGACGGAAATTTGAAGTCTTGGATTGAATTTTTGAAAGAGACACCGCCGCAAAAGTTGCCCGCATGAGATTAGCCCATGTATTCCGGTCTATTTCCTGTACAATACACCTACCGCTCCTCTCTATTCCATGCGTAAGAACAATATTATGTAAACTACTTCCGCTAGAAAATGTCAAATCTCTTGGTGCGGTTCACTGGTCCAGTTTCCAGTTTCCGCGTGTGTCCGACCCTTCCCGAAGCGGATTTTGAGTAGGCATGTTGTTGCACAGGAAATTGGAGACTAATAGGGGCTTTGCACTGCCACTGATTGGGTGATAAGATAGGATAAGATAAGATAAGAGACGATCAGTTTTAAGTCTTGGCAACGTAATTTCTTTCGACTCAAGCGATCCATTTACATATGCTGACGCCCTTGAAGAAAAGCCATTCGCATGGACTCCAGAGAATCAAGAAGCTCTTTAATGTCAAGCGAAAATATTTCTCGTTGTCCATTGCATTTTATATTTTGTTGAGTAGTACAGTAGGTTGGAGAGCTGTGATTCCCTCGATTTTTGAATCTTTGAAGGTTCCTAGTCGGCGTAAAAACACCGAGATATGGACGCGTGCATTCACAACGGACGTTTAAACATTCCAGAGTTACAAAAACAGGGTATGAAGTCGCAAAGTAGTACATGGTGGTCGTAGATACATTAGCGGTCGTGAGGTGCCGAACAGGCTGATGATAAGGGAAAGAGAGAACATAAAATGCGAAATTACACAGCGGATATCGTAACGGAAGGAGAACCGTGGTTGATGCAGGATTGTGGTCGGCTCAAGAAGATGAGCCGGGTCCGTAGCCAGATCCGTAGCTGGGGCCATAACCAGGCCCATAGCCAGGCCCATAGCCAGGTGCGTAACCACCTTGAGAGCCAGGAGATCCATACCCCTGGGTATATCCGTAACCCGGGTGAGTGCTCGGAGGCATCTGATATCTGACGAAAGCACTTAGTCACAAACGGGTAAGTAACGGAAGTAAACCGAACTGGGCTGGCGGCTGCGCATAGAAAGAAATCGGGAGACTGTTGCTACCAGGCGGCATGGACTGGCTGCTTCCCGGGTGATACGCTCCACTTCCAAAGCTTCTGTTGTGATTTAACCCATAATACCCAGTTATACGGAGAGAAAGGGACTGACGCGGGTGTCTGGGCTGGCGAGGTATTCCCATAGTACTGATTCGGCGGTGCATAAGGTTCCATTTGCATGGTACTGAATATTTTGGTCGGTGAAGGATGTAAACAATTTTGAGTGGAGGGAATACGGACCTGTATTGTCCTAGGCTATTTACGCTTGCCGCAGCTGAGCTTTCAGTCGAAGCGTCAGAGTAAGGCTGGAAGAATAAATGGCGAGCTCACTGTTGGTGCCGTGAGCTATCGCTCTGGAAGTCAAAAACGCCGCTTTCAACTGAGAAGGGGCGGCCGCGTCTGGCAAGCCGGCCTCTACTCCTGGTGGAAGAAGCAGATACGCTGCTCCTGTTCTCACGATCAGTACACTTGCCAACGAAAAAAAAGACTCGGACACACCCGGAATGGGACGAGTCCGGGATGTAGAACGTGGATCCAGTCCCGCGACTTGGGGCAGAGCTGAAAAGTTGTCAGTAAGTTACAAATTAGCCCATCAAATGACGCACGGGCCCTCAAGCAACGAGCTGAGGTTAGCCTCCGGCAGTGGCCGACTGAGAGAAATATGTTGAAAACCGAGAAGATATCAACAGTGGGTAAATGCACGTACTTTGCATGAGATCTGCTTCCAGAGGGCCGATTTGCCGCTGCACTATCCCTGAAACAAAGGAAATCAGGGCAGGTTTATCATTGGTATTGAATCTCAGTCACTTGCGGGCCTGAGACTCAGCCTCATTAAAAGAATATCAGCGTCAATTGTCGCACTGGGAGCCTCCCCGCTTACTTTGTATGCATCCCAAATCTTCGTGAGATCTCTGTTGGTTACGGTTGCGACCTTTCTAGTCATGAAGCCGTAGACCCAAACTTTGACGCGCGATTCGGTGTGATGAATCCCGTCCAAATAGCTTAATGTATGTAAGAGATTACCGCAGAATGCTCGATGGGCTGAAACACTCACGATTGTAGATTCTGGATGGCTTCATCTCGAAGAAGGGGGTCGGCCTCTTTCAACCGAATTTCTGCCAGGTACTCATTGATTTGTTTCTTGATCGGCGTGTACTCTGCCTCGGTAAGCTCCGTATAAGGATCAAACCGTAGTCAAGTGTTAGCGTGAAGGTATTTCTTTGGTACGGAAGCGCGGGCACCATTGGACGACGATGAAATAGGGAGAGGGTTGTTGGAACCTGGCGCAGCTGGTGATTTGGCTCCCTCATTTATACATTGTGTGTGTGGGTCCAGATGCGAGCGAGTCAGTTTTGACTCGATCTGATGAGAGCAAGATTCACAAAACAATTTTACAGCGCTAGCCATCTTACCCCTATCTGCCCGTTTTGGATGTGATTGATCCTCGATCGTTCCCACGCGTCATGGGAATCCGAGTCCACAAGGATCAACAAAATCGTGTTGCTTTCAACCACAACTTCGTCTAGGGCTTATCTCAATGTCAGACGACAAACCTTTATCAGGCAAACCTCGGCGGAAGTGGCTTTATACCAACGAGGAATTCTGGGTCGACAGTCAACCATTTCTTCTCACCCAGGGCTACCAGTTGCGACCGCGTTACAGTCCAGATTGGATACCTTCGTGGACTTTGAAGCGAAATTTCTACAATGAATATGAAGATAAGCTATCAGTCCATTATGTGGGTCATGTCACAACCTGGCGGTAGAGATTAACTCTTGTCAGAAACGTGTTCTCGATGCCACTAGAATCGATGACGGAAAGAAGGTCATCCTCAAAAGGATCGAAACCGACAGCGACGAAATGGCTATTGTAAAGTATCTCGATTCCGTGCGCACGGACCCCCGAAATCGGACAATCCCAATCTTGGATATCTTTCCTATGCCGGATAGTCCTTGGTCTTTCCTCGTCATGCCATACTGCCGAAGATTCATTTATCCCCCTTTTCATTGTCGTAATGAATTCGTGGAAGCTATGACTCAGTTCCTTGAGGTACATCTTTACTTGTCGATGATCCTATCAATGAACTTTGACCAGGGTCTACAATTCATGCACGAGCATAACATTGTTCATTTGTGAGTTTCAAAATCATACGGCACCTCAGAAACTGAAATAATTGTATAGCGATATTGCTCCTCAGAATATGGTCATGGATGAGTCGCGGGTGGTACCGAAGGGCTCGCATTTCAGTGATGATCGTACTCACACTGGCTTCTTCCGCCTGTTTTCCTGGAATGACCGATGCACTGTCGGCCCCGTGTATTATTACTACATCGATTTTGGCCTCTCTCTTTTCTTCCCGGATGGGAAGGATACCGCTCGCTATCTAGCCACTCTCAGGACCTTCCCGAACATTCCAGAACTGTCGCAGACCGTGCCTTATAATCCTTTCCCAGTCGATATCTTTCAGCTGGGTCTGGCGATGCACAAAGTAATCGACGTGCGTCTGTTTATTCATGGGGACCTTCATATCGCTCATCAATTTCTCAGGCCTACCCGGACCTCGAGGACTTCCGTCTCGTCGCAGATGGCATGACTTCGAAGAATCCTAACGATCGTATCAATCCTGGCCAAGCATTAACACGTTTTCGTGCCATTTCCGAGGGTATGTCGGCATCGAAGCTATCTGCTCAAATATGGGAGAAGGACACTGGCTTCTGGAAAAGGGCGTCACGCATGATGCTGGGCGGTTATAGGTATGACTACTAGGCGTAAATCACAATCACAATTCCGCGTTAAAACTATTCTGGCAATGTCGCGGCCATGGACCCTCAAGCTCTACAATCACTGCCACTCCATTCTGGTCGGTTTTCCTTTGTCGAGTCATAATTTCAAAACATCCGCTCAATTGATCGCAATGGAATCATGACATGTCATCCCCGCGATGAAGAATGTTGTAGAACCACATGTACTACGCACCCACATATACGCGCTTATGACAAGGCGGACCGGCGCGCAAAGTACTCTTGATCCGCCACAGCGCAATTCAAGCCACTCACATCCATCTATACACAAAGATACGGTGTACGGGATGAGACTGGGAGTTTCATCCCCCTTCCCGTCGCTCCAGGCAATTTATTTAGTACCAACCTTAAGCTTGGTTTGAATATTTTATCCGCGTTGGGCGCCTTCATGCGCCACACAGAAGTCTCGACCCACATACGCAGCATGTGTTCACGATACCCGACATCCGGACACGACTAGTTGGGAACAATGGCGTGTCGAACGACCCACAAGGCCGCCGTTTGGAGATTGATTCTGAAATTGGCGCGCGCGGCGGAAGAACAAGGGAACCTAAATGGAGTGTGGGAGATCGTGCTTGATCGTCGGTGACTCCACCATTCCGTTGCTGAGATATTTGGCGGGGCTTGCATATGATTATGCGGGTCCATAGACGCCTACGTCCGGGAGGAATTAGTTTTCGGAATTCCGAGGTCTGGAGGAGAAACCTCAATTTTACGCACTGACTCGACTGGAGATCCTCAGATGAATGAATCATCCGCACATATACGGGCGGCTGTTGCGCCCACAGACCGTTCAGAAGCCAAAAGTCCGAGGACCTGGACTTGTTGTCTTTAGTGAATGAGTCTGGAACGAGAAACCATTCTCTGTCAGTTTGGTCGTCCGATGAACCCAAAAGAAAGGCCCTGTTTTCTACATGACTGTGAAAAGCACGGAAGACAAAAAATAATATGTAAGCTGTTGTAGGTCAAGAGTTCAGGGTAACTGCGACCGTTCTCTTCAGACTCATATATTGGAATAATGTACAGATTACTCACCTGCGACCGTTCTCTTCAGACTGAAGAGAATCGGCCGCAGGCCTCTCGTATATACACAACCCGCCCGAACCAAACACCGCGTAACCGCGTAACCGTCGCGTCCCCATCCGGACTGGATAGCGAGGTTACTACAACACTCCCCCTGACCACGCTATCCAGTAGCACCAGCAAAGTCCAGGCCGATCATGCGGCGAAGCCGGGAAGTAGTGTCGCGGGGAAGAACTTTGGTGAGTAGATCGGCGGGATTGGAATCTGACTGGCAATAGTGGAGGGTGATAGTCTTGTCCTCGACAAGATCACGAATATAGTGATATTTGAGCGCTATATGCTTGGCCTTGTCGTGCATTGCGGGATTCTCAGCAACTGATATGGCCGACTGATTGTCGCAGTGCATTGGTGACGAATGATCCAAGGGCTTTTCTATTAGCTCACCAAGCAGATTCCGGACGAATACAAGCTCCCTGCCCGCATGGCTTCCGGCGACGTATTCGGCTTCCATCGTGGATTGCGCGGCAACACTTTGCAAGCGGCTGATCCAAGATACAGCGCCGCCAGCAAGGAGAACGACTGTGCCAGAGGTCGACCGCAGTTTGTCCTTGTCGCCGGCCCAATCTGCATCGGTGTAACAGATCAGGGATTGCGAGATGGGTGCTGTCGAGCGCCCAGGTCCGCGGCGGTAGGTGATGCCAAGGTCGAGTGTACCTTTGATATATCTCAAAAGATGCATTAATGCGTTCCAATGCTCAATACCGGGGTTCGAGCTGAACCGGCTCCCAACTCCCACAGCAAAAGCGAGGTCGCCGCGCGTGCCCAACATCCCGTACATGATACATCCGAGTAGGCCCAGGTAATCATTACCGGCCATAACTTTCCGATCCTCGGCAGTTTTCGGCGACATATCTTTGGTTAATTTTGTGCCGACAGGGAACGGAGTGGACACAGGCCTGCAGTCAGTCATCCCAAATCGTTCCAGGACGCCCTCAAAATATTTTCGTTGGGAAATCCGTACGGTTCCGGCATCAAGATCCTGCTCGATCTCAAGCCCCAAACAGTAAGATGCGACGCCAAGATCCTTCATCTTCAGACGCGCTGACAGCTTTGACTTGACAGAATCCCAGGTAGCTTTGTCATTGGTGGCGCCTTGCAAGTCGTCGACATACAGCGCGATAACAACGAAGATGTTTTCACGCCGGCAAAGATAAATGCTATGGTCGGATTGGAGACGTGTGAAGCCGAGGGATTTAAAGATGGAGTCTATGAGGCGATACCACTGCCGCGAAGCTTGCTTGAGGCCATAGAGAGATTTGTGAAGCCGCAGGACCATTTCATCACCCTGTGCATTGAGTTTCGGCGGAAGACCGGGCGGCTGGGACATGTAAATTTCTTCGTCGAGTTCGGCATTAAGAAAAGCAGTGACAACATCCATTTGGTAGATTGTGAGGCCATAGTAGGCAGCGACAGCGAACATAACGCGGAGAGAGGTGAATTTGACGACAGGGGCGAAGGTTTCTTTGTAATCAATACCAAATATTTGGGTGAATCCTCTCGCGACGAGTCGAGCTTTGAAGCGCTCGAACTCGTTCCACTGGTTCCTCTTGACGCTGAAGACCCACTTGCAGGTTATAACTTTCCTGCCCTCTGGAAGATTCGCGTACTCAAAGGTCCCAGTGTCCACAAGCGAGCCAAATTCGGCTGCCATCGCGTTGGCCCACCCGAGTCCAGAGTGGATGGGTAGAACTCGATGGCATCAAACGGAGATCCGGTAGGCGAAAAATGATGCGTGCGTCCATATATGGGAGCATGACATCATTCTTTACGCATCTCCTTCTGCTCTGCCGCCTCCCATACCTCTCTCGCTTGAGTCTTTATCGAAAATAAATGCCTCTGTTACTTGTGACCGCGAGAATGGAGAGGCCGTCAAGTTCCGACATCGGGGTATTTCCAGTTATTTTTGCTGCCCACTGTTGCTTCAGTTCTCGGTACCCTATCCGCCATCCTCTTCAATGTTCACCGTCTGTTCGCCGCCGCCGCCCCACAGTCTTGGCACTTGACGACGCAATATTTCAACTCTACACTGGGGCTGCAGGCTTCATTGAAACCTAGGGCTTTCGTATATAAACTCTGGGCGTACAATGCAATAAGTCCATTTTCTCCCTTCTCCCCTTCTCCCCTCATACATATATACTATGCCTGTGGATCGTGTTCACTACAAAAATCCGCGTTCCGATGCTCCTAAGGGCAGATCACGGCGGCCTGTTACTCGACAGCCTATCACTCGCCAGCAGGATCATGCTGTGTCCCTGTACGGTCCGACTCCGGACAACGTCCTCCAATTCAAACTGGCACTCGGAGAGGCCAACGCACGGGGCGACATCCTCACCTGGTCTCCTGTCACAAACTCTCTTGAACCCGTTGTGTGGGAACCGTAAGCAGGGCTTGTTCTCTATTTTCTCGTTTTTGATTTTCTTCTTCTAGTCCCGTTCGCATGACCAGCGACGGGAATATGACTCAGTGGGGAGCCTCAGCATACAACAACCTGCCTGCCGACACGCTCGAGGCCCCTCACTGTCCGCACGCCATAAATCCTTTTGTGCTCGCAGAATACAGCCTCATGTCGGCAAACTGGACCAAAAAACGGGGATGGTTTTTCAAAGCCAAAGCACATGAGTGCGAATTCATCGGTGAGCACGTTCTTCTTTCATTAGCATTCCCTTTTCCTCAAGTTATTGCGTAGTCAACATTCCTCCGCTTGGCTCTAGAAAACCCAAGGACTCAGAGGAGGATGCTGGTTCCGTGGGTACGTCTTGAATATCTTCCTCTGCGGACTGTTTCATGACTTGTGACCTTTCAGATCTTGACGCGGGTCATTGGGCAGATACAGATGACGAAGATGAAAGCTTTGAGCTAATGGCACTGGATAGGGAAGCAGCGGAAAAGGTTCGGAAGGTTAATGCAGACACGGCGTGCAAGTACCCTTTATTCTGGTCTGTTTCTTATCTGAATATTTTTGCAGCGAAGTGGCCACCACCGTATTCACCTGGGACACCCCTCCCGCCATATATGTCATCGTCACCCATCCCTTCGACCTCTTCCACGCCTTCGAGGCCACAGCCAACACCCTCGAATGGCGGCATCAGGTCCATGGTGTCCAAAACTTCTGCTGAACGGCGTTTTTGTTTGGGTAAGCAGTATTCCAAGCCTTGCATGCTTGAGCTGATAATCGACTGTTCAAGATCCCGAGTTCAGGAACAGACTTCAAGACAGGCATGCATCTGGTCTTTACACGAGTGAGTCCGTTGCTTTAGCTTACCTGATAAAATATTCAAGATTTGCAGATCATCCATACGAGCATCCCGCTTGGAACTCGTCGATCCAGGAGTGCATACCCTTGATGGCCTCCTTCCACCCAGCGACTCCGGGATCGTACGCCCCGTCGATGATGCGGATGACTACCCTGTGCGGCCAGATGCTCACTCAGCTCAACTCCACGATGGGTCTGCCCCAAATTACATTCTTCCGGCTCCTTCTGCAGAAGTTGGACTGTGATGTCTGCGGGTGCATTTACTCTGTCGAGGGTTATCATGACCATCGACAATTCAAGGCCAAGGACCGCTCATATGTATGTGTAAATACTCCCGACTTGTTCCCGAGTGAGTTCTCGACTTCACTCCGCCGACTTTTCTTCTAACATATTTAGTCCAAGAGCGGCAACCGGACCTGGCAGGTCTTTACGACATGGCGACTCGAACCTATCCTACCGGTCCTCTCCCGAGCCACAGCGACCATATCGACACTGCCATCGGGCGTGCCTGGGTAACTTGGAATTCCCGTGTCGGTGTCACCAAGGATGTCTGGGCCGTTCTCTCGACGGCCTGGCGTCGTTGTAGGGACTGCGACCTGGTACGAACTTTTGAAGGGGACCGGGCGCACAGAGATGAGAATTTAATGTGCCGAGACGTCGGACAAGGTCAAGTCGGCACTGTCCTGGGCGGTCTCCATCGAGTCTCGTCGGCCGAAGGGGCCATGGTAGTCTGGAAGATGGCGTGATTATATTATTTTTAAGCCCAACTTCTTACTTTCTTTTTTGTGTCTGCCAGTCCTCGTCCCCCTCCTCACTGTCCTTACGCGAATTCCTTTTCCTTTACGTCTATTCATCTCCAGCGTCTCACTGTCCTTACGTGCACCTCCTTTTCTATTCCATAATTTAGTATGTCCGAGCACATCTTGGAGCCCTTAATCAATATATAACATTTTTTTCTTGTACACCACGAGTGAGTTAGGTAGTCCCGGGCTTGGATCGGCGAACTGTCACATTGTGACATCACGCGCGCCACTTGCTCCCAACCGCCATCTTCGTACCAAAAAGCCCCATCTGTGGTCCTGCAGTACGGAGATGATTTGCCTGTTTGACGTTGGAGCACCGCCATGCACTCCGTGGACAGGCATAGTAGGTTTTGGCGCGCTATCAGTGAAGATGCCACGTCGCCCTTCGAGGTGAAGATAGTACGTGTTTTTCTTCTGCATCTTTCTTACAGCCCTTACCCATCGTTGTGTTGCCGATAACATTTCTCATTCGTCCCTGTTTTCCGTAATTTTATATCCCGCGACTAGCGACTAACGATCTTACACAGGCTTTAATATTTATAACGTCCGACTGGGCCGCGATGATCAACAGCGTGCAGCCCGTGCTCGCGGGACTTGATATGAACATGCTGGGCTTTGTGGGATATGTGAGTGTGCGTGTTTCTTACATCCTTTCATTTCATCTTTTTCGAGTCTTTGTACTTCGTCGCCGGAGTTACGCAGCAGGCTTTTTTCGCACCTGCTGCGTTGTGGTCGCCGTCCCGAGTGTGAATCCGTGCCTCGAACTCTAACTCGTCAGGGTGTGGAGTTCAGAACCAAAACTCGGATTCCAACATGTACAGACTCGTGTTCCTTCCCTCCTCTTCCCTCCTCCCTCCCCTCCTCCAAATACCCTTTCTAACCCTCTCCCCCACAGTGCGTCGGCCCACAGAATGACTGCGACCCAGCGACTGCGACCAACTCGTGGTGGGGCGCCGCGTTGATCGAGGTGGTGCACAATGGGAGCATGCCGGAGGCAGGGGTGGATGATATGGTGTGTGCGGTTCCTTCTTTTCCTCTGTCGCTTTTTCTCCTCCCTCCCCGCATTCTGCATTGCCCGCGGACGGTGCTGTAGTCGGGCTCCCCGGTCCTCGCGCGCTTGGGCGGCGTCCCGCCGTGCGTGGTGTGTGTGCGAGCGTCGTCCCCACCAAAGCAGAGGAGGAGTGTCAAGTGCGTGTTCAACTTTGCACGAGAACACCAGTGGTAGTGCGGCGGACTCTGCTATGTGCACGGTGAGCGAAAGGGGCGGAGGTAACGACACAGCTTATTACATGGACACCATTGTAATCATGAATATAAATTTAATCTATACGTCTCCAGCAGAGTAAACTAGTAAGACTTGTCCGCTTCCTGTGCCCACCAAAAGCTTGCCTATTTCCACCTCCTTTCGATACACAGTCCTTTCTTTGCGCAAACGGACCTCCGCCTTTTCGACCGCTTTGATGAGACTTGTGTAGCGTGTTGGATGGCCGATAGGGTGACAATTCAGTAGGGTAGCTGCTGCCACATTCAAACCGTTGCGGGCTTGAGAAAGGTGTTCATATGCATTTTGAATCTTTGTGTTAGCATCCCAGATTTTATTATCTTCGGCTTCGAGTCCTTTGCGGTAAGAATTGACTGTACCTGGATTAGCCAGATGTTCCGCATAATCAATAGGACATACATTTTCTTTTCAAATTCTTGATAGCATTCTCCGTGGGGTGCCCAGTAGAATATGACGGCCTGATGCCGGAATCCTCGAAAACCTGACATTTCGAATCATTATCGTTGCTGGAATTAACGGTCTGAAGATAGCCTCGCACCTTCAAAGTCTTCATTTGAAGATTGTCGTAGAACTCGCCCTTGAGGATCCCACCAAGAAGAGTACAATGTACGCCTTCTCGATTCACGTCCGCGTGCACGGACTCGATTAAATTGCTGGTACGCTCGCCTGCTTGCCAAACCAATTTCGGAATGAAACTCTTTGCCCAGCACATCCCCGCAAAAGCGAAATGGGATCGTTCCTTGTCGTGTACCCAATCTAGTGAGAGGCTTTAATTGAATTTAAACCAGACGTAAATCATGAAATACTTGCCGCAACCTGCCTTACCACCCAACAATTTAATCTTTTGAATTGTACCGTCCCAGTCGTCGTGCTCCATGCAGACAAGGCTCCGCATAAGGCCCTTGACAGCATCGGGAACCTTGCACTTCTCAATGTTTCTGTAAGAATGAGCAACACAAAGGCGAAACTGGCGGTTGAGATGATCGTAGGGTCCCAGTGACGCCAGTTTCCGATCAAGTTCATGAAGGTCCATCTTGTCGGGAAACATCTGCGAGATGCTTTGTAGGTGGAGTCCCAGTCCTGACAGAGTTGTCAATTTTGAAACCCGATTTCGGATAATCATACCTTTTGCCTGCCCCGCGTGTTGATCACCCGCCCATTGAAGGATTTTTCCGTCGAAGTCATGCTTGTTCGTACCATGAATGTGACGCCATTCAAGTCCTTTACCTGTGTCTAGCAACACGATGTTTTCGATGGCTTGAATGATTTTCTGGTGGGCGATTGCAGTTTGGCGATTGACAAATATTCGACAAAAAACTATAGCTACAACGAAGGAGTCAGGCGGATTGAAAGGGTGAAAAACATATGGTTACATGTGTTGGCATCCCGCTCCATTCCCGCAAGTTCGAATTCGTAGAACCCGACAACACGTTTGAAACCAATGTCGCTCTGGACATATTGGCAACGAAGTAAGCGATCACTCCCTTCCGAGCCCATGCACACAATGAACCGTAAGCGATTGGAGTGGCCGGGGACAAGGATTGGCTCGTCCTCTGGATGAGTTGCAAACAAGCTGGCATCAAGATCTACCACACAACGTATGTATCGATCTCTGAGCGGCCGCTCAATGCTTTGTTGAATTTCCAATTGAGAGACACCTAGAAAACTATGAGCGGTGTATAGTATAGAAGGATAAATACAGACCTTTCCAGTCCGTTCCATGGGGGAAGACTGCCTTTCGGATTTTATCGATATAGGCTTTCAGATGAGATCGGTTGGCGAGAGATATATGAAGATCACTTAAAGTGGGATTCAGGACGTCGGGGAATTTGAGGGCAAGGTACGACTTGACAATGGGATTTCGCAGGAACCGTCGTGGTGTCAAATCTGGGAGATCTTCCTGGAAACGTGGTAGCAGATCGAGAATCTCCGCTTTGACGGTACGAGGCGTTTTAGTAGGTAACGGAATTGGATGATAATGAACGCCTTTAGAAACGACCAGAACTTTGGGGCACTCGGCGCGATACTCGGTCAAAGGCACGTAAGCATGGACCTTGCAGTCACATGGAAGAGATTCCATTTCGAGTTGAACAAGAGCTCCGTCAAGGTCTCGGTGTTCAAACGCTATGATACGAAAGGTCAGATGTTTTGCATGTATGGAAGTCCAAGACGTACGGCAAAGGGTCTTTTGCGATGAAGAATTGGAAATGGTAGTGCAATCAACAAGCGGGCCAAACCCGAGCCCGATTGCGGCTTCCTCTATATAGGAAATCTCTTCATCGTCCCCGGAGAAAAGGGCCTCGAGATAGCAGAGATCATATGATCCGTCCGAAATCGATGTGTTTATATAGTGGTTCTTGTTGTTAAGCGTAGAATAATGTTCGCATCTGAACTTTGAGTAAGTATTGGAAAGGTGATTCAGAAATTATGGCGTACTTAATGAGAGGCTGCTGCTTGAAGTCGTAGGCTAGATACAGTCGACCTTCGCATGTTTCAGTCTTGGCCACATACCCACGCTGGTGGCGTTGACGATGCAAAATCAGGGCGTCCTGAACTTCCTCTTCGTCCGAGTCAAAAATTGTCTCTTCGCAAAGGGGGGCAGTGCAGCCCAATTTGCGTAAAGCAGCAACCAAAGCAGCGGTCTTTTGAAAGACGTCTCGAGATGGCGAGGCGCCACGAAGCCGTGCATCTCGATCATTCCGGAATCTCTCCTGTAGCATAGCTCGAGAAGCATGGGAGTGGGGTTCTGTGGCTTTGGTTCGATCGACGCGTGGACAAATCTTACTGCCCTGACCTGATAATTACAGTCTAAGACAGGAAGCATCCAAGAATTGAATGAACACTTACAAGTAGCATTCTGGACTCTACATGGGACCATCTTCCCTTCAGCATCAGTCAGAAGAGTAACAAAGCTATCGCAGCCAACTCGAGAATAGCCTTTGGGGTTGCCTAGAGAATATGCAAAATCTCGAATGGGGTTCCTCCACGAGTCGGGATTCGTAGCATCCATAAGAAACAGGTGTCCCACACCCTGAAGACTGGTCTCAGGATATTCCACGAAGGTATCCTCGCGATAAGTATAAACAGATGAAAGGGTGGTCTGCCGCGTGATTTTCACATCCTCTTCAACCTGGATGGCAAGAGGATGCTCAGATAAATGGGGACTGGATATTCGGAGTGGAGAGGGAGGTGGTGATTGAGAGGGAGATTCAGGTGCTAGAATTCGAGATAAAACATCCTCCAAAGTCCGTTGAATGTCGGGGGTAACCAGTACTGGATCAGTGGGTGTTAAGAGAGCTGTAAGGGCCAGAATTTGAGTGGATATGTCGACAAGAGCCCCAGGCACAGGAGGTTGGTCATTCAAAAGACTGGCAACGTCCATTCAAGCAGTTGGAAAATTGGGCTGAAAATACAATGATTGTGCCGTCGTGCTACCTCCCGGTATCCCAAAATTCGACCCAGGCCAAGGAGTTTATTCGCCTATCATCCCTTCGCCGCCGCCCATCGCAATTCCGGGCCATGGCGTCCTCTTGCTTACCTCTTGCTCGCGGAGGCGCACCCGTCGGGCATTGCCAAGGGAATTTCCCAGACGCGAGGCATAAAAATAGATCTAGTTGCCAGGCTTGGCGCGCGAGACGGCGGAGGCGGGCAGGGCTGGCGCATTGTGGCAGCGCCCGAGTCGGAGTATGGAGGCCAACCGAGCGAAGTGACCGCCGTGACCGAATATAATATCTAGGCGCTTGCACTGCATTGCGGCAGGGAATATTGCGGAGCACTCGAAATAGATGGATCCGTGAAGATCCGTGATATCGCCGTGATTTGATGGCATCGAGTTCTACCCATCGACTCTCCCCTCGGCCCACCCCTCCGACTCTGCACTAGCCATCGCTTGCCTGAAGGTCAATGGGACGACGATGGGAGGCTCAGGGATCCGGGCAGCACGAGCCTGTGCTTGAAAACCTTGCTCCTCCTCCTCCTCAAGCACAGGTGCGTCCACTGCAGCTTCAGCTTCTGCTGGCACTGACACTACATCCTTGTGCTTATAGCGGCCTTTCGGCAGCTTTGGTCGCTCGTCAACCATGCCCTGAAGGCGTGTGGGAAGCCTCCGTGTGCGCGGTGGTAGTGGCTCCTCAAGTTCAGCTACGTAGTCCTCAGGCTCCAGGTCCAGCTCCCCTCGATCCAAGTCAGGCAATTCATCTGCTTCCGACAACACATCCGCATCAAGGACAGCAATGTCGGGGTCACCAGCGTCGGGGTCAAGGGTCTCAGAAGGTATCGGGACGATGGGCGGCAGATTTCGAAGGTCCGTTATCACTTCAGTCCATCCAGAGCTCCGTCCGCGCTCAAAGAAAGTTACGTCCCTGGTTTTGTGGACTTTCTGATTGACCCGGTCGTAGCACTTGTATGCCTTCGACTCCGTACCTGGGAGTGTGTAGTACCCCAGTAGAATGCATTTTATTCCTGGATTTGCCAGCGCTGGACGCCCCTTCACCGGAAGCACTGACACCCACACCTCGCAACCAAATGGACGCAAGTGGCTTACATCTTGGCGCTCATTCTCCCACACTTCCTCCGGGATGCGCCCATCCAAGGACGACCGCGTCGGACAGAAGTTTCGGGTTGTTGCCCCATACGCAACAGCGTCAGCCCAGAACCCAATTGAAAGCCCTGCCTCAGTCAAGTTTGCCCGAGCGCCCTCCTCGAGCGTGCGGTTAATGCGTTCTGCAACGCCGTTCTGCTGTGAACTGTACGGTGCCGTCGTCTGGTGCACGATGCCATCCCCGGCAAGCCAGGCCTCAAACTCATCGGACGTCAATTCGCCGGCATTGTCGGTACGAATCTTTCCGACCTTCTGCCCGGTCTTCTTTTCCACACGAGCCTTCCATGCGCGGAAGCTCGCGAGAGCGTCACTCTTCTTTTTCAGAAAATCCACTTCGACGCGTGCACTGTGGTCGTCGACAAAGGTGATGAAGTAACGGCTGCCGCCAATGGAATTTGGGAGCGGTCCACAAATGTCCGAGTGTACAAGTTCTAGAACACGAGAAGCACGCCTCCTCCCTCCTTTTGGGAACGGCTTGCGCGCGGTCTTCCCTGCAAGACATGACTCGCAAGAGACATCATCGTCCCAAGCCCCGAGATCCATCCCATCGACCATCTTTGACGCCCAGAGTTTCCTGAGGTCGGCAAAATTCAGATGGCCGAGGCGCCGGTGCAGCGTCAGAATGTCGAGGCGCTTACCAGAGGGAGTAAGTGTTTTCGCTTTCAGCACAGATGGGTAGGCGGCAGGGGATGCAGCGAATGAAGTCGTATTCGCAAGCTCGAGTGCATAGAGGCCATCCTTGAATGAGGCATGACAGATTAGCTTGCCGCGCAGCTTGATGAGGCAAAGTTTTCCCTCGAATTCGAGCTTGACACCAGGAATGGCTGTCAGCTGTCCAACGGACAGCAGCGAGCCGGCGAGCTTGGGGACATGTAAGGTGCGAGTGAAATGCATGGTATCGGTCCCGGCAGGGTTCTTGACATATTTGCGCATCGTACCCGTGCCCACTGCAAAGATCTCGCTGTTGTCTCCAAGCTGGATAGGGATTGGCTTCTTAAGGACGGTATATGTGATGAAGGAGGCACGGTCCCTCTCAAGGTGACGCGACGAGCCTGAGTCCACGAATACCGCATCGGGCCGAAGGACTTTGGTGGTCTCCTTCGTGAGAAGAACTTTCGGGTGATCTTCATCATCGAGTGCATCGAACGCCAGCTGTGCGAGGCGCAACTTCTCCTTGGCCTGGTCCCTTGCACCCAGCGGACAGTCGCGAGCGATGTGTCCCTTCCCATTACAGCCGAAGCACGTTACGTTCTTCTTCCAATCACTGCCAGCACTGCCGCCACGTCCACCACCGCGTCCGCCTCGCCCACGCCAAGAACCTCTCTGCGTCGCAATGTATGCCTTGACTGCGGTCGCAGCGATGTCGTCCTCGAGGGCCTTCGCCAACGCAAGCTTCTCTGTATGAGCCTTGAGTGCGTGCTCTTCCTGAAGCTTGGCCGCAAGAACACCCTGCTGGCGCACTTCTTCCTCGAGGAGCATTGGGGTGACTGTCCTCAAGGTGGTGGTTGGGCCGGCGACGATCGAAATGGTCTGGACGAGGGGAGTGAACGCCTCTGGAAGACTTTTGAGTGCGAGTTGGAGTAGCTTAGACTCGGTGAGCCCGTCGTTTCCGCGCTTCAGGTCAGTGGCGTAGCCCAGAATGATGTCAATGTGGGTCTGGAGGGGTCCGCTCTGGATCCCTGCGTACTTGATTGTGGAAAGCTTGTCGTGTACCACAATCATGGACTGCATGCCCACTGCTTCGTATATCAAGCGAAGATTATTCCACATCTCGGCGGCGGTTGTGGCGTTTTCGATGTACGGCACCTGGTCGTCACTGACCATTTCCACAATCCTGCGCATTGTCTTTGCATTGCCCTCGGCCCAGGCAGCATACGCGGGGTTGACAACCTCAATGTCTATCATCCCGGTGTCGGGCGACAATGCTGGGCTCTGGGTGGTTATCATCTCGGGGACAGGCGGCTCGCTGATGTACTTCCAGCGATCTTCATCTTCAAACTTGTTCTTTGCTTTGAATGAAAAGGTTTTCCAGTTTTTACTGTCAAGCAAATTGAAAGCATAGCGTGTTGTGCTGGAAGCGTCTCGAGTGCCCATAACCTGTTGTAGGTCAAGAGTTCAGGGTAACTGCGACCGTTCTCTTCAGACTCATATATTGGAATAATGTACAGATTACTCACCTGCGACCGTTCTCTTCAGACTGAAGAGAATCGGCCACAGGCCTCTCGTATATACACAACCCGCCCGAACCAAACACCGCGTAACCGCGTAACCGTCGCGTCCCCATCCGGACTGGATAGCGAGGTTACTACTACTACAACATAAGCGTTCTTGTTGCGAGACGGAAATATGCGCATAAAATACACAAGATGCGGATTGTTGAGCTCCAGATTTCCCGCCAGTAGTACATGTGGATTCAAATTGTTGTCCAGGCGAACAGATAGCGGAATATGTATACCTTGTGTGTTCTTGATAATTGGTAGTACAGGGCTCGAAAATGATTGGGTCCACAGGTAGTGTGTCAAACGCTGAACGAAAAGCCTGGTTATATAAGTACAGGGCCAGACAATCCCTCAAAACGCTCAGAGGCGTCCTCAGGTTCGGGGACAGGTGCTTTGTATTCGCGGCAGCCTGAGGGTCGTGGAAGGGTAGAATCTGCTCTTAGTTTTGTGGCGTTGCTATGAGTGAGTATCGCTTCTGGTAATCGAAGACAGTAGGAGTCAGTACTAGGAGGATGCTTACTAGTAACTACGAGCAGCTCTAGCGGTCCCCGGAAAGTTGCACTCAGGGTGTCACAAGTAAGGACTTCGGAGTTGATCTAGAAAGTCTGCGCATATATATACGATTCGGACGAGATTTCGCAAGCCATGAGGCAGCAGCTAGTCCGAGAAGCCGAATGCGGCAACCACAGTTACCTAAGCAAAAGCTTACATAAAGCCAGGACTTTTCTTTTGTCCCCAGTGTTCGCCCAAAGGGCCAAGGCCTTAAATTTTTAAGCCCTTAAAGAGGCCTTAAATAAGGCCTTAAGGATTTTTGGCCAGCCCTTAAGCCCTCCTTAAGGGCTTAAATTATCACGTGTTCTCAGTGCAAGAGCATGCAAGATACGGAGATACGGAGGACGAGCTCGATGAATGCCCTCCTTCACAGGTGTTTCACAAGTATGTTGAAAACATTGTAGGGATTGTTCGGTGAGGCAGAGGTTCCTGTGCTCAAAAGAAATTGGCGCAAGTAATGGAGGAAGAGGGCTAGGTTTCAGAATGCGGTCGAGAGACTAGGCCACAATGAGGGTGGCATTGAAATTGACTTGGAGGACGAGTGCCGACAGGCTTTCAAATTTTATTTTCGAAATGCGTGGGAAAATATATCTAATGGGCTTAAACTGCCCTTAAATTTAAGGCCTTAGCCCTTTTAAGGCCTTAAGGGCTTTCAGAACTCAATTTAAGGGCTTAAGGGCGAACACTGTTTGTCCCTCCCAGCAGACTCAAGGCTGTGATGCTCGTTCCGCACAGGACTCTACAGGTCCTTCTTCACGAGCGGGCCAAGGTCTGAGCCTTCTAATCCACTGTGGGAAGTAAATGTACTCACATGGAGTGCGTAAGCACTATTTACGCGAAAAAAGCACTGCCAGTGATGGCATCATTTTGTAATCCTTTTCCGGGTACTTCATCAGAGCGTCGTCAAAGGTACTACTTCCTGGGTACTACATCTGAGTTCCTTCAGGGTATTTAATACGAGTGCTCCTAGAAAAAGCCAAAAATCAGCGTGCGCACAAGGTAAGTCTCATTCATTTCTTAAGCCTGGCGCGGCAATTGCCGCCGATCAATCCCGATCAAGTCTTGGCGGCCCTCGCTGGCCGCAACGACGAGTTTCTGACCCGCATCCAGCTCAGTACACGCCGTGAAGCCTCAAAACCGCCGCAACTCATCCAACTTGCTTGAGACTGCTGAGCTTAGAGCGTCAGCTTGAATTTTCTCGAGCTATTGACGGCTTTACGGCTTCATTTCTTGCTTCCCTGCGAACACCGCGTACTTCATCTGCCTCGCGTCTCCTTTCCGCCTTTATATTCTGCATCAAAATTACCTCAGACGTTGTGTATGTTCCCTGTTCGTGGTTTGTACAAAAATAATTCAATTATTTCGGATGTGCATAGCCAATATTCTTGCCATCGCGACCATGCCCCGAAAATCCAAATCAAAGGAGAAGAAGAAATACTGTCACTGCAGTCCCACATGTGGAAAACTCCTCACGAAAAGAACACGGCAGGAACATTACAAAAAAGTCCCCCACTCGTCCATCATGCCGTCCGACTCCGAATCAGAAGATGAACCTGAGACCGCTCCAATGGACCTCGACCCACCGTCTGAACTTCTTAATCCCACTCGAACCCACACCGATGTCCCTATGCCATCTCCCGAGCCAGATTCATCGTCTGAACCTGAGCTATTCGAACCTGAATGTGACGACCCTCTGGTGGAGAATGTGGCCGAATTTGTCGATACCTTGGGAGAATCGGACCACGAGCTGGATCATGAAGGAGCGGCCGTCTTTGATGCCGATGAATGGAAAGCCTTCGATGAAAATACTGATCAGGAAGTAGTTCTTACCCACGACGAGATGATTCAAGAGCTCGAAGAAATGCTGGGACCAGATGAGGAAGCAGCACTATGGGAGGCTCGTGCGTGCTTTTCTCGTTCCCCATTCACAATAACTGAAGATGTAAAAGGTAATGATATTCTAACCGAGCAGGATCGTGACAACATCCGCGTGTTTCGCCTCAAGATGCTTTCCAATATGCCGCGAATTGCCTTTGAACAGATGCGATACGCATTTCGTCATAAATTGGAGATCAGTTCGCACTGGGTCATGGTGCACCGTGTCGCCATCCTTTCTTGCACGGAACCAGTGTGGTACCACTGCTGCCCGAATTCTTGCATGGCCTACACCGGCAAACACTCCGCATTGAGTTCCTGCGATTATTGCCACGAACCTCGTTTCAATGCTGCCTCCAAACCGCGGCGTCTTTTCTGCTATCTTCCCATCATTCCGCGTCTCCAAGGCTTTTTCATGAATCCCCAAAAAATCCGACAACTTCTATACCGACATAACTATAAACACGTCCCGGGAACTATCGCAGATGTATTTGACAGTGAGCACTATCGTGATCTCTGCACTCAAAAAGTCGTCCTCGATGGAAAGGAATTAGACCACTTCTATTTCTCCGGGAAATACGACATTGCGCTCGGTGTTTGCACTGATTCATACCTTCTATTCGAACGCCGCAGGAAAGGGCCCTCTGCAACTCCCATTCTTGTCGACATATTCTCCATTCCGCCAGATACTCGCACACATCTCGAAGACTTGATGTGTAACGGCGTCATCGCTGGTCCTAACGGCCCGAAGGATCTCCGGAGTTATATGGTTCCTCTCGACGACGAACTTGCGCTTCTCGCTGTTGGTGTCCCCACCTATAATTCCCTTGACCGCAACATCTTCGATCTTCGCACGTATAATCTTTTTGGCATGGGAGACATCATTGCGATCGAAAAGATGCTGAATATAAAAGGCCACAATAGTCTCAGCGCCTGTCGATCTTGCGAGATGAAAGGCCGGCGAAATGTTACAGGTCACGAAAAGATTTATTACATGCCGCTGGCCGCACCCAGCGACGATGGAGAATTGCACGAGTCATGGGATCCCCGTAATCTTCCTCTGCGGACCGACCAGAAAATTCAGGATGTGCTGGCTCAGATCGATGATGCGGTCCTGCTCGGCGACAAAGAAAAGCTTGCCAAATATCACGGTATCAAAGGGTTCCCGGTGTTGCGCAGAGTCGGGTCCATGGATCCGGCACGCTCATACCCATGGGATTTCATGCATTTATTTTTCGAAAATCTCATCCCTAACCTACACAAGCATTGGACGGGCAATTTCAAAGGCCTCGACGCTGGATGCGAGGACTACGAAATCTCCGAAGATGTCTGGGCCGAGATCTGGGCCGAAACCGCCGAGGCGATGAAGAATATTCCTTCTGCTTTCTGCCGCTCACTGGCTGGTGGCCCTGGGAAGTTCACGGCCGAGGCGTGGTGCTTTTGGTTTGTTTATATGGCACCCGGGCTCCTGAAAGGGCGTTTCTCCGACGCCAAGTATCATCTCCACGCCTGCCAACTCAGCGAAATCATCAAGAGTTGTCTTCTATTTACTAACACGCTCGATGGAATTGACATTGTCAATGACCGCATTATAAGTTGGGTGGAAACCTATGAAAGGTAATTCTTCAACGCACATTCACGACTTGTACTGACAGGCTCGTCTCAGATATTACTACCAGTATCGGGAAGATCGCCTCTGCGCTTGCCCTCTCACTGTGCACGGCCTGCTTCATGTTTGTCAGGATATCCGGGTCTGTGGGCCCTCTTGGGCAACCTGGACGTTCTTCATGGAACGATATTGTGGCTTTTTGAAGAGAGGATTGAGCTCGAAACGATTCCCTTGGGCGAATCTCAATAACCGTGTTCTGAACTACGCCTACATGGAGCAGATTGGGGTAAGGTATGATCTATCTGACGAGCTAGCTATATTTGGCCGACGTGCTGCGGGCCCCTCGCAGTCCGAGCATGTTTACCCCCACTGTGAGTTCGTCACAGGGCAACAATTCTCGCTTATCTACATCATTTTTTCAAGATCCTCATTCAATCCTCCGAACACCATACCAGAAAAAGCACACCCCTAATGAAGACATCCGCCGCAAAGTTGCGCGCTACTTCTCCAACGTTCTCGGCAAACCACTGAATAGGTTACTTCCATTGCTACCTGAGGTCATGCCTCGGTGGGGGAAGGTACGAATTGTCGACGGGGATTCCATCAAGGCTGCGGCGATTTCAGTTAGAGGAGAGAATTTTGAGAGGGATAACTCATATGTTCGAGTAAGTGTGCTGGTTCAAATGATTCTGCTATTCTGATGGGATTGCTAGTTTGAAACAGAGGTCAAGAAACGGTGTGGACCTGAGAATCAACTTGAATGGGTTCAACAGTTGTGTTATGGCCGACTGGAGGAGATCCTGGTTTGTCAGCTACCAGCTGGTAAGATCTGGGGTGCATTTTCCGGCCAGACCCGACTGCTGGCTCTCCTCACACCGTGCTCTACGACTGGCAAGGATGCCTCCCAGGAGATAGTTGCGTATTCACAGACGCTCAACTCCATAGTTACGGACCTTCAATCGGTCAGCGCAGTTATAGGACAATTCAAAACTCGGGAGAGGTGGGTCATTATAGACCGGACGGGTGGCTTGATAAAACCCGAGTTTGTACCGTCGGCAGAGGGGGAGGAACTGGGAGATGAATAATTACTTTTGTATCCGAGAATCGGAGACCATTGTATCCTCACATTTCCATTAGTCGCCGCAATCCAGATAAGGAAATTTGACCATCTCCCCCGCGAAATGTGTAACTTATGGGGGGTTTCACTTTGACACATATGACTTTTGGAAGAGATACAAAAGACTTTTTTCCTGTGCTGAGTACAAGTTTCTAGAGCTCCTGATGTATATTTATGCCAATAACAATGAACGAAATTGGATAAGCGGAAACATGCCCTTAGCCCTTCAACACTATCCTATTGGCCTCCTCCTCATCATCGTTGTCTAACTCTGACTATGGCTCATCTCAATGTACCTTTTTGGCTGCAGCCAGTTCATATCAACTAGCCAAGAATGCGCGCAATGTGTTGCTCATTACTCACGTGGGCGCGTGTTGCATTCCCAATTAAGCTTCTCGAAGCACATAGCCTGAACCAAATCCTCCTCCACTATTATTCTGAGTACATAAGACACTAAGCTGGCGCTTCACCATACATTTGGAGTCAGCCGGTTCATATCAACTAGCCAAGAATCCGCGCAATGCGTTGCTCACTGCTCACGTGGTCGCGTGTTCAAGTTGCATCTCTGTTTCCGAGCGAAACCACGTCGCGCAATGTTGCAATATACTATCTCGGACAGGGATGTTCGCTTCCTGGTATTGTGGACTACTCGATATGAGAGGAAAGACAAAACTGAACCCGTTCGGACTTTGAATTTATTTCCCAGGAAGAACACCTAACAAGCGCATACCATCAGAACGCGTCGATCGCCTTTCTCCTTCCTCCCCCATGCCTACAGGAAGGAACCTTACTCTCAATGAGCGAATCGCCCTTCTGGAATCCACACTTGCTAAGCAACAGAAACAGCTAGAAGATAAGGAACGCGAGTTAGGCACGTCTCTCCCGAGATCATCCCGCGGCCATCCCGCGGCGCGCCCCTTACGATCTTTTTAGAAATTGAGCGCGCAAAGAATACAAAAGAGAAGCTGAAACTCATCCCTCGTCCCAAAGGTCAAGCTGGGCGTACGAAACAGGGCTACAGCCTTCGTGCAGAAATGAAACTAGAGGATGAGCCAGAACATTACAATCGTTTAGGCGTGCGTTATCATGACTTTCGCTGCCAATCATATGCCTCACGAGCCAAATCTAGCGCCTAGTCCGCTCTTTTGCGAATCATCTCCTACCGACCGGCAAAACAATATCTGAACAAGATAAAGCAAAATTAGAAAAAGCGACACAAATCGTGCAATCTTTTTTACTCTTTGATCACCGAAACTTACTTTTCTGTAGATCATGGAAGAAGTCCCATACTTCCAGCGCTTCCAGGGCGGGTGGCCGATTCGCGATTTTTTAAAACAATACTTTCGAAATGCGAACACTAAACACAAGCGTGATCTTGAGGCAGAGCGCAAGGCGGAAAAGAACAAGACAGGTGGCTGGTCGTCAGGGCCGAGGTCGAGGTCTAAATCAAACTCAAACTCAAAATCCGGATCGAAATCGCAGTCGAGGCAGTCAGAAGGCGAGGATGAGAGCGAGGGGGGGCATGCAGATGAGGAGGGACAGGAGAATGACGACTGGGTTGATTTCGGGAACGACGAAGACGAAGACCGTGCTACTGGTGATGGAGATGGCCCCGGCGAGGCTTTCGACGAAATTACACCTGATCAACTCTTCGCGTCCGATGACGACAATCCAACGCCACAACTGAATCAGGCAGAATGGGACTTAGAGGACGGGGAGGAGGAGGAGGAAGTGGAGCCGACGGACTCACCTAACCGCCCGAAGAGCTCCAATAAAGTTATTTCGCATTTTATTTCGTCCTGGCTCCCACTGACCAACGTTCAACAGGAAAATGAGCCAGTCGACATCGATATGGACGAAGTAGTGGATGTACCGGTGCGCATATAATCATATATTTACGTTGTACTTCCTGAAAACGCGCATCTTGCAGGCCGCACTCAAGTCCAAACAATTGCAGAACCCGCCGGTGAGCCCTGAACCTTTGTTAAGCAATACTCATCGACTTAATTTGACTCTAGCCATCCTCTCTTGGCTCAAAACGAAAGATCTCAGATTCGTTCACGGAGAATGCTACACCAAATAATTCTAAGCGGGTAAGTTTTCCTCTCACTGCGGACGAAGAATACCAGTCTGATGTCTCATTAGCCCCGAATTGTTTCCCCCGTCAAAAAATCTCGCGCAAAGCAGCCAGCATCCAAATCCAACCCCAAGCGTGCTCAACATCCATCTAACTCTGTTCCAGTCCCGACCCTTCTATCGCGCAAAGACTTACCCGATATCTGCCCAGCAAGCTACTGCAAACACCGCATTCCCGAAAACCCTAGCAAAGAGCTTCTGTCGCTGTTTTCCAAGAAGCGTGATTTAATCTCACAGAATGGGAAGAGCGCTCCCGGCTGTGCCGAACTGACACGGCAGATCTGTCGAATGATTTCCTCTGAAAGTTATCGCCACGAATGCTTTCAAATAGCCGACGCTCAAGGCTGGCCTACGGAGATCGACTTCTCGGATGTCGCCGACCGCGTCCTTGGACTTCGTGACAATATTATAGACTTGGCTCGCGATAGTGGCTCCCTCGAACAATCCCCCGTCTGGCTATCCTTTCTCTCCAAAATCGGCTACAAGGTGTTTGCTTTCGGTCGCGCTCCTTCGGGTTCTTTTTCCGAAGCGGCCGAGCTTGGGAAGCGGTGTGGATAGTGAGTTTCTGACCTATCAAATCTATTTAACCTCACTTCTATTTAGTTTCGGCCCCAAAGGTCGAGCCATCCTCACCTCTGCCATAGACGATATCATTTCGGAGGCTCTCCATCCCGACCAGATCTATCAAACAACGGCTTCGCTCATCAATACTCCCCACGAATGGGACAAAGAGGACCCAAACTCCGAGACAATCTCTCCTTCAGATTTTATCGATTATATTCTGGTTCCTCACGCTGCCACTGTACTCATTGCAGACGACCTAGAGATCGACTTTGAAGCGGCCTTGGAGGTCCTCTCAGCAAGCAGCGACTTTGGAGACTTATCGAATCCGGACCCGGGCGATCAGAACGATCAGAATAGTGGCTCGCGGGAGATATTCATTCGCACTCCAAGCCCTGTGCCTCCGGCGAAACCCAGTAAAAAGTCCGAACGTCAAACAGCAAGCGTAGGTGGATCTCTTTGACAACGTAGCAATCAACTCAACTTTGGCAGACTTCGCCAATTCGGAAACTAAAGATCACCACCCTAACCAGTTTTCCACCGCCCGTATGCCCTGCTCTGATATTTAATTTAATCACTCACATCCTTCCAGCCAGTGTCAAAGAAAAACTCTGCCAAAGAAGTATGTAGATTATATTTACTGAATGGACCGACCTCATCCGCTTCACAGGATTCTGGAGAGACGAGGACGAGAGACGGCAAGAAGGGGAAAAAAAAATTGGCGCCGGCACCGGTGCATCCGTATGGAACCAGGAAGTCACAAGCTCGTGGAAAGGTAGGACTCATAGCGCGCTATTCAGTTATTCGGAGCTCACCACCCACAAGGGTGGACCTACTTCTTGATCTCGACATGCATTTCGAACCCATTTTCATTCCTTTCGCTGTTTTTGCTCGTTACTTTCCACTAAAAGCTTACAATACTAGAGTATATTCCAGAATAGATGTGTAAGGGCTCCTAAATGTCTCGCGAGCCCAACTCCGAGTCGAGTATTCACTATAGCATGTCTGCACTCCATTCCCTGCATTTTCACAATATTTAATATTCCCGGCTCGAAGATATTCTCAAAACCTCCGTGAGAATCTGGATTACAACTTACTCTTACATTGTGTCCATTCAAACTGCAAAGCTTGCGAATTGGAAGCCGGATCGCGCGCAATCCGCGTCACGTGGTCGCGATTTCAAACTCCGCTTCTTGCCATTCCCCACCACGATCTCTTCCATCGCGCACCATCGCACGTCTCATTTGGCCCAGCGCTGGATCAGGCCGGTACATACAGTTATCCTACACCGTATTATCGACTTCAAATACCCTTCCCAACGAAATCGACCTCCCTATCGGCGGATTTGTTGTTCTACCAAGAAGGTCGCGTAAGTCTCTTGTCCCTCTCTCGTTTTCTTCCAAATCGTGATATATGAGTCTTATTCTAAGGCGTAGACCTCCCGTGAACCCCGATCTTCGCATATATCCATGCTTGCCAAGCGAAAACGTCGGTACGACTTCATTTGGTGAATGATATTGACGATCCATCTCCTTGATTCTTCCTATCTTTCTTTCCAAGATCGTCACTGACTACATCCCCAAGTCTTGGTTCTCTGCGCTCCTCTGCGGCGGCTGGGCGGTCGAACAGGTCGATGCGCGTATCCCAAGCGTGTTTCGGGCGGGCGAGTCGTCGCTCATGGAAGCCATTTATCACCTCCTTCTCTTGCACGAGAGGAGTGCGACGGTGTCCCCGTCCGTTTCTCGCATCTGCATCTGCGTATCTGCGTCTGAGACTCAGCTGCGTCTGCGCGTCTGCGAAGCCGACAACCGCTGAACTCGGTGCGCCCTCATCCCTCCGTGCTTAGCTAGTTTTGTTTTGCTGTTTACTTGAAATTTGTTTAGTATCTGTTTAACTCGTACCACGCTCCACTGCTCTGTCACCGCTCTGGTTCTCCTCTCCCTCCCTCCCTCGACCCACTTTCCTTGTACGCCCGTCGTGTTCACGAAAATCAGGTCAGCAGTAGTTGCATCTCAACATCCCCGAGTTTCGTTAACGGAGGTATGATAGCTTCGCCCTCGCTCCGACCGCGTCGTCCGTCCTCACGCTGTCAATCAACTCGAGGTCCGTCACTTCTACTGAAACATCACCCGGACCAACGCATTTTCCGACCCGTTCGTCCTTCCCTCCCTTCCGCCTCGTGCCCCGGCCAGCTAACTCCGCCACGAGCCTCGCAGCTGGTTGACCATCGATCTGAACTACCCGTCCGTCGTGCGCCCTCTTCCCTTACTAGATTGAGCAGTAAGCTGAGAGAAGCCACAGAACAACGTGCTCGCGGTCGCGAACATCATCCCCGCGAACGACAACATCACCGTCACCGCCCGCCCGTGCATGCGTGCGTCCTTCCTTCCTCTCCTCCTCTCCTCCTTGTCCCCACTCCCCATTCCACTCGTCCCTTCCTCTTCCTGCGTATCTTATCTGTGAAATACACGTCAAACTAACCCCGTGGCACCCAACCCAGGGATGGTTACACTACATCCTCACCTTCGCCAACATCACCAACATTCAACGTCTTCGCTACCAGCTCCGACTGCCGCGCCGAACTCCGCCTTTGTGTTTGCGACCGCTTCGGGGGCGAGTGGAACCGGGACCGGCGCGGGCGCGAGTGCGACGGGTACGGGCGCACGTGTGAATGGGACGGGGCCTCGAGCGGGGCGTAGGCGTCTGCGTGAGTGCTTCTTCCTTTTTTCCTTCCATTATTTCCCACTCTCCTTCGCACTAACTGACGGGTCCACCTCCCAGCACGTCCCCCATTCTTAACGCGCGCGCCACGCTGCGCGCCCTGCACCAGGTACGCCGCAGCGTACTCTTCGAATGTAGTTTCTAACTTTGCCGCTATTCATCTACGACACTCCGGCCGCTCGCACCTCAACATCATCCAACTCGTCTATTCGCGCTGACCTCAGTCACCCGCGCCGCGCTTCCCAGCTGCCGGCCCATCGAAGTCAACATTTTCATGGTGCGGTGATACACCGGCCGCGGGAACTAGGGTCTATCGGGATTCGGCGGTCGATAACTCTCGATTGGTGGTGTTTATGTACATACGTAGAATTGAATATAATATTTTGGAAATTATTGGCTAGTTTTTAAGTAATCAGGGACAGCGTTTGACGCTACCATCAAGTACCTGAGGTACTCAGAAGGAGTGCCCAGGCGCTCAAATGAAGTGTGTAGCACTCCCTTGGAGTACCCGAAGCACTCCGATTGAGTACCTCAAGGTATTCGCATTGAGCGCCTAAGGCACTCATATGGAGCCGGTTTTTTGCAGAAAAGCACTCCAATTGAGTTCCCAAAAGGACTCAGATGTAGTATCGAGTAGCGCTACATGTGAGTCCTTTTAGGGTACTACATTCGAGTTCTTTTACTTCCCACAGTGAATCGCCCTCGATCGGTCCCAGCTGGACCCCCCTCTAACGAAGGGAACGAGAAACGAAAAATCCGCCAGGTCCACCGTTAAATCGGGGATCCTTCATTGGTTGACGAAGTATGCTTTGGAGACACTGGCTTGGAATTCTCGTGGCGACTGGGCAGCGTCTTCTCTCCCCGTGGAACTGGATCCATTGTCTGCACCCCGTCGCACAAGCCGCAGCCAGGACTCGTTGTCACGATGCGCTCTTTAGCAGCTCTTTCAGCGCGAACTGGCTCTCGTAGAGCACGCCTCTTGCGGTACAGCACATTCGGCTGCTTACTGCTGACCCTGTGTGGCCATGCCTCAGCCGAGTAGTCTTTCCTTGCACGGGGGACCGCTTCTCCATAGAAGGGCACGTTGGGTGCAGTCTTATCGCGGGGTGTCTGGGCCTTCGATTCGTCGGGGCGCGGCGCTCTTGACCGTGCTTCTGCATGTGTCGCTTGCACTGGAAGTTGGAATATACAATTCCTGGTCTTCGGGCACTGCGCGGCTTCCCTTGGGGATGATAGGGCGGTGCAATGCAAAGAAAAAAGCGATGGGGCTGTCATTTCAGCATGGGGCTGACGGCGGGCTTCGTGCGCAAGGGGATTCTGCAGCACCTCCATTTTTCACGGGAAAGGGACGATGTCCTTCAGCTCACTTCGCAGCTCGCGGCGGTCTTTCGGGGCTACCGTGTAACTCGATTCAGACTATTCTTTGTCTGCTGGAATTTTTGGAATTCTCCTCATTTGTTTGAGACGTTCTGGCGGTGACGGTGTTCGTCTTAGGATGTATTGACGGTATGTCACCCTCCACTGTATCCCTAGAAATTCCTGCTGAATATATCTGTTAGATCTTTGGCAGGTGTGACCCTGTGTCCATAGTTGGAAGAAAGCACTGTATTATCATCGTTTTCTGGATAGTTGGTAGAGTGGGGTAGGGGTAGTTAGCTAAAAATACAGGTACGTAGATATCAATATCGATGGGGGTTAGTGGATAGTCTATGTATGAATCCGATCCTCTTTTTCAAGCCTGGACAAACTTGCCGACGTTCTCTAGCCACTGCACGTATTCCTAAGGGGTTTAAGGTCAGCAGACGATACCATACAAAAGCAGGATAGATGGCTACGGACTTTTTGCTCCTTGTATAGGGCGTAATCGTTCACGAAGAGTGCGAGGTCCGCGTCGATGCCGCGGTCTTGTAGGAAGCGCTCGAAGTTCTCCTGCAGATTCATGTCGAGCATCTCAAACTAAGGACAATGTCAGTGGATTTTTTAGGAAAGGATGGAAGCGCACGCACCGGAGGCCCGACATACAGCGTGCGGCGCGCAAAGTCGCTCTCGATTGACAGCTCCTGCCCGATCTTGGCAGACTTGTAGAATCCGACGGTCGCGGGCTGTATCGTGCCCTCAGAGCAGTAGAGGTCGACACTCAGCGCGCCGGGGTGCCCTGACTATGGACAAATGAAAAGTATCGACGGTTAGCATCGTAAAAGGCATGCAAGTCAAAGGCGCGCAGCGCAGACCTTGGCTATCGAAACCGCGACTCGGAATTCGGCGGGAGGCTCCTTGTTCGCGTCCTCCCCCTCCGCAGGCTCGTCCTGCTCGTACTCTTCGTCGTCGAGATTGTGGAGGTCGGCGATCGAGAACATCACGCGGATGCTGTAGGAGAAATGAGTGAGCGAAGCAAAGTCGAGGGAGTCCTCAAAGCGCACCTCTCGTCCCCAAATTTACGAGTCAAGAAGACCTCGTCGTTACCCGCGACGTCCTGGATCTAAACGTACAGGTCAGCAAAAACAGAAAATTAGCACGATGGCAACGGCTGCGCACCGTCCAACGGCCATCCTGCTGGAAATTCGTCAAAAAATCAGGAGGGTCGGCGGCTCCCGTCTCGTTTGCCGTCCGGATTTCATAGTCGAGCTCTTCCTTGAGGACCTGACCGAGCGCGACGTTTACTGGAGAACAAAAAAATAAGAAAGCAGAAGGGTGAGCGAAAGCCAAAGCAGATTTAGCCAGAAGCTGACCAGAACTAGGCGCAAGGGACCGCGGGGGAGACCGAGAATGCACGGGTAGCTTGCGCAACAGGAGCCTTTGCTACAACGAGCGGGAGCCGAGCAAGAGACCTCGAGGAGGATCGGAGACGGCTGGAGGTTGCTGCAAGTTGTCGTACAGCGCGCAAGGCGGACATTTTCGTGAGAAAGAGGAAACGCTGAAGGGCGAAATTTTTGCGGGTTGTTTGGCAAGGGCGTGTCACGACAATTGGATGTGTTTACGCGTTGTTTACCAATCGCCTCTCGCTCTCGCCTCCGAGTCTGAGTCTGAGAGCTCAACATTATCGCAACTTTACGCGGTTTTCACTTGCCTGGCGCAAAGATTGCCCAGAAATAATGTCGAGCGGGCTTTTCTCGCAAGTTGGCATCATCGAAACAAGAGAATCCGTCTAACGGTCTATAATGTTGCCAGGCCCGGCCAAGCCAGTGGCCAATTCGATTCAACAGTTGAATAGGTTATTTGAGCTTGCAATAATGACACTCAACTCGTTGGTCTTCGCCGTTGTTGCAACCGCAGCGACGATCTTGATCCCAGAGACTTGAAGAGAATGTCCAGTGCCCCTGACTCCTTTTCAAAGCTTCCAGGCTCCACCATGGCCTCCCAATACGATCTCTCGGAGTTGGAGAAGACCATCTACTACCACGGTGTCTCTGTCGACCCTCCCGAGCTCCTCTACCGCTCCGACTACCTCTACAATCCTTTTCCCAAGCCCACGGGCCGAATCCAGCACATCCCTACCAAGACCGCCCATGGGGTCTTCAATACGCCGCTCAACCCCGTCTGGCACACTGTCGCCCCCAAGATCTGCGACGGCTTGAAAGCTCGCAAGATCTGGTACGCCGCCATCCACGCTGCTCGTTTCGTAACCCACGGCGAGTATGGGCAGAAGGACAGTCTCGGTCCTGTGGTCATCTGGATCGCGACTCATCCCGCCAGCACCACCGCCGAAGACGCGCACCTCGCCTCCCCAGATATTCTCGCCCTTCTCGAGGCTCATGAAGTCCCCGGCATCGTGGTAGAGTGGTTCGAGGGAGCCGTAGAGATGATGTCCGGCCCATCGCTTCTTCGCGTTACTGAAGACATCAACCCCACCTACTACGTCCGTCGGTTCCTTACGGCCGGGCTCGGCATGCCCATCGCACCTGCAGAGATGGAGGACGATGGTGTTGAGGGCAGCGTAGCGTTCTTCTTCCACGAGAACAAGGATAGGCACGGCAATGCAAGCGCCAAGGTCTTCGCCGTCACTAACTGCCATGTCCTCCGCGAGGACACCACCGTCGAGTACCAGTTCAAGGGCGCCGATGATCCTCGCTTGTACGTTCGACTTGCCAGCGTCGGTCGCTTCCAGCGCGCCTGCGATGAGATCAAGAAAGCCATCGCCGGCCTCGGAAACGAAGCCGACACCTTGGCTCGGGAGATCGTCGCGTTGGAGGCAAAGCTGACGAGCAAGGACGAGGAGGAGGCAGCCGAGGCAGCCGAGTCCATGGAGGCTAAGCGCACGCGGTTGATCAAGGTGAACAAGGACATCGCCACTCTCGAGGCCTTCTACCAGGACGTCCACGTCCAGTGGGGCGATATTGCGCATCGCAACATCGGCCGCGTCGATTGGGTTCCCAAAATCTCGGTCGACGTCGAGGGACTCCGTTACACCAAGGACATCGGCACGTTCGAGGTCGATGCAGATAGGTTCAAGGCCCAGTTCAAGGGCAACGTCGTCGACCTCGGTGCGTTTTTCCTCATCTTTCTCATGATTACCTCTGATAAAAACAACCTTCAGGGGCGAAACATACCTCGCAGCAACTCCCCGAAAAATGCTACCCTCAGTTCAAATTCCCTATCAACCGTCAGCTCAGGATCAACGGCTGCGTCATGCGCGAGGTCCTGGCCAATCCCGATAGTTTCGACAGCAACGGCGAGGCCTGCATGATCGTCATGAAGGACGGCAACACCAGCGACCTTACGGTGGGACGATTCGCCGGCCTCGAGGCCTACACTTGCAACGCACTTGGCGTCGAGTCTATCGAACTCGCCATCTACAACTACGACAATCAGTCGGGACCCTTCTCCGCCAAGGGCGACTCCGGCTCGCTCATCTTCGATGGCAAGGGCAGGATGGTCGGTGTCCTTCACTCCGGGATAGTGAAGGGCGGAAACAGTCACGTCACCTACGCAACCCCCGCCTGGTGGGTCCTCGAGGAACTCAAACTCCAGTATCCGCACGCCGACTTCAACCGCGACAAGTTTTAGACGCGAACACCATCGTCGGCTCCCATGCCCTCCTTTTTTCTTTCTGCCATCGTTCTCGTTCTTGGTAGCGGCCTATCACTAGATAATAGTGATCAACAAGATCACCACTGGCAACATGTGACCTTACTTTCGTATCTCCGACAAAGGGCTTTCATCGCAGACGCGAACGTTCGGCAGGGCAAGGCACTGTCAATGGTCCAAGGAGGTGGAAGGAGGTGGCGAAGCAAGATTTCGAAAAGATCTACATCTGTCACCGATAGCTACAAGTCCAGCGGAATGTTGCAGCGCGTGAGAGCCCCGTTATTTCCAAATCGAGCCTTGGGCGTTGTATATCCTCGATCCGAATCACGCGGAGCGGTAGTTGACCCGTTTTGGTAATAACGAGGAGAAACGGTGCGAAGGCGCAAGGTAGCAGACTATATCGATAGATATATCGTACAGACACATACGCACAACCAATACACACGAGAAGCCAGACAAGACCAAGGGGGGGAGGAAGAATCACAGAAAGACGGAAAGACGGAGCAGATAAGTAGAATTGGGCTAGGACGAGGATGGAATGATACAAAACGCAAAGGAAAGGAGGGGGAGGGGGAACAGGAGGGGGGTTACAAGGAAGAGGGCAAGAACAATAATAGAAAGCGTATATGAGTTGCATAAAGGGGGGCAAAATTACTCAAATGGGGACGATAAAGAGACCAAGTGATGGAGGAGAAGGGTTGCCACGCAAGGTACATCAGAGAGGTATAGCAAAGGAGTCCAGTAAGATGGAAGAAATGGAGAAGGATGCATAAGAGAGAGGGTAGCGGCCCGAGCACAGAGGCCATTTGACACAAAGACAGAGTCCAACGGCAAGGCTCTGTCAAAGGTCGAATGACTGCTGGGCCCGAGGGCACCCGTGCAAGGGATGCCCGGGGTTCGAGGGTGTGCTGCGGTTGCGGTCTGTTTCTGCGTGTACTGTACTAAGGGATGAAATGGTGTGCCACGCCATCAGAGATGCAGCAGGACACACAGGAACAGATGCAGCTTACAGTACACGAAACAGAAACATCCAGCAAGCCGCATAAGGGCTTAGTCGCCCCCGTCCGCATCCGCATCCCCCTCGCCGTCCGCATCACCATCCTCGTCTTCTGCACCCTTCCCGCTTCCTCCCGAACCACTGGCACCCTCACCCCCGCCGCTCCCGTTCGCGGCGCCGACATCTCCATTCACACCATTCGCATTGACATTCCCGTTTCCACTCCCATTGACCTTCGCCTTCGCACGCCGCCCCTTCTCCTTCTCTTCCCCGCCTTTCTTTGCTTCTGCCACCGGCGCCGCAGCGGGCGGCGGGGGCGGCATCATCGGTGGGGGTGGGTACATCCCGAACGGCGGGTGGTATGGGTAAAAGTATGGCACGGGCGGCGCGCCTTCCTCCGCACCCGGCGGGGGCGGGCCCAGAACGAAGGGCATGCCCATCGGAGGGTAGAACGGGTGCGGGTAGCCCTCGGGCGGGACGGGCAGGGGAATAGGCACGGGGAATCCTTGCGGGTGCGGGCCCGGGGCCGGGGCCACGGCGGGTGCAGGCGCCGAGGGAGGAACGGAAGTCGAAATAGCGGCGGCGGCGACGGCGGCGGCAGAGGGAGGCGGGGCGGCGGCGGGAGGACCATGCGCGGCCGTCCATTCTGTCTGGGTGGGCGGCGTAGTAGGACTGGCGCTGTTTCCGGCCGACGCCCCGCTGGGAGTAACGCCAGCGCTAGTAGGAGTGGGATTCGCCGACTTTATGAAAGACTGGAGCGGTGGGCTATCGCCCTCGCGCGTCGCGCGACGCTTGTACGGCCCGCGCTTGACGCCCTTCTTGCGCTCCTTGCGCTGCCCGTCGACGCAGGTGTCATGCATGCTGTACTTCTGGCACCGCAGGCACGGCCGCTGGTCATCGCAGCGCTTGCAAGCCTGCGCGCAGTTCGTGCACTGTCAACGGGTGAAGATGATTAGCGATTCTCGGACGAACGAAAGCAGGGCAACTTACGGCCATCTTCACTTGTACACGTTTCTGGCGCGAGGCAGCCGAGGAGGGGCTCCCGGGCGTCACGGGAGTCTGTGCTTGCGGCGGAGGCGGCGGAGGGAATCCGGTGGGTGGGAACGGGTAGAACATCCCAGGCGGGGGTGGGTACGGAAACATGTACTGTGTGCCGGGAGGAGGTGCGCCATTAGCATCTGGATTCGCCGGATCCGCTGGAGGTGGGTAGGTGAAAAACGGCGGGGGATAGCTCCCTGGAGGTGGAGGCGGATACGGATACGGATAGACCGGGTGCTCTGGGACAGCCGGTGCTGCAGCAGGTTTGGGGGAGTCATTTGCCATGCTGGTGACGTGGCAGATATAAAGGGTTACTAGAGGTTTTTAGGGTTTCAAATTCACTGGTATTCAACCAAAAGGGTCCCCAGTGTCTTGCAGAAAGCTACAAGAGAGATTTTGAGGCGGATTTCGAGGCAGACAAGTTCTGTTTTGGGCCCAACTTGGCGAGGGAAGATCGAATCCACCGAGAAGAGGAAGGAGCTGCATTAGATGAGAAAAGGACAGATGGAAGTAGGAAGCAAGGAGAGTCCGTACTTGTGAATTCTGGTCGCCGATTGTACTTGAGGGCCCGCTTGGAGGCCCGCTAGTCCGCCAGTCGGAATGTGAAAAGGACAAAGGCTATAGCCAAGCACAGCCAAACCTGCGCCCAGTATCTCCGGGCCACCTCTCGTCGCCTCTTGTCGCCTGTCCTTCACCCGCAGCTGGCTCGCAGCTCGCCTTGGGAGGGTTCCGCTGTGTTGTCGTCCCCGCCGGCCAAACGGCCAAATCTGGTTCCCACGTGTCTCCCTCTGCGCCCCATTTCTCCAGGTTACACGTCGCACAACCTAGGTAAATTGCATCTATCGTAAAATCACCTTCGCTGTCCGCTCGCAATACAATATCCATGTCAGCCACGCCCACCGCATTCCGACATATTCCGATTTGTTATGCGACGCCCCGCCGTCTCTGCTGTTGCTCCCGGGAAACTCTCTGCGCATATGGTCTAGCATCGTCCCTGTGAAACCAACGCCACCCGCTATCGTGCCCCTTGGCCTGGAAACCTGGGAAAACATGTCTACATATCAGGACATTCTCGCGATTCTCCGTGACGGCCGCATTTAAATTATCTTCTCCCGCGGCGACTGGCAGGTTAGCGAACATCACGCTTCCAAAAGGCATTGCGAAGTAACACCGCTTCGAGGGGCATTCTGTTACTATCGATCGCCCTGAGGTTCGATGTCCAGCCTGTCCAGCGTCTATAGTAAACTGACCCTGAATCCCAATTCATAATTTATGTTAATGCATAATCTACAGATGGTAATAAATAACATGTCTGTGAAGACAAAAAAATGAACGTCCTGTCTTGTCAGCGCCATGTGAGACTATACCGCGGCGGGACTTCCACAATCTCGTCCTCCTGCTCCGCGCCAAGGAACGGTATCCGCACTCCACTGTCCTCGTGGTGGTTGTACCGCACGCCCGTGCGGCCCCGCCCTCGCGCCGGAGCCCCTCCCCTGCTAAGCGATGTCATCGACGCCATCTCCCGCTCACTTTTAGGGAGCACCACCTGCGGCGTCAACACTGCGTACGGGGCCACCGGCGGCTGCATGCCCTGCCCAACCCTCCGCCGCGCACGCGCGCGCCTCCAAAGCACCGCGCCGAGCACAAGCCCCGCGAGGAGGACCAGCCCGGCTATCGTGCCACCCACAATCGCACCGATCGGTGGCGAAGACTTCTCCGTGGCAAATGTTGACGAAGGGGAAGCGGTATGGGCGGGGGGCGACTCGGAGGCGGACGGGGACGCCGCCAGCGTCGTGTTCGCGACGAAGAACTGATCCACGGGAAGCGGCGTCGTGCTGTTGTCCCCACCGTGCGTGATGACGAGCGTGTGCGGGCCGTTCGGGAGCACAGGCGTCTGGAGGATGAGCACGTCGTAGTACGTTGGGCCGTCCGCGCGCAACCCTGCGAGCGTGAAGTTCACGGGCAGGCCCCCGTCGAGGGTGTACGTCGCGAACGACGCGTTGTGCGCCGTCTGCGCGGGTACGTTGCCAAAGAGGCTTACCGACGTGCCTGCGCGTTGGTGAGATCGGACAAACAAATGAGCGGGGGAATAAATGGGCACCGTAAAACGCGAGGGACACGTTCGCATTCCGGACCTGTGTCATCGTCCCGCCGTCGGGGTCCGCCGTCCACCCCGCGCTGTAGGTAATCGTGGGGTCGTCGTAGTGGTACGCCACCGTCGGCGTCGCAGACGGGACCGCCTCAGGTGTCGGAACGTACGTCAGCTTGTCGAGGTAGAACGTCTGCCCCTTCGACTGCACTTGGATCGTCAGCACATGTGCGCCTGCCGCGATCTCATCCTGCTCGCAGAGCACCCAGTTGTTTTCGGGGTACGGGAACGTCGGATCCTGACCGCTGCCGATCTTCGTCCCGTCGATGAGGCACGCCCAGGTGGGGTCCGTCGCGTTCGTGGCCGCGTCGACTGAGAGCATTATTGTGCCGTACACCTTCATAGCTGTCCCTGCCAGAGCAAATTTCATGCTCAATTTATCCGCCAAGGAACAAAAGAAACTCGCGCACCATTGAACGGAAAACTAAGGCTCGAATCGCTCGTTACGCCGTGTGTTGTCGAGTTGTATATCGCCCCAAAGTTTCCCACATTGAATTTCGTTATATTAGCCACGTTGAACCAGTCATCTGGGTATTCGATGGACGGGTCGGAATCATCCACGACAATCTGTCGGGGCGTGGGGGGTACAGCAGACATTGTGGGAGCAGCGGAAAAGAGCTAAACGGAAGCAAATCAGTTTTTTGGGGGCAGTTGCATTTTGGTCCATGGTTGCGTCCGGCATAGGCGCATATCAGTGGCGATGCACCTCCCAACACCTCCCAACACTCGGATCAGAAATTTACGTTACGTGGCATACCAGTTCAGATTTTCGCAGGACGACGTTTGCTGGAGCGTGTTACTGTTTCGAAATCTTCCATCCAAGTAGGAGGAGTATTGAACAGAATTGTCGAAGATTACTGTACTTGACCATTGGGTTGCAAAGTTGAGCCGTTGAGCCGTTGAAGTCAACCAACCCCGAGGCCCCTTGATCAACCATTTGAAACACTGCCAACGTTCCACTAAAGCCGAGTCGTCTGCATACGTCACTTTCGTGTAATATGTCGGTCGCTTGCATACGTGTAGTAAGCTGGTTGTTTGTCTGGTTAGGAGCGCCGTGTTGGATAAATATAATCCACGGGGCCGACGGTACATCGGTCATTCCAGGAAAATAAGCGGTAGAATCTAGCGGGAATACGGTCAGCACTGATATGCGAGCCCAGCGGTACCACCCTCAACTCATCCATGACCATATTCTGAGGAGCAATATCGCTATAAAATTATACCAGGGATATGAGTTTCCGAGGTGCCGTATGAGTTCGAAACTCACAAATGAACAATGTTATGCTCGTGCATGAATTCATTCACAGGAACATTCAAAAAACTGAATCATATCTGCCACGAATTCATTACGACAATGAAAAGGGGGATAACTGAACTTGGAATCTTCGGCAGTATGGCATGACGAGGAAACTATCCGGCATTGGAAAGGTATCCAAGATCGGGATTGTCCAATTTCGGGCGTCCGGGCGCACAGAATCAAGATACATTACAATATCCATTTCGTCGCCGTCGGTTTCGATCTTTTCAGAATGACTTTCTTTCCGTCACCGATTCTAGTGGCGTCGAACCCGTTTCTGACGAGAGTCGATTTCTATCGCCGGATCGTGACATGACCCGCATAATGTATGGATAGCTTATCTTCATGTTCCTGGTAAAAATTTTGCTTCCAAGTCCATGGAGGTATTCAATCTGGACGGTAACGCGGTCGTACATATTGAACTGGGAGCCCTGGGTGAGAAGAAATGGTTGACTGTCGACCCAGAATTCCTCGTTGATATAAAGCCACTTCCGCCGAGGTTTGCCTGATAAAGGTTTGTTGTCTGACATTGAGATAAGCTCTAGACGAAGTTGTGGTTGAAAGCAAAACTATCCTTATGACTCTGATTCGGTACCAGCGATGATCGATCACATCCAAAACGGGCAGATAGGGGTGACCCCTTCAGGAGGCTGCGGCGAATACAAAGTATCTACTGAGGACGCCTCGCGTTTTGAGGGATTACCTGGCCCTGTACTTATCTTGCCAAGTTTTTGGTCCAGCGTTTGACACACCGCCTGTGGACGCGATCATCCGCGAGCCATGTAATATCAGTTACCAAGATTATACAAGGTATATTCCGCGACTGGTATCCGTTCACCCGGACAATAATTTGACATCAGATGTCCGACTGGCGGGAGGTTTGGAACACAACAATCCGAATCTCGTGTATTTTATGCGCGTGTTGCCATCTCGCGGTTGTTTTCCGTGAATGAACAAGAACGATTGATCTGTTTTCCTCTTCCGTGTTTCTCACAGTCATGCAGAAAACAGACCTTTTCTTTTGGGTGTATCGGACGACCAAGCTGACAGAGAATGGTTTCGCGTTCCAGATTCATTTACAAAGACAACGAGTCCAGGTCCTCGGACTTGCCATTTCTGATCGGTCTGTGGGCGCAACAGCCGCCCGTATATGTACGGATGATTCATTCACCTGATCCAGTCGAGTCAGTCGAAAAATTGAGGTTTCTCCTCCAGACCTCGGACTTCCGCAAAATAATACCTCCCGGACGTAGGACGCCGATGGAGCCGCAGGCCCTGTTAAATATCTCAGCAAAACGGAATGGTGGAGTCACCGACGATTAAGCACAATCTCCCACACTCGATTTAGGTTCCCTTGTTCTTCCGCCGCGCGCGCCAATTTCTGAATCAATCTCCAAACGACCGCCTTGTGGGTCGTTCACCACGCCTTTGTTCCAAACTAGTCGTGTCCGGATGTCGGGTGAACACATGGAACACATGCTGCGTATGTGGCCGAGACTTCTATGTGACGCATGAAGGCGCCTAGCGTCAATACACTTGTCAAACCAGAGCCGGTGCTATATTCGCTGGAGCAACATGGTCCCTGGAATGTGGCTTGAACGCCCCGTCTCGTCATGTACACCGTGTTTTTGTGCATGAATGATTTTGTGCGGGTTGACTCTGCGTCCTGGCGGATCACCCCTCAAGACCATGTTGCGCGCTAGTCCGTATGTGGGTGGGCCTCTACAGCACTCTTCATCACCCAATTTAGTGGGTGATAAATCACGAAGCAGTGTCTTCCATTGCAGTCGAACGGGTGATTTGGAGGCTATGACTCGACAATGAGAATTCGACAGCCACACAGAGGCCGATCTACTAGCGAGATGAATCTCTGGCACGTTGTGTTCCGTAGAAGATTTCGGCCAATTGCTGAATGGTTCCCAAGGCAGATTTAGTGAATTGAATTGTGCACGAAGACTTCAGCCTCGAAGTGTGCTTTACCTAGTTCTTATCTCGACGAAGGTACGAATAGTCGTATCTATAACCACCTAGAACTAGACGCGACACCTTCTTCCAGAGTCCGGTCTCCTTCTCCCATATTTGTTCAGAAAGCTTCAGCGGCGGCATGGCCGTCGCGGTTTCACGCAGATGCTTCAAGGCATCAGCGGGAGTCGGCCGGGCCTTCGGGTCCTCAACAGTCATGGTATCCGCCACCGGACGAAAGTCATCAAGATCTGGATAGGTCTACGACTTAGATCAGAAATGTACCTCAAAACCGTGGAACGGACGTACATCGATTAATTGATGCATCGTCAGACCCATCTGGTAGATGTCGACCTGGAAGGGATTATAAGGCACCGTCTGCGATAGTTCCGGAATGGTTGGAAATGTCCTAAGGGTTGCGAGATAGAGAGCAGTATCTTTCCCATTCGGAAAGTGTAGCGAGAGCCCAAAGTCTATGTAGTAATAGTCCACGGGGCCGACGGTGCATCGGTTATTCCAGGTAAACAGGCCGAAGAAGCCGGTATGAGTACGATCGTGGCTGAAATGTGAACCTTTGGGAACCACCCGCGATTCATCCATCATCATGTTCTGAGGGGCAATGTCGCTATTTGAATATCGAAGAGATGTCGGTCCTTGAGATTGATATATAATCTCGAAACTCACAAATGAACGACATTATGGTCGTGCATGAATTGCAGACCCTAGTTGAAGTTCAGTGAAGGGGACATCAAAAAGAAGGGAGATACCTCAAGATATTGTGTCATGGCCTCAACAAACTCGTTGCGACAATGGAAGGGAGGGTAGTCGAATTTTCGACAGTATGGCATAACGAGAAATGACCAAGGAGTATTCGGCATAGAAAAAATATCCAAAATGGGGATTGTTCGATTTCTGTGGTCCGTTCTGAGAGAATCAAGATACTTGACAATATCTATTTCATCTCCATTCGTTTCAATCCGCTTGAGGATGACCTTTTTACCGTCATAAATTCGTGTGGCGTCGAGAACTCGTTTCTGGAGAGGTTTTAATTCCATGACTAGACGACGACGTGGTTCTGACCTTATGACTTGACAGGCCATCTTCGTATTCGTGATAAAAGTTTTTCTTCACCGTCCACGATGGGATCCAATCTGGATGGTAACGCGGTCGGAGCTGATATCCCTGAGCGAGGAGAAATGGTTGACTGTCGACCCAGAATTCCTCGTTAGAGTAAAGGAAAGAGGAGGAGCCTGACATTGGCCACCGAGATGAAACGAAGTTGTGGTTGAAAGCAAACACGGTTTTGTTGATACGTGTGGACTCGAATTCCCGCGCTGAAGCGATCGATGATCGATCACATCCAAAACGGGAAGATAGGGGTAAGATGGTCAGTTCTTCACTTGTGAGACTGTTTTGTGAATTTTGCTCTCATCAGATCCAGTCATCTCTGACTCGCCCGTATCTGGACCCACACACGCAATGTATAAAAGAGCAGCAGCAGCCCTCCCTGTATTTTATCGTCCTCCAATGGTGCCGCGCTTCCTCACCAAATGAATCCTTTCGAGCTGACACTTGAATACAGTTCAATCCTCATCGCGAGCTTACCGAAGAAGAATACAGGCCGATCAAGAAACAGATCAAGGACTACATTTCAGAAATCCAGAAGAACGAGGCCGACTACTCTCTTCAACAAGAAGCCATCAAGAATCTGACAGAGTTAGTTTATCAGCTGATCGGATTTCTATGATGATTTATCTTATCCCGCCAGGTTTTTGCGCGGACTTCATCACACGGAATCCCGCGTCAAAGTTTGGGTCTACGGTTTCATGGACAGACAGGTGGCAGCGTTCACGAATGAAAAACTCGACAGACTTTGGAATGCATACAAAGTAAGGGTGGAGCCTTCGACGATGCGACTATTCATCCTGATATCCCTTCAATAAGGCTGAGTCTCAGGCCCGCAAGTACGTCCTGCTACTGACACATTTGACTACATTGTGATCTCTTGTCCCAGAAGCCTTGCAGCGGCGAATCCAAGGAGATCTCGCACCAAGTACGTACATCTACCCAAAGACACCATCTTTTCGGTGTTCGATTTTTTTCTCCTCAGTCGACCACTGCCGGAGGCTAACCTCAGCTCGTTGCTTGAGGGCCCGTGCGTCATCTAATGGGCTAATTTGTAACTTATTTGACAACTTTCCAGCTCTGCCCCAAGTCGCGGGACCGGATCTACGTTCTATATCCCGGACTCGTCCCATTCCGGGTGTGTCCGAGTATCTTCTTTTTGCTGGCAAGTACTATATTGATCATGAGAACAGGAGCAGCGTATCTGTTTCCTCCACCAGGAGCAGAGGCCGGCATGGCCGCCCCTTCTCTGCTGAAAGCGGCGTTTTTGACTTCCAGAGCGATAGCTCGCGACACCAACAGTGAGTTCGCCATCTATTCGTTTCAAGATTACTCTGACGCTCAGACGGACAGCTCAGCTGCAGCAAGCGTAAATAGCCTAGGACAATACAGGTCCGTATTCCCTCCACTCGAAATTCTTTACGCCCTTCACCAAGCAAAATATCTAGTACAATGCAAATGGAACCTTATGCATCGCCGAATCAGTACTACGGGAATACCTCGCCAGCCCAGACACCCGCGTCAGTCCCTTTCTCTCCGTATAACATGGTATCATGGGTTAAATCACAACAGAAGCTTTGGAAGTGGAGCGTATCACCCGGGCAGCAGCCAATCCATGCCGCCTGGTACCGCCAGTCTCCCTATTTCATTTTATGCGCAGCCGCCAGCCCAGTTCGATTTCCTTCCGTTACTTAACCAGGGCTAAGTGTTTTCGCCAGATATCAGATGCCTCCGAGCACTCACCCGGGCTACGGATATACCCAGGGGTATGGCTCTCCTCAATCTCAAGGTGGTTACGCACCTGGATATGGGCCTGGCTATGGGCCTGGTTATGGTCCCAGCTACGGACCTGGCTACGGACCAGGCTACGGACCCGGTTCATCTTCTTGAGCCGACCACAGTCCTACATCAACCACGGTTCTCCTTCCGTGTTACGATATCCGCTGTGCAATTTCGCTCTTTATGCTCTCTCTTTCCCTTATCATCAGCCTGTTCGGCACCTCACGACCGCTAATGTATCTACGACCAGCATGTACTACTTTACGACTACGTACTCTGTTTTGTGACTCTGAAATGTGTAACATCTGTTGTGAATGCACGCGCCTATGTTTCCATGTCTTCCCGGAGACTAGGCACCTCCAAAGATCCAAAAATCGAGGGAATGAAAACTCTTCAACCTACTACTAAATTGGAAAAAAGGAGAAATGTTTTTCCTTGACATTAAAGACTTTCTGGATTTTCTGAAATCCCGGCAAGTGATTTTTCTTCGAGAGCGTCAGAATTAGATGGATCGTTTGATGCCAAGACTTGATAGCAGATCGCATGCTATCTTATCTTATAATATCTTATCGTATTATTAGTGGCAGTGCAAGCCGTATCCGTCTCGTTGGTACATGCCCGCTATTACTAAGTATTAGTTACTATAATTCTTCACAGAGTTTTACCCCAGTTCTCAAAAATCTGCTTCATGGAAGGTGGGAGACATGCGGAACTGGACCACACTATGAGCTAGTTGACATTTTCTAGCGGAACCAATCTAGCATTTCAATCTATTTATTATACCTACCGCCCCTCTATATTGTGCGTAAGATCAGTATCCTAAATTATCTGATCTCAAGCAGGCAGTTTGTGTGCCGGTGTCTCCTTCAAAAATTCAATCCAAGACTTCACGTTCCCGCCCACGATATCTTCGCTTGTGGGCTTCTCTGTCCCGTAATCTATGGCGCCTTTCAATACCGATGAACCCATGAAAAAGACCAGAAGCTTACATCCCACATGTTCGTATGCCTCGTACATGTTCACGAACAACTGTCCTATTCCTTTATCAGGGAATGGCTCGAGGAACGCCTCCTTGCTGAGTTGCGTGTACACGACTTTCTTTCCCGAAACTATGGCGGGAATTAAATATCTCATCAAAGTAGACGGCTGACAGGGAACGTACCCTCAGCAACCTGTGCAGCGATATCCTTCAGCGAGATCAATCGCCCGGTGCGGACTACGGCGCCCGGCCCAAGCGCGGGAGACTCGATTGCCGCAACGACGTAGCGCCCGTAATCCGCCTCCACGTCAATGAACGGAACGAGCGTTTCCGGCGAGGCGGGCAAGCCGAGAACGTAGGCACCGTCCGGCCCTTTCTTAAGGTGTGCGAGGTGTTCGAGGATGTTCGTCATGTAATACCCCGCTATCACAACCGCCACTGGAACCCCGGCCTGCCGTGCGTACGCACTGACCGCGGCCTTGGAGTCGAAAAACGTGACACCATTGTAGCGCCCGTTCGAGAGCTCCGTGAACGACTCGAGGCTCGACCAGACGAGCAGCTTTACACCGACGAATTTAGCCGCGTCCACGAGCATCTTGCCTTCTTCGAGCTCCTGTATTAACATGGTGAGTTAATCGCCGTTGGGTACGCTAAACACTTACCCTTTCTGCATCGAAGTGTTCGTTGAAATTTGTAACAGAAAAGACAATGTCGGCTCCTTCGAATGCCTTGCGCACGCCCTCCACGTTATCCGTCGTTAGAGATACGGAGACCAGCTGGACGCCCTCTGCAAAGGCCTGCGCGGTTGGTTTCGTTGTGTCGCGAGTGAGGCCGCGGATGCGGTACGGTCGATTCGAAGCCTTGAGAGCACGCGTAACGCTCCCGCCTTGTTTACCTGTTATGCCCACGACGACGACAAGAGGCGCGGAAGTTTCGTTGGAGATGGTAATTTTGAATGCCAAAAGAGATTGCTAGTCGTAGGTAGGACACTGTAAGCCTGGCTGAAGTTGTTGCATTTTTTGGCCGGCCGCACACGAGGCTTTTAAACCTTGACTGGTGATTATTTCGAGGCTGCTTTGTAACTTGAACAAGATTAATAAGATCAGTATGTTGAGACCTGATTTGAAAAGATGTGGTGCTAGGGAGGTGATTTAAAAGCCGGATTCGAAGGAAGGCGCGCCCGTCGCTCACGGACGGAGCTTGGTAAGCGCAGAGGTCAGAGTTTTGGTTTACCAAGCATACTTGAAGCAACAGTTGTAGAGGCTATTCCATCGTGTCTCTCGCCCTGAAAAAGGCCTGTTTCGCGAAGAAGACGGCCACTGGCTCCTGGTACTGTTACTGGCTAACTTACCGTTGTCAAAATCCTGTGTAACAGTACTTTGAGCAAACCAGCCGACAAGAATAGTCCGATCAGGCCGAGGGTAAATTTGTAGACCCCACTGTACCGTACATCTTCAGATGTCTTCCACATCATGGTTGCCGCTGGTAACAAACGACGGATTCTTCGGGAGCTGGGAGCCATTCTTGATAAGCCCATCAGATATTGATTTCATTCGGCAATCAGGCGTGATACATAAATAGGACGTGACCTGTCGCGCCCAGCGGTTGGTATGCCGACCTATGCCTTCTCCCGTCGGAAAAGGTTAAACGAACAAGTTTAGCAAAAAATTCATCTAGTTACTTGGGGACCACTGGGAACCGTATCCTCAAAAAGCGATTGCTGGCACGTCTCAGCGGCAATGCATCAACTACGACTACCTCTCGAGCTTATATCTGAAATCCTAGACCTCCTTGCTCGCCCAGAGTTATTAGCACTGCGTCAGGCAAACAAGGCGCTCCACGCACTTGCGACCCCACTTGCATTCCAGCAGCTTATCTTGAAAGATACTGTCGCCAGTGCTCAAGGCCTGTTAGGTCTCCAGTCGGTCCCAGACGCTGTGGAATGTGTAACCTCCGTTGTGTTCACCAGTATATCAGGTAAGGTCCTCATTTCCCCCCTATTGTTGCCGTGATATTCTGGCCTAAGGCCACGGATCCAGATGAAAGCTCATGGGAGGTATCTACAGATGCAGAGTCAGAAGGCGACCAAAGCGACTCAGGGTCAGAAAGCGGCCTGAAGGACCCAGAGGCCGACCCCAGACTCATCTCCGTCCCACCAGCCACCGCGGGGTTTTTCAAATTTCCTCGTTTGACATCCCTGACATTCGAATTCTCCGACGAGTACTGTGAGGGTTCTCCGTGGGACATGCACGAAGAAGAGCCGTCGTACCATTTGAGAATGCAGCGCGCCGTGCTAGAAGCCGTGTCCAGCCACCCGCTCCCGGCCTTGAAGTCCGTAACATTCGAGAACCTCAACGCTACGCCCAGCGATGTCTTCGTCTCGCCGCAGTTCAAGGCGCTTCTCCGCCCGCTCGAAACAGTCCTCATCGACGTTCTCGGACCGGAAGACCCGTTGGAAGGTCTCTACGCCTTGGAGCCCCTCGTCGAGTTCTGGGGGGAGCAGATGAAGCCAATCCTGTCTGCGGCAAAGGTACAATGTCAGCGCCCGTATCATTGTAGGTGATGGAACTGACCCTCGCCTTTTATTACAGTCCGTTACCACCCTCCGCCTGTCGAGCAACTGTCTGGTCGGCGCGATGCCTTCGCTCACCTTCCCGACGGCGCCCCTCCCGCAGCTGACCTCCCTCCACCTCGAGAAAATCTGCTTCTTCCCCGAAGCTCATGCCGGCGGCAGCGCGGAGCAATTCATCCTGCAGCACCCCGCTTTGCGCAGCCTGACGCTCGAGGAGTGTCCCTTGTTCTGCGTCGAGAAGGCGTACGCGCGCCCGTGGGCCACCGTGTTCGCCAGCTTCGACAAGGGACTGAAACAGTTGGTCACGCTGGAGATCAAGTTCCACGAGCTGCGTTACTGTTACGAGGATGCGGGCTGGGGGATCATATCCCTCGATTCGGACGAGGTCAGCGTTGATGGCGTTGCGGACGAGCGTGCGCTGGAGCAATTGAAGTCCAACGTCGAGGCGCGCCGTCGTGCGAAGCTGGCGAGGGTCACCGATTGAGTGCACTCTATCGCGGTTCTTCGATAACATATCGATAATCTAAATAGGAAAACAGCTAGCAGCACAGGGTACATAAAAAGCAAATGAGAATCCGAGTGCATGATCTAACTCTCGGAGTAACCTCCGAAGTCGTCGTCCGACCCGGGGGGTACTTCCAACGGCCTGCCCCGGGTCGCTCTCGCGGGGACCGCTGCACGTTCGGCATTTCTACAGAAGGATACGTCAAGCAACGCAAGTAGCTAGCCTCAAACAACATACCGCGTCCCCGCGCCATCCCGCCTACTGCGCTTCGTGTTTCCAGGCGACGGCAACGATAGTTTAGCCCCGGGTGTCCGCACTCGCCTGTGCCGTACACAAAGTCAGCATTTACCGGCCACAACCATCGGAAACAAAACGCACTTGCGTCCCTTCTTGGGCGGGGTGGCCGGCACAGAGGGCGGCGCGTCGTTTTCCGCGTCGGAGCCAGGGCTAGAAGATCCTCAGGTCAGCTATCGTTTTCGGGAAGGATCCAACGCACTCGATATCACCCGCCTGCGCCGCCTTGGCGCGAGTTGGCCTGGTGCGGCGAGTAGGCACAGGGCTCGGTGGGAGCACCTCCTCTTCATCACTATAATCACAGTTGTCGGAAAACAAGTGGCAGGTGTAACCAAATAACGTACGGGCTCTCCTCGGGCGGCGACGGCGGCGGTTTTGACCGCGAGTTTCGAGCCGGACGTTGATTCTTGCTGGTCTTGGTCTTGGGGAGTGGGATGGGACTCGGCGGCGGCGGCGACGCGTCCTCGTTGTCGTCTTCATCGGAACCGGACCTGCAAAGAGAAAACAGTGACATCGAGTGCACACGACTGGCCTGCGAGATGACATACGCGCTGTCCAGAACCAGCGGAGGCGGAGGTTTGGTTCGGGATTTTTTGACGGGAGGCTTATTCTTACTGGCCTTGGCTTTAGGCGGTGGGACTGGAGTAGGCGGTGCTGTGTCATCGTCATTAGGACCTGGCCTAAATGAAGGAATGTGAATTGAAGAATACGACGGGACCACAAGGTGTCATACGCGCTCTCCTCGGGCGGCGACGGCGGGGGCAGAGCTTTGGACTGCGATTTTTTCGCGGGAGGCTTCTTCTGTTGGGCTCTGGCTTTGGGGGGTGGGACTGGAGTCGGCGGCGTGACATCTCGGTCGTCGGCGTCTTCGACCTCAGAGTCGTCGTCTCTAGAACGAACGAAAGCGCGTTAATGAATGGAGTCGGCTTGGTGGATGGGACGACAAACATGCTCTCCTCAGGGGGCGGAGTGAGCTTGGATCGCGGAGTCTTCACGCTTGGGGAGGAGGGAAGTGGGACTGGGCTGAGTGGCGCCATGTCCTCGTCGTCGTCGCCAGAATCATGTCTGTGTTAGATTGGAGTGAGCACAAAAACGACAGGATTGATGACAACGTACGGGTGCTCGTCTGCGTCCACATCCTCCGCCTTCGCCATTGGTGTAGGGCTGGGCGGCTGCTCATCCCTTTCTTCCTCGTCCTCAGAACCTCGCCTACACATGGATAAGTCAAATAAACAGGGAAAAGGCTGAGCGCATACCCGCTCTCCGAAGGGGCTGCAGCGGGCCTGGAACGCGATCGCTTGGCGGGCTGCTTGCCCTTACTCTTGCGCGACTTCTTGGGACTCGGCGAGCTGGATGATACAACAATGAGCACGGCACAATGCCGGACGACGAATAGCCTCACTCGGGCGTTCGGCTTCGCACACGCTCCTCTCGTCTGTGGAGGTGTCAGCTAGATTGCTAAGTCTACCTCCAACCGATGTACTCTTCCGGATAATCAGGCACATCGATGCCGATATAATCGTATAGATCCCGAATCTCCTGCGTCATGTATTCGGCGTAGTCTAGCTGCGCCAGTTCGTCCTCGAACGCAGTCGCGATTCGGCTCTTGAAGCGCCCGACCGCCTTGTCGAGCGCCGCGTCGTCGAAGGGGCATTGCTGTCGACATCATCACCACGTTAGCTTGAAAGCCACAACAATGGAATGAAAACACGTACCGTCTGGACGTGCTCGAGCAGGATACTCAGCTTCACCAGCAGTGGCGGCGTGAGCGGCGCCTCGATGTGCAGATGTGCAAGTAGCGTGCACAAAACCTCCTGGTCTGTAGCTGACAAAAAAATACGATTGAGCTCTGTGTGCAGTTCGCGGTGCATCATACGGCACTCACTCCGCCGATCCGAGTCGTACAACGCCAGGAGTATGTCCACCGCTAAGTCCGCGTGGACTTGTCGGGGCTGTAGCGGCGTCACCCTGCGTAAAAGTTGTGAGCAACCACTTTGATAGGGTAGACAGGAGCCCTATACGTATGTGCGACCTTCCGCGAGTCCGTCCAGTCAACAATCAAAAGGCCAAACTGCTGCGGGGTAACCATCGTCTGCTCCTCCGCCAGCTCGTCGTGCATCCCCATCACCTCATCGAACGCGGGGATAAAGATCTTCCGAAGAAATGAGTTCGTGAATTGTTCGGGAAGCACACATACCGATTGCAGCCTTCCCTGATTCTCCGGCGAGGAGTAGCAATAAACGGAAAAGAAATACGAGAGGCACTGCCGGAGCTCGGAATTGCCAGCGGTGTACGGAGAGACGTATGCCAGCAGGAGACTCTTGAGGATCTGTCGCGCATCGTCAGTCATTCAGCTCGAGGAAATGTACAAGTGAAAAGACGCGCCTTGGGGTCCGTGGCGAGTCCAGAGAGGAGGAGCTTCGCGAGCCCGACACACAACACCGATTGCACGAGCGGTGACTCCTCCGCGTTCAGCGTGTCCGCGAGGAACGTCAGGATCGCTTCGCCCTACACAACCGCGGAATTAGGACCACCACACCAAAGACGGTGAAGTGAAGGCGCGTACGTCCTCCGGGCGCCCCCAAAGCTGCTGATCATACATGACCATCAAATCAAACACAATTTGCAGAAGCTTGAACTTGAGTTGCTCCGGCGCGTTCTGGATTTGGCTGAGGAAGAGCTGGAGGGACTTGACCGCGATGCTCTACTCAAGCAGTAAATAAATGGATGACGTGCATGCATGCTGAGACCAGACCTTGGCGATGAGACAGCAGAGGCCGAGCCCGACGAGTCCTTTCTCACGGATGCCCAGCTCCTTGCGGCGCACGGCCGGGATGATGAGGTCCGCGAGGATCCCCTCCAGCGTAGAGTTGTCCTCGAAGTTCTACCAGCGCGCATCAATATACCGAAGGGCGGGGAGGGGGGATGATATGGATACGTACCCCGTGCACGCGTTCAAGCATACTAATGCACAGCGCGAGGCACCGCATGTCCGTTAGGTCCGCCTGGACGGCCTCCTCGGGCGTCATCTCGTCCCGCGCTTTCGCACGCCGTACAGAGCGCTCCCGCCGGATCGTGGACTGCGTGACGTCGGATTGCGTCGTGTCGTGCTAAGGAGCGAATCCAAGTATCACTGTTAGAGCGTAGCTCGAGAGAGAGGGAGCACGCACGTCCTGCGGATACTGCATCTCATTCTCCTCCTCCTCCGGTTCGCGGAGGTCCATGACGATCTCCACAACCACGCGGATGAGCTCGCGCTCGGTCGGCATGATCTCCTTTAGAACGTCGAGGCAACGCTCGATGAGGCTCGGAGGTAGCTGCGGGTGCGCCAGCATGTCGCCTGCACGATGGTCAGCGCATTGCTTATTGTCAGAATTTGAAAGAATAGCGCACGCGTCACGGTGTACACCTTTCTTCTCCCAATCTCGTCCATGTAATCCAATTTCACCGCCATCCTGAGCAACTCCCCGAGAACAATCTCCCGCTTCGCCAGCTCCTCCTCGAGCTCCTCCTCGTCCGCGACGTCGTCCTCCCCACTGAGCGCTTTCGCGACCTCCGCGTCGTCGAGCGCGGCAAGCAACTGGTTGTACGCCTCCTGGATGTGGAACGCGAACGCTGTTACGACGGGGAGCGCCGCGCTCTCTAGGCGGTCCTCGCGCTCCGCGGTGAGGCAGCGCTCGATAAACACGCGTGAGAGGACGGCAGATTCGGGTGTAAGGTGCTTCCAGTAGTCGTCCGAGAACACAAAATCGTCAAACAGGTTCGGACGCGTCGCCAAGATGGCGAGTACCGCGTCGACCGCGACGGCTTCGCCGGGCCCCACGACGTCGAAGAGCGTGAGGAACGAAATGAGCCCGACCATGACGCCGCCGTCGTCGCCGACCCAAGTCACCGCGTCCTCTGCGCGGACATCGTCCGCGAGCACGAGGTCAAACCACGCCGCAACCATCTTGCCCGCGGCGAGGCGCACGGCGGGCTCGCGATCGCCGAGACCTGTCTGCACGAGCTGCTCACGCTGCGCGATAGTAAGGTGCCGTGGGTGGGCCAGGCGCTGCGGGAAGACGGAAGCGTACACAAGTTTGCGCATGAGGGGATCAACGTCGCGCGTGCGGGTGAGGAGCGCCGGGATCGTCGCGGGCGTGAGCGGGACGTTGAGCAGGGCGGCGCGGCGGACGTCTCTGCGCGTCGGTTGTTAGCATGTTAATGTAATATAGGGATGGCATAGGACACGTACGCGGCGGGGTCCAGGGACAAGACGTCGAGGAGAACCTCGAGGATACTCTTCTCCCCGTCCAGGAGCTCGCTGGGGTCTTCGCTGCCGATGAGCCGCGCCAGAGCGGATACTGCCTGAGCACGTATTGTAGACTCTTTATCGCAGGTGGACCTCTCGATGAGGCTTTCCCGGAGCGCGAGATAGCTCTCCTCACTGGGCCGAATTAGCCATGTAGACAGACATTAGCGCCTGCATACGCACTCGATTTCGCCGAGATACAGTATCATTTCCGCAACGAGATGAACCGTCTGGTAGCGGACGACCTTGTTCTTGGCGAGGAAGCCCTGGACCAGCCATTCGAGGATCGAAGATATGAACACAGATGCGAGGGTATCTTCCTCGTCAGCGCTCCCGGATGATATGGAATTTGTGGCGACTTCGGCCACCTTGGCCTTCTCCTCCAGAGCTTCAGAGACTCTCAACAAGTGATCGACGAATAGAAAGTGTTGCGCACCTTTCTCGTTGACGAAACGCACATACTGCGCGACAAACTTGACAACTCGATCCACAGTGGCTGGGCCTTTCTTGACCGCTACAACGCGACTGACCATGTCCAAGAAGGCGAAAATAAACGCGGTTTGGTCGGTCGCGGCTCTCTTCTTGGATTTCTTGTCCGCAGGGACAGTCTGAGAGGCCTTGACATGGATTTTGTACAACGCGACGCAGTTTTTCCGGTGGTTGGCCAGAGAGGTCTGAGCCTGGTCAAAGATGGCCGCCAAGGATGCCTCAAGAGAGTCTGGTGTGGATTCGGGGCGGGGAGCCATGGCGGGCCCAGAGCGGTCACGATGCAAGGTGGTTGATTGTGCATTGTTTGCGACTATGGACGCGTTGTTTGCAGATTACTCAGCATGATGGGATGTTGAGTCGTCCCAAAAACATTAATGAGTTCGAGAGCTACATACTCGCAATCCATTGATGCGAGCTTCGAGTGTCAGCAATCTGTTTGATGCCGGAGGAAAATCGGAGAAATGGAAAACACGATCGCGCGCTTCACGAAAGATTCAAACCTAATGAATCGTTTGGTAACTATATAACTTGCGCGCGTACTGTACTGATCTGTATGGTAGCAACGTAACGCATAACGCAGCATCAAAAATGTTGCCTATTTTGTGCGGCGTAACGCGTAACGGAGGGGCGGTTGCTAGCCAATAAACAGTATGAAAAAACCAATTTTTTTTCCGTTGAGAAAGGCCGTAAAAAATCTCCAAAAAATGTAACTATTACCTACAATACTTCGGCCAAATCTCCCAGGTGAAGGACTGGAACCGAACCCCTTGCATACTTATATATATTTCCTTAATTCACATTGTTCTCCAGCATTTGCCATTTTGTGCAGTTGGTGGCTTGCAACGACTTGCCACTCACTCACCGTTGCCTAAATTAGGCAACGTAACGCCAACGCGAGCTCTGTTGCTACAGCGTGAACAAATTCTCACGTAACGCTTCCCGTGCCGTTGCTACCATACAGATCGGTACAGTATATGAAGGGATCTACATGGTTATGAACTATCACCCGAAACCGCCAAAAGACGTTATTAAAAGGAACGAAGTGTCGTCGATCTGAACAAATGTTGAATTTGAACAAAGTTACGGCCCCAAGTTTGGCATCTAAAAAAACAAAGAGAGATACTAAAATGAATGAATAATCGATTTGAGGGACGTGGCGAGCGAAAAGATACATACCACCTGCTGGACGGTCGCCCCGTAGAATTGGGAGTAGGCTTCTGCATCGGCAGTGGCGAGCACTGGAATGAACCGCAGGGGTCAGGATCCTTCATGAACAGATGTCAGTTTACATGGAAGGCACATACAGCGATTAAACGTGTTATCTTGCAAGACCAAAAGACCCGAGTGAAAGGCTCGCGTTTCAAGTAAGTTCGAACCGCCCGTTAGAAACTTCAGACTAACTCACTGCTGTTGGGATCCTCTAATAAGAATACTTGATTATTAATGGATGAGGTCCGAGAATGGCTTAGACGTACTCCACGCAGGGATCAGGGCTTGAACTCCGACCGCCGTCCCCAAAGCAAATGTCATAGATTCGCCGCAGAACGTCTGGAGATTTCCGTACGAGCCCTGTAGCGTGGTTCTCGTAGTCCCTGGGGTAGGATAGACGCCATCTGAAATCGAATTCAGGCGATTGATAACATCGAAACGAGGTGAGAGCGACAAACGAGGGAATCCGTCCGCAGCTGCAATAGCGGCCCAGGGGGGAGTTCCGGTAAAGGACGCGGCGGCGCAATTGGTCACCCCAGCAACAAGGGATACATATCCCGCGGCGGGGTCGACGGGGCTCAGGGTCCTGTGCATCGAACAGTCAGCTGTGGCTTTCCGAAGATTAACATTACCTGGAGCTTCACTTACTGGATGAAAACTGGGCCGCCGTCGTTACATGCGTTGGTGAAAGTGACGACAGCCAGGTAGTTAGACGTGTTCCCGCTCTTGTCCAAAGCTTGAGGAGAAATCGTCATTAGTGATACTATGGGCCACCCTGGAGGTGCGCAGACTGACTGAAAATTCCCGAGTCTCCGAGAGTGCGGGACTGGACAGCGCCGAGTTGATCACGGCGTTGCAATAATATTATATGAACTCACGACGGCCCCGACTAGATTGCCCGTCGTGGCGTCGAATGCCCCAAGGTATCCCGCGCCCCTGGAGGACACAACGTCGGGTGATGCTGGAACGTGAAAGGATGCGACATACTGTTGACACTGCCCGTGCACACTCACGAGCGCCGTCGAGGCCATAATCGACAGGGAAATGAAAGCTTTGATGGAGAGCATTATTTGGAAGTGCACGAAGGGTGGATTCGGGTTCTGAATCCTGGACAAACTCAGATCCTCGTTTTATACGCTAGAGGTTCCATCCTGGTGGCCTCCAGGGAACCCTAGGTCAGGAAAGTTGAACGTGTATTGGAAGCTCACGCGCCTCAGGAGTTATCACAACTCCGGACTGAATTCGAGGGACACCTACGAATAAGAGGGAGGCGGTCCTGAACGTGGCCTGGAAAACCACGCGTCTCAGGCCGTTGTACCAACTCCGGGATGAATGCGAGGACACTGCTTCCGCATCAGGTGCAGATGGAAGATGCCAAGGGGTGGGTGTTATGGTCTGACTGCCAACCGCGTATGCTATTGCTCTGGTTTGACCGATTTCAGGGCATATTCAGCCCTCCGTATCTGTCGGCCGGTAACGCCACTTTTTCTGAGCGGGGAAGTTGGTCTGACCAAAAGTGGGAAATAGGAACCTTGATCATGATTGTATGCTCGAGCGTCGGAATTATAGAAAATAAATAGTCCAAATCAGTAAGTTGGCAGAAATGACAAGTCAGAGGAGTGAGCAGATCCCAAATAATATATGCTCGCAGGTAAAGTGAAAACACCGGTGAGTGCATCAAAACTAGTGATATCTTGGCGCACCTTCTTCCAGATTCAGATGTTTATTTGTCGCCTACTAACCGGATATATGAAGTCCGAGAGATCTTCCTAAAAACAACAGGAACAAAACAGCGACTCCGAGGTGATCATGATGGTTTCGACTCGCTTGTTCCTGAATTCCGCTTTCCAAGTTGTTCCATTCACTAGTGAGGGAGATGTGGTATCAGACTGAGTTCGAGCTGGATGTGCTGGAGTCCGCTATCGACGGCCGGGGGACAGAGTGAACTCGGATGCTCAGGAGCGGGAGGGTCTTGCGCAAGCAGATGAATCATCGAGAATTCGAGTTCCTTCATGGTCAGAAGAGAATGGCGAATTGAAGGCGATGTACATAGTCGAAAGGAGCAAGACCTTAAAACAGCGCGCACTAGCTTTCGGAACATCAAAACGGATCGCGGCGGCCCCCAAACATGTACATCCAAACCATCATCTTGCACCTTGCGTTCATGATACCAAAAAGCAGAGCAACTTTTCAAGGCTATGTGCTCAGCGCTCAGCGCTCAACTCCCGCGCGATTTTTTCTCGAGTTCAAATTCAGGTGGTAAAGCCTGTGGGCCTGCCAGTCTTCGTCGATTCCTGATTGGTCCTCCAAAGCCTTTCGGTGTCGGGATGTCTTACTATCCTAAGTAAGGTGATATAAAACTGTGAGCACCATGTATCGGAATCCAATGTCTCCCATCAATCAGCAAACCTTCTCCTTGAATCTCTCATCCTTTCGGCGGCTTTCATGGTCGCTAACCCAGACTGCGAACTCTACATCGCGGCGACCCATCCTGCGCGCATCACCTCCCATCGTCCTTTGCTTCGAGCTGTTCCTTTGCCACGGTCGTCCTTAAACCGCCCTGCCAATGGCACGACTTGTTCCCATCCCCAGTCGTTGGACGCTTCTTGCATGGATTCAAGAGCTGATATCCACGGAAATTCATGTCTCTTGTAGGCGTCGCACTCTGTTTGTCCCCTAACCTTGCCATTCATGGCAGCCTACCCCCTTAACATCGGCCAAAATCACGCGAGCGTACCCCACCGATGTGTATTCACAGCGCTTCCACCGCCTCCGGAGTGGGACGTCGACGAAGTCCCCAATAGCGACGAATCTGAATCCGAACCAATGGAGTTCAACGTTCGTGTCCTGACTCCCCCGCCGCCACTCGCCCGCCCAGACGCAATAAGGAACTCGCATGGTGCGACATTATGGTCCGTTTTCAAAATCCTCATCCTCGTCGAAACGCTTAGTAACACGGCAGGCGAATTTCTGGGCGGCGGGGTCAGCTCGGGCGTATCGGAGAAAGTCTCCACCTCACGTTATATTACAATTTGGTCAAATAGTATGTAAGTATTAATACGCGAGAATTTTATTCACTTGGTTCGTCCTCAGCACTCAGTGTTCATAAAGGTTGATTGTGGTTGCGAACTTGGCGGCGACGCAACGGGAATTCACGCTGTAGACTATAGTCAGTGCGAAGATTCAGATCATGTCCTTCGTTCATTCTCACAGGATTGGAGGTCGGATGTAGTCGAACAGTCTGTATCAGAGAGCCCGCATGCGACTTCCAAATTCGAGCGGCGGCTTCACCAAGGCAAGTCGACTCAAACTCAACCAGGGCAAGCCGACTCACACTCATCCGATCCCGCTCAAGAGTTTGAGGCTTTGAGCCGACAGGCATACGTACTTACTGTGTTCACGACCCTGGCAAACTTATTAAGCGACGATCTATCAACAAAAAAGGCGGCGAAGCTTGCGGAAGGAAGCCCGCTGACCGTCTTAAACCTGGGATCCTACATGTGTACATTGTATATCAGCAGAGATGGCACTGAGTCGTGGGAGATCGTTGTGAACTTTCCGGTCGAAAACCCTCCGGTCCATGTGTTTCCGGGCTGTCTGGCCACATGTATACATATCACGGTAGTTCGTCTTTTTGAACTCTGCGAGGTCAAGTAGGGTCAAGTGCGCATTGTTCGTCCACAGTCCACAGGGGCGCTCAATTCTTAGTTCGTGCAGTTCGTTCGTCGGATTTAATATTATTCACGGCATCTGATTGGTTGATTTAATATTTAAAACGACGAACGAACTGCACGAACTAAGAATTGAGCGCCCCTATTTAATTGTTTTCGCGGCGGAAAATTCTGCAAAACAGCTTCTAGCAGCAATCGCGGAGAGTATGACCCCGAACGGAGCGGATCGTATCAAAAGGTAGGTGTAATTACGGCCGGTCCCGCTGATGGAACGGACTGCGATGTTCTCCTTCGATTGAATGCCGTATTTTTTTGATCAGAAAGCAAAACATCAGCAGCGAACATCAGATCACATCCTTCAAGTTTGTGCAACATTATTTTTTCGCATGGCGGAAAGTAAGTAGTAAACAGCACCCGTAAGCTACAGAGCGCAAGCAAATAGTAAAGTATTGAGTAAAGGTTTTCCAGAGCCAGTCTGTAGGCCCAAATTTAAATTTCCGCCATCCAGAATGAATAGAAAGAAAAAAAGAAGAGCCTAGAGACGACCACAGGAAGGAAATCCTATCCGCGTGCAGGGAGCGACGCGCAATTAGTACAGGAAGTACTTGGCGGTGTATTTAACGGTGATGTTCGCCGAGCCGGCCGTGCACTAGAGATAAGAATGTTTAGAGGGGTGTGACGCGATGGCAGGTGAGAGCGGCGTACCGAGGTGGGCGGCTGGCCACCGACGGTGTCGATGCGGAAGATTTTGGAGGCAAGGGAGCCTGAGGCGTTGTTGAGAGCGAGCCAGTCCACGTTGGTAGCGGTGTTGGTAGGCGCGGCGATGTCGCCGACCTTGGCGCCGATGACGAACGCGGAGGAGTTTCCAGCATTCTTGCCGGTCGAGGTGAAGTCCCACTTGGGCGAGAGAGCGCCGGTAGCGCCAATCACGAAGTAGTGGTACTGTTGATGGGTTAAATGCGCTAATTGTGCTTCGATGAAACGGTATTCATACCCCGAGCAGGTTAGGCGCGCCAACCCTGGCGCCGATGGAAGACGCGGTGGTGCTGGCAGAGGCGGAATTCCAGTCGTTGAACGCGTTGGTCTGGACAGGTGCGAACGCAGGGGTCGGGGCGAGGCAAGAAATATCGAACAGGGACGCGACAGCGCCAATAGAACTGCAACAAAAAGTTACATTTGAGTAGTTCGGATTCTTCAGAGAACGTACGTGTATTTCCCGGCCGAACTGCAGGTGTAGTTCTGAATGCCGACACCGAGTGCGACATACAGAGGAGCAGTAGTGGGAGCGACCAGCAGAGTCTGGTTCGACGGCAGGTCCATGACCGCCTTGGAGGTCTCGCAGCACTCAGCTCCCGGGCCGCCCTTGGGGGGAGCGAAAGCGGGGGCTGCAGGGGCGGCAGAGACGAGCAGTGCAACAGTAGAAAGAGAGGCGAGCAACTGGAAAGAGAACATCGCAGAAGTGGGGAACTGGTAAGGAATGTGGGGTAAGGAAGGAAGAGGAGTCTTGTTACTAACAACCTTCACTGATGCGCGCCTTTATAATCTTGAAAATTTGTCGAGCCGACGGGCCTCCAGATTGGGTTGGCCAATCGGCTTGTGGGACCAGTCTTACGGCGTTTCATCTCAATCAGTTGAATTCAGTTCTTGCCTCCATCATCCTTCTAACAACCTGCCAGGCACATCAGCATGATTTTCAGCTGATTTTCCGTAACCTGCCACACCCATTTTCCGGCGGTTTAAACTTTATGTTGTGCTCAGTGCTCAGTGACTCTGTACCAAGCGATATTTGGGGCATCGAGCCATGCATCATGGTGGAGAGGTGCGAGTAAAACGGGAGGTGGGGTCTGGCCCAATTTGGTTGGGGACACGCTCGATTGATGCCATCGCAAATCGTGATCTCATTTGCAATAGCCAAACAGAGCCAAATCCAACAGCTTGAGAGATTCTCTTTCGCACTTACGTTGCTCTCTGCAGGACGCTGGCGGTTTCTGTCAGTGAAAATCGAACTCTCTACCAGCAGGTCCATTCTACCGTGCGTTCGTCGGGCTTAGGACGATCCATTCCCCTATTATAGCTTTGGCAGGGTTGGCACTCAGGGCGTCTCCATATATGAGTAAGGGGTATGTAGCGAGTTAGATAAATCTTGAGGAATCAACTGAATCCACCATTCATTTCCGCCCCACGCTCCTTCTACCATGAAAACTGGATCTACCATCGTTTGGATCACGACGCTCCTTGCCACTATTGCCGGAGCACCTGCGAAGCAAACCTTTCTTGAAACGTCAATAGAACCGATCGTATCTCAGTGGGCGGCGGAACGACAGGCCGTCGCATTTTTGAAAGCGCAATTAGTTGCACAGGGGCAGACCATCGCCCCCGCGCAACCCAAAGACGTCGAGCGCCTGAAATCGCAATGGGAAACTCACAAAGTGACGGCTCAATTCGAGGAGATCCAGCAACCGTCTATGAAACCACCGTACGTTCGTCTCGCTTCGACAGCAGCTCTCTTTTGCTCATCTATCATCTCCTAAGCAGCGGTCAGGGATATATTTCCGTTCACCGGGGTAGTCTCTATGGGCCACTCGTAGGTTTCCTTGCTGCCGATAAAATTGTCGACACGTGGATGGAAGCAACGAAATACTCGATTGCGGAGCGCGGTCTTCCTGTAACACAGATCGACGTCGCGGACTCGGCCTTCAGGATGTGTGTTGCTGTGGGCCCATTGGGCGAATCCATTGGTCCTTCCATGGCAGCCTTCCATCATGCTCGACATGTGCCTTCTGGTCCTCTATCTTATTTTTGTTGAAACCGGTGCTAAATTTCGCGATCATGTAGGCCAACCCGAGGCAGGCCCTCGCTGGTCCAAGGAGCTTCACACCTTTGTAATGACGTCTGTCGTACGCCGCTCCGAGTCCTTCATTTAATCTAAGTACTCTCAATTGACGGCTCCCCCAGTTCTCCCTCAACGTCAACTCTAAAGAACTCACGATTCATTGGATAAATTCAAACGGAGGTTGGTCTCCTGGCGCACAACTATCTTAACGAGGACCATTGCTAATCATCGACTCGTTAAGATTCGCCCCGCACAATGATCGTCATGGCGCATCAGCGAGTGTTTTATACCGGGGATATAACCGCATTCGAGCACGCACTAGGATCGCCCGCGCTGGTCGTGGTACGTCTGGTTTTTCACAGACGCGTTTTTTTAAAACTATTTTCAGGCTTTCAGGTGGGTAGAGGATCTGCCAGTGATTGACTGACTGTACCTCGTAATAATTGAGTACACCTACTGTAATCACTCGTTTCTACTTACAAATGTACACACGAAGAGCGCGCCTCGGCACTTCTCAAATGTTGGTGTGGAATCATCGAACCTTCAAAGCCTTTTTACAGCTGCAGTCGTCGTGGCCGTATATGTTCCACGTCCTCCGGCGCCGAATAATATCTAGTACTTACGACTGCTAGTTTGGCGTTGAGGCACATTTCCGATTCTCGGTGCCGTTCGAATTAAGACCCCCGCTCATCGTGTGTTATTGCAAATCATGGCGCTTCGTAAGTACGTACTTACGAGATGTCTATATCTGATTTCCTTCATCTTTTAAACTTCAACATACGTTCCGTAGGCTGCGGCTAAGGACTGGTCGGATACTATATGTCTCAAGGTGCTCACAACCATAGGGAACGTAGGCCTACGATTACTGAGGTTCAAGGAATTGAGTGGTCAGGAACGCACTGCGTTGGGTCAAGCTTGAAAGGTGTCCTATAACCAGAGGCGGAAGACGGTACGGTACCTTCATCCTCGGAGTCTAGAAGCCCTCCAAGGATAAGAAAGCAGAGCTCCGGATCGCTGAGTCGCCTGACAAGATTTCTCTGACGTAGGCGTGAAAATGAGAACAAAAGCGCAGTATGTCGGATTGAGGGGACTGTGCGATTGAGAGCTCCGACGTTTTCATATTACTATCTCAGTACCCAGCCGAACATTAAGGAAGATGCAAATATAGCAGCAATGAGCGCCACCAGACGAACTTGAAGTCGAGAGACTCCGGAGAGCTCGGGCCCAAACCACGCCCACATCCAGAAGACACCGCCCAGGCCGCCCACAGTGTAGTCAGGTTTGGGGATGGACACAGTGCCGCGTCTCGAGGTAGTCAAGCGCCTGAGCGCGACGGTGTACCAGGCCATCGCAACCCCCGCGCCCAGAAGCTTGATACGCGGCAGGCTTTCCAAAATGCGGGTCAGAAGCGCACTACCCTCAGTACCAAGGTCCGGTTGCAGTGAAAATAATGTGTCAGCGCAGTCGTCTGATCGCCGTTCCTTGAGCAGCAGTGGGAGGTCTGGACACAGGACAGCGCTTCGGCCGATCCCGAGAAGGTGCGCGTGTTGAGATGAAAGAGCTCTGTGCAGCTGCGAGGGGGTGGCGAGTCCGCCGGTAAGAAGGATGAGTGGAGAGCGCGGAGTGGACTCCAGGATGCGCAGTGCATGGTGCGAGAACTCGGCGAAAATGGCCTGGTGGGTGGATGGAGTTGCAGAGGTGGTTAGGAAATCTTTTGGGAACGTTTAATATGGCTTAGGGTGGCTGGCGGCTGAACCTGCCTGGCTTCTCGTAATCTCCCCCACTGATCTCGATGAAATCAACCAACCCCCAGTTAGCGATGGCTCGGACATGGTTCAACGCAAGAGAAGATTCTCCGGCGGTGTTCGAGTCAGCGTAGTCGGCCGCATTTATTTTGAGACCCAAGATGAAATCAGGAGGGACTACAGCCCGTATTGCCAGCACGATACGGTTCAGAAGACGCAAAGCATTATCCGGAGAACAAGAGTAATCATCCGTGCGTGCATTAGACTAGCACCATGTCAGTCAGGGCTTGTGTCAGAGCAGAAAGAAAGAAGGGACAGACTTGCCTTCGGCGACAAGAATTGGGCAAGAAGATCTGAATTATGTACTATTCAGAGCGACGAACGAAGCGAACGCGTCAAAAACCCACAGCCGTGAGCGACATGCAGCTCCACGCCGTCGTATCCCGTTAGCGCAGCAAGTTTAGCACCCCGAACGAATGCGTCGACGACTTGGTCGATATCGGCCACAGACATAGCCCGGGGAATCTGGAACATAATCCGGTGGAGGAGTTCGGAAAGAACCCCTTTATTTTTGAGCGATGAACCAACTCGTATGCTGCTGGGACCCAACGGCGGAACGAACGGAAATCTACCTCCGAAGATATTTGGAGACTGCCGCCCTGCGTGGCTCAACTGCATAATCGCCAGTGGTTTATCCTCCCGTTCTCCATGCATCGCAGCGGCCAGATCTCTGAATGGTTTTAGATTCTCTTCCGAAAGGTCGTTGGGAACAATCAAGTCCCGGGCAAGCGAGATGTGCTCTGGCGAGACCTGAACATTCCCGGTAAGAATCATCCCCCAGTCGTACGACGACCACGTTCTGTACAGTTCGAGGTGAAATCGATTGGGTGGGCCGCCGAACAGTTTTGCTAGGTGTTCATAGAGGGCGACCTGGTTTACATCCGGTGATCCAGATCATGCCTGGTGCCCCGGAAAATTGTCACTCACTTTGACAAGACGGTTGCGTATCGCACGGCCGCACGGTAACGCAATTGGGGAAAAGATTGCATCCACAGCATCGAACTGCATGGATGGAGCCCGCATAAGTATAAACTAGCACTGGCGAGTCGCTATCGCTGTGGCGACATGACTGCGATTGAGAAAGTTTGTCCGCCGAGCGGAGTTTGAACTTGACGCGCGGTCATGTGACTCGGTGCTCGCGTGCCTGAGCAGTACAAGTTTACACGTAGGAGTGAGGCCTTTCGATGGGCGCTATTGCAAAAATAAATGTAACCTCACCAAACTCTGAATCAAACAAAGCCCCGCGTCGAATTGAACAAAGACAATTATACGAGTACATAGTCAGAGCGCGTAAATTATGGAAGCAGTTAAAAGGTATTCAAAGAGAGCTATAACCAGGGGGGATTTCCGCGAGTTCGGGCCCCTCTTGAATTTTTACCTCTCTATCTTGATGATAGAGCACGGCGACACTTCGTTGGAACCGATGACAGTCGGCCTTCGTCGTCGATCTTTGCCTCCGATTTTTGTCAATGGATATCCTGGATCTGGTATATGGCGCGAACATTGGATATGGATCAACTCTGCCCTTCCAGCTTTTTTGGTTCCAGAGAACGGCGATGACTGCAACTAATGCAACCAACACCAAGGCACCAATAATACCGGCAGTGATCGCGCCAACTGGCTTGTTTTGAGACCTCTCGGTGGAAAGTGAGGCTACTGAGGGAGAAGAGAGCGCCGAAAAAGTCAATGACTGGGTGGGTGTCAATGGCTCGGAAGTCGTGTTCGTGACATAGAAATAATCGACGGGGAGTGGTGTCGTAGCATTATCACCACCATGAATGATGACAAGAGTATGCGGACCATCTAACACGGTGCCTGTTTCGAAGATCAGGATGTGATAATTGGTGGGGCTTTCAGGACTTCGAAGTCCCCGAAGAGTGAAGTTAACTGGTGAACCGTCATCTAATGTGTATGTTGCAAAAGTTGCATTATGGGCAACCCCGGTTGTCACAACACCAAAAAGGCTTACGGAGGTTCCTGAGGATGGTATTAAGTCGGGAAATCATCAATCCGATACGAAAATGTTCACCATGAAAGTTGAGGGATACTTGGGCATTTGGGAGCTGGGTCATCTTTCCCCCGTCCGGGTTGTTTATCCATCCAGTACCATAAGTGACTGCCGGGTCGTCCTCTTGATACATCACAACAGATGAGTTGAAGGACATTCCCGAGGCAGGGAGGTATGTAACGTGGTCCAGGTAAAATGCCTGGCCCTTGGATTGGACTTTGATTGTCAACACATGGGGACTTGACGTGAGGTCTGCCTGTTGGCACAGGGACCAATTATTCTCTGCATACGGGAACGTAGGGTCTTGTCCGTAGCCGATTTTCATCCCATCGATGAAACAGTCCCAGGTGGGATCTGTTTCGTTCTGCGCATTTGTCGAGACGATTATTGTGCCAAAAACGGTGATTGCTGTTCCTGCAGAAGATGATAAGCATCCAATAAAAATTTAGATTTGATTTTTTGCCTACCATTGAACGAAAAGCTGACACTCGAGTTGCTGGTCGTAGCATGTGTTGTCCCATTGTAGACGGCCCCGCAGTTTCCTACTGCCAACTCAGTTTCTGGGTCGTCCACATCATACCAGCCGGTTGTTCCGTATTGAATCGAAGGGTCAGAATCGTCCACAACTATCTCGCGAGGGGGGGTATATGAGGCCATTCCAAAAGCTGAACGGGAGAGAGATGGAAAGTTACAGATCTTCCTGTTTTACAGTAATATACCTCTCCAAGTTTAGACACGGCAGCGACGCGCATCGCTGCACCAGAGAAACACTGTTCGTTGAAGGTATGTCTAGGAGACCAAGTGTTGATTTGATTGAGATAGCCAGAGTTGTCGCTGAAATATTTCCGGCCTGCTACATCAAGCATCCGTTGTGGGAAGAGATTCAAAGAGGAGCTGAGGTCTCGAGTGAAAGCTTTATACTTGGCCTGATCCGAGTCCAACCTTCAGAGGTAAAACGTCAGAAGACGACTGCCACAACTGATGCTTCTGCTGTATGATCCAGATTAATGTTGAATTTCGGATTCTCTGCATACAACTGTTGACTCAGTACCCTCTCTTCAACAGTTGATGCTCAACATACGAGGTACAAGTAATTTTTGTTGTAGCGTCTGTTTATACTTACCTGCTTGTTAAATATAGAACAGCAATTACAACACGCGAGGAACGAGCAAGATATGTTGTAGCGTATGTCTACGAGAGACTAGACAGCAATTATGGTTTTCTTCTGGTATGGTTGTGTCTCATCAGATGGTTGCAACACCTTGTTCGCTACACACCTCAGAGAAATCATCAGTGCCGAATCCTCGTGCTCCATGAAACAGCCAGCATTTATAGACTCGAAGGGATAAACTCGGAACCACGACCGAGTCAATGCCCCATCATCCAGAGCGGCCATATATAGTACTTCCCCACACTGTGGAGATGTCTGCTCACGCGCGAATGAGCTTAAGAAGTTGAATCAAGGTTCGACATGTATGTGTCATAGTCTCTTATAAACAGACGCTACAACAGTTGAAGGCTTGTACCTCGCTCGTTGTAGTCTGTCGATCACCCGCGATCGGTGATTGGAGATCGACCTTGTAAATTTCTCGAATGTCGTTCGTAGTATCAGAGCTTGCCTTTGCGCGTTTTTACTTTGGGTTATTGCAAATGATACTGTATTGAACATGTTCTCCTGCTAAACTTTCCTCTATGGGATTATTTTTCGCTATTTAATACTAGTCCGTAAGCTGAAGTTTTGATGCAAGAGCAAAGTCGGAAGTTGGAAGTCTCGATCACGGGTTGGTCCCGGACCGAGTCTTGCCGGTCGCCCAAATGAGAAATGTAGCCCCTATCTCAACCTTTGCATCCAGAAAAAGCATCAATGGTGCCGGGAGGGGCCTAAAAAAAATTGTGCAGACAAAACAAAGACACGGTTCTTACTCCTGGAGGTCATCTATGTAATTTGTGGATCTTTATAGCAAGTATCCTCTAGTCAGACTGATTTCAACCAAGGTTTTGAGTCTAAAATTTTCCTGGTGTTGAAAGAATTAGGAAAAACCATCTGTTTCTTTTATTAAGCTGTGGAAAATCAGACACTGGGTGACTTTCCATAAGCTTAGAATATTCTCTGAGCTTACTTGAGGGTGCCAGCGATGGCATCAATCCCTGGAAATTCGGGTCGTGAATTAATTTGTTGCGTTCCCACAAGAATAGAATAAAAAAATCCAAGTCGTGGTTCCCCTTGCACAAGGGCCGCAGGCTGGCCTAGAGGTTGAAGGTATTGACCCTTTGTGTTAAACGAAGACTCCGAAGTTCGGGGCTCAAAGTAGAGGCTAAGATCATGCATTGACTGCCCAAAGCAGTTTCTTCAGTTAAATAAAATCTGTAGAGGGGGTACCTACCCCCCTCCAGATTATCCTAAATTCAGAATAAATCCTGTCCGTTTTGGTGCTCTCCAGTTGATGGGGTCCTGACAGCTGCCTCGGCAAAGCACATAAATATTCCCCAGCAATTATTTATGCTTATGGAAAGTCAACCACTGGACCCACAGACTCGCATATTTTACATAACGATAAATCAGAGATAGTGTATGATACTGGGGATTAGTTGGATGAGGGGGAATATAAGCTCAGAGACAGAACAATATCTTCCCCATGTACTCGGTGCTCATGAGGCAGACACGTTTAGATTGACATGAACAAAATATGTTGTACTGCTATTGGTGTGCTACAGGTCCGAAGCCTGAGTGTTTGCCTCTTAATATACACTATAGACACGCATTCTCATTTAATTGGGCCTCGGAGGGTGCTCTCCGGCGAGCGGGAAACAAGAAAACAGTATTTTGACGGCGTGGGAGTACTCCTGTCATATCGTGCCGAACCTAGCCGAGATCAATCAAACTTCGGACTTCAGACTACAACGTTCAATTGCTAACCAAGAACTTGCAGTAAAGTATCGAGTTTGCACCATGGTTCAGTGAAAACTCATGAAACTATGAATATTTAGCGAAAATTGATGTCATATTCCTCACTGGGTTCAAAATTAAGGAGATGAATTTTACTACGCACCACGTGATCAGATCAGTCTCAAACTTCAAGTCAAAGGAAAGAAAACTGAAGAGACAAAGCTATTTATAATAGGAGAAAATTCCAAAGGGCTTCCAAACTTCTGTCAATGAGAGTCGTAGAAGGACTCAAGAGCCCAGCGGGAATTCAAACTCCGCACTTTACGTAACAAGGTCCAATATATATATCACGGGGGCGCGTCAGGCAAAGCGTGGCTGTGTTGCTCGCTTCCGTTTTTGTGCAACAACCTTGCCACCAACTTTCTCAAGTTACCCCAAGTATGCGACTTCGTGGGCGACAAGACAATGCTCATGCACGATATAAATCTCCTGCTAACGCCAGTTGCCGGTGAATATCTGCTGCGGTCGACCGGGTTTTCTCTTTTGCTATAATCTCCGAGTTGGCACTGATTCTCAGATTCTCTTCAATGCGGCACTTCCGAGAATTCTACGCTGGTTTGACGAGCCTTGGACTGTCGTTTATTCCGCCGCTGAGATTCTTTGTAGCCTGTGTCGCTCGCTCCTCGTTGTACTATCTCCGGCCCGGACATGGATTGTCGTGATTTAAGCACATGCCGCAAAATGGCTCCGGGTCCTATTCTACCGCCATTTGACTCGCTGGTTTTGTGACTTACCGTCATCGTGTGTGATCCGACATATTCCCTTTGGCTGGTTTCTTCAACTTCCATTGACCCGCAGCAGTCTTCTCTCTTTCCTGGCTATCCATGACTGCCAATCAAGGAAGTGTGTAGCCAATACCAAACTTCGCGGGCCGTGCACTTCTCATGGCATCTGAAGACCTGAGCGGCCTGACCAGTAAACCGTCCGTTCTGTATTCATCTGTTCCCTATAAAAGGACGTCGTCAAGCCGGATCCTACGACCACAATGTATTTCTCGCGTTTGGCCGTATTTCTCGCTCTCAGTGCCGTCTCTCGCGTCAGCCATGCACTGACGTACCACGGGGCCGACTTCTCTTCGCTGGTCCTCCTCGAGCAGTCCGGGATTCAGTACCACGACGCGGCCACCTCTTCGTCTCCGGCCAAGTTTGAGACAATTCTTGCGCATCACGGCGCTAACCTTGCCCGTATCCGGATTTGGACCAGTACAAACAACTCTGACTACAGCTTAACCTACGGCCTTGCACTGGCGAAGCGGGCAGTCGCTGCTGGGATGTCCCTGCTCATTGACCTGCATTTTAGCGATACTTGTGAGTTGCATAATTCATGTATCCGAACCTGACGTTGACTGTCCTGCCTTTTTCTTACAGGGGCGGATCCTGGTCACCAGGCTATTCCTGCTGCATGGTGCGCAATATTCTCCTCTGCTGTACTATCACACTGACGCACGCATGCCATTTCCTTAGGCCCACCACACTTGCCGGCCTTAACACCGAAATTTATACGTCGGTCCAATAAAACTCGTCACACCTCAGGAACTCACGTGTTCCGTTATACCAGGTATACGAAGAGCCTCGTCGCCGCTTTTTCTGCTCAGGGCACACCTATCCAATTCTTAGAAATCGGCAACGAGATCAACAACGGTATTCTCTGGCCCGTGGGCGAAATCTCGGTGAACGGCTACTCGCCGCTCTCGCAGTTGCTACATTCGGCTGTCAACGGCGCTCGCGCCGCGTCCTCGACCGTGCGCACGGTCATCCACCTTGCGAACGGGTGGGACGCGGAGGGCGTCGCCTCGTTCTACGAACAGATCTTCATCGCGGGCGAGTTCGCGCTCGCGGACGTGGACGTCATGGGCTTCTCGTTCTACCCTTTCTACGGCACGGGTGCGACAACCGCGGCGCTGCAGTCGAGCTTGCAGGCGATGGTTACCAAGTACGGCAAGGTGCGTCGCGCTGCGTGGGTCAGACCTCACGCACCGCTGACGGGGTTGAGATAGGATGTGATGGTCGTCGAGACCGACTGGCCTGAGAGCTGCTCTGGCGTCGCTCTTAGCGAGCCGATCGCGGTATCCGCCGCAGGCCAGCAGACGTGGGTCCTCGACATCCGGAACGTCCTCTCAGCTATCTCCGGTGGCCATGGCATCGGCATCTCCTACTGGGAGCCTGGCTGGGTGAGTGGCTTCTCATTTGATCCACGTATCTCTCTGAAGTTCACGTCCTATCGTAGGTCGGCAATGCTGGTAAGCAATAAGTACTACACTTAAAATCTATTCTGACGTATCGCCCTGGATTCAGGTCTGGGTTCGAGCTGCGCCGTACGTTTTTACATCCCTCGTACCAATGAGGCGTATCTGAATGCTGTGCTGTATAGGATGCCCTCCTCGTCGACAGCACCGGAACAACCAGAACGTCCATCGCGATGTTCTCGGCCGATATGTAGGGACGAACCATCGCTGCTTGCATTATATTTATGTAGTCGCGTGCCCGGGGTCGGAAGGAATGAAAAGGCGTCGAAGCCGCCCATGTACCCGTTGCAAAAGATATTGGAGACGATGTCCGACACCCCTCATAGCTATTCATGCATAAAAAAAAACGCCACGCACTCTTCGAGCGCCATTCCTACCACTCCACTTCCGTGACCTCTAACCGGTATCGGCGCGCCGTTGACTGCGTGCGCATGGGCATGTGTAGTAGTACGGGCATGTGGTTATAACGAGGGAAGAGTGCACCATAAACGATGTGACCTTAAAACTGTCGAAAATTATCGGTGAGTGAGGCAGATACGGTATCGGGGACGATACTGTCGCATGAGATGTCGATGAGGGCAGGAAGGAGGCGCCTAGAGGCCCTAGACGGAGATCTGAAAATGACTAAGCGAACGGTTACCTAATCTGGAGGAAACACTCAACTCCAACTTTGGGTAGGTGTGGCACTGACTTGGCGGTTGTTCTTCGTCGCTCCTCTGGCTATCCCGTAATTCAAGAATCATTGTCTTTCTCTCTCTGTCACCAGAAGATGCGCAAACCAAACCTTGGAGATTTTTTTTTCTCAGAAGGAATCATCAGGAGGAGAGCTGGAGGCGGGGCTAAACAAGGGTCCATGAGTTAGTCCTTCTTCTCGATCCACCATGCCAGTAACTCGCCACGTAGACCGCCTCGCGGAGTACGTTGAATTTAGGGAGGATCCGGACCTCCCCCTCCTCTCCTTCCTAAATCTCCACGTCTTTGTCCAGTCCGACCCGCACGAGCCATCTACGCGGACGAGCGTCGATGCCGATCCCATATTCGAGGAGATCCGGGGCCTTTCCATCCTCCTTCTGAGTAGCATGGCGAGGTCGCTCAGTGCGTGGCGTTTCCTTACCGTCATCCTGGGGCGGATCGTGGTGGGGTGTTCAGTCTCTAGGGCATCAGACAGGGAGGTACTCAAGACCAAGTTGGGTTCAGAAAGGTATCTAGAGAGGGCAGACGCAACCAGATCCCTCCTCGAGGAGACGCCCACGATCATCTTCAAGCACCTCGAGGACCATGATGGAATCGTTTGGGGGCGCGTAGTGAAGGGTGAGGAGGAGGGAGCGATAGCGAATGAGATGTCTATTTCAATGGAAATCCTCCGCGCGCTGCGTGGTGCGATGCGTCTAAGGACCTTTCACTCAGCGCCGCACGATCCGATTCTGAACGAACTGCATACAGCCTCCACAACATCTCTCCACGAAGACGACCGAAACGCAGCGCGCCAGACGCCGTCTTCTCTTTTCTGCGGCCTTTGTGCACCAACTTGTGCATTGCCTCACAAAAGCCTTCTTCGGTCGCGCCCAAACTCCCGCAATTGGAGCGCGCTCCGGACAGCGTGCACAGGGAGCCCGGACTGACATTCGCAAACAAATACTTCAACTTCATCGTTTGGGTCCGTTGGAAGATCGACGACGTGAAGCGGGACCGGTTGTGGCACGTCGATGACCTTACAGCCCATTTTGAGTCCAGGACTCGGATCCACGATGCAGCCGTCGTTCCGCCAGGGTTACATCTGGCAGCTTGAATGCGACGAGCTTTCTTCAATCCCCGCCACCGTAGACGGCGACACCCACGTGCAGTATCGGGGCTCAGGGACCTCTATCCCGGTGGTCGTAGAGGACAAGGACGAAGACGTAGACGAAGTACGTGAGGGCCGGTGGATGTTCTTGCGGAATACTAGTGTAAAGTCAAACCCTTTCATTCATTGTATGATGAATGTAACAGTTGTACAGACGATGTGGTGCCCGGCCCGACGCTGAGAAATAGGGGCTCAGGCTTCTTTCGACGGCAACGTCGTCCAGACCTTACTGTATCCTTACGATGGACCTCGCCCTACTCCCCTTCCCACACCTCCACATCTACGAACAAACAGACCCCGACGATCTCTCGACTCGGATGAACGTCGACACCGATCCGCGGTACAGCGAGATCCGGGACCTTGTCCGCGCAATTCTGTCGCACATCCTGGGCTCGAACCAGGTCTGGACTGTCCTTTCCTTTATCTTCGACTCCATCTCGCTGGGCTCCGACGCGGCCAAGGAGGCACTGTGGAGAAAGTTGGGGCAGGAAAGGGACTTGGAAAAGGGGGACATGAGGAGATTATTGGAGCAAGACACTCCCGCTATCGTGTTTCAGGATCTCAAGGGCTCCGAGGAAGCGATCATCTGGGGACAAGTGGTGAAGGGCGAGGGAGAAGCAGCTGAAAGAAACGAGCTCTTCGTATCCATGGAACTCCTCAAAGCGCTCCGAGACCCTGTGCGTATCGCGTTTCTCAGCCCCTTCGGTGTGGAATCTCAACAAACCAACTACATACAGCCCCCGCCCGAGCTGTCGACCCAGGAAATTGATGCGCAGCGCGCCAGACAGCGTTTTATCTTGTCTATGACACTGATGAACGAAACGGTCCATTCCCTCACCAAGGCCTTCTTCGGCCCCGGGCTCATCACGCCAAAGCTTCCGGCACTCGAACCAGACCTCACCGGGCGTGGCGGTGACACCGGCGCCACCTTTGAAAAATTATCTTTCGGTTTCCGCGTTGAGGTGCTTTGGAGGATAGAGCATGCGAAGCGGGACGACCGGCTCTGGTATTTGGAGGACTTGGTCAGCCATTTTGACTCTAGGATTCGGATGCTCGGTGCGTACCTGGATCTTACTTGGTTTCGCCGTTCTGATGTAATTGTATTTTAGACCTCGCCAACATCCAGAAAACCCAGGCGTCCTTTCGAAAAAATAAATTATGGGTGGTCGAGGATAGAGATCTTCCCGCCCTGCCCGAAAGCATCAACAGTAGCACCCACGTGCTTTATCGGGCGTCGGGAATCGCCACCCCGGTGCCATTGGAGGAGTGGGACGACAAGGACCTCGAGGGTTACGTGACGGTGCGATCTATATGCTCCCGCCATTTTCCGAACTCTTTACCCGTCGTCTGAGAAAAAAAAGTCCAGATAGATTGATTCAAGATAAACGATGTTATTCATTTGGTTGAACCCCTTGTCACGGTCGGCTGGTAGTTGTATTTACAAGAATGGAAATTGATCCGAACCTGAACCTGAAGATATCTCAAAAGACATCATCCCAGTTGAAATGCACAAAGAATCGGGTTGCACGGAATAACATCGGCTTACATTGCCTTCGTCCACTCGCATACACTGGTTCTCCAAATTCAATCATGATGCGTAGGCCCAGACTATAGGTGCCTCTATTCTCTCAAGCTTGCTGCTTCACCTGACTTCGTTTCCTAGCCGCCCCACTAATTACCAAATAGGGGTTCATACTTCTCTCAAGTTAACCATGCCCTATACCACCAACCTCGCATACGCCCAATTAGAGCGCTGTTCGGCGTACGCCGAACTCATCGCCGGCGCGGATCTCCCCGTCCTTCACTTCCCGAATCTTCATTTCTACGTCCAAAACGATCCCTCGACGCGGACGAATGTCGACACCGACCCCCAGTACGCCGGGATTCGAGACCTTTCCCGGACACTCCTGTCTCACCTCGCTGGGTCAATACATGCGTTATTGGAACTCTTACACATCCTCCTCACCATCACCACCTCGGCCGGCGCGAAAGAGGCGCTGGAGACTAAACTAGAGTCACGGAGGGATCCAGGCGTCGACGACGTGGAAGGTTTCCTGCTTGACCACACACCAGACATAATATTCAGAGACATAATTGGAGAGGGGATCATCTGGGGAGAGGTATTGAAGGGCGAAGAGGAAGGCGCCGCCCGAAACGAAATAGCCATCTCGATGGAACTTCTCCGAGCGCTCCGCGACACTGTGTGTATCCTGTTTCCCGGCCCCTCTGCAAATCTTGACCAAAATGTAGCCTCCGCCAACTCTCTCTCCTGAACAGAGTCAAACCCAGGCCCTTCAGCATCGATTACTTTTCTGTGTTACGCTGCTTCGCGAGGTGACCGATTGCATGACAAAGTTCTTCTTCGGCCAAGGTTTCATCACACCGCCACTCCCTCGCTTCGAACGCGACCCCCGTGGCGGTGGAGCCGGTCTGACGTTCGAAAAGAGATATGTCGGTTTTATGATCGAGCTGTTGTGGCGGAAAGAGGACGTGGAACAAGATGGCCGCCTCTGGTACGTCGAAAACGTCGTTACTCGTCTCGGATTCACCAAAACCCGTATCCTCTGTGCGTACCATGAATTTGCTATTTCTGTTCAGAACGCCTACTTAACCCTTGTATTTTCTAGCCTTTACCGACATCTTGAAAATTCTGACGTCCTTCCGAAAGAAAACTATCTGGCTCGTCGAAAGTGGTGACCTCTCCGTCCTCCCCGGGACCGTCAACGAAAACAGTCATATCCGGCATCGAGAAGGAGCGCCTGTTCCGATGGTATTGGAGGAGGATGAGGAGGATCCATTCACCGAGCAGAATGGATATGTGCGGTCGAGCGGGAGATGCCCTCCGCGAGGGTTAGGGCGAAGCCTCGGACTGTGAAATCTTGCGTTTTGTATCCATCGACGGTCAGGCATTCCGATTGCAAACCTGCCCAAGTATTCACGGAGCACGACCCGGGCGCATAGTTATGTGCCACGATTTAATCCTGAATGATACGAGAGACTGGAGTCAGTACATATATACGACAATCTAGCGGTAATCTACTGGAGCAGGTGCCGTGTAGGAACACCAGAGCAACCAAGAAAGAGCATACATACACACATAATATATCGTCCAGGCTCGCGCTCACCAGCCAACATGCATCCGTACAGTCACCGACCCACCTCTGTGCTCCATGCACCCATCCATCACATCACAACGCACTTGGCTGGCTTCGGCCCCGCTTCGGGGGGCGGCGGCAGTGCGTTGCCCTTCTCTATCTCGGCAAGACAGAGCTCGAAGACCTTGGCTGTAACGTCGGGGACGCACAAGAGAGGTGAATACGGACGTGACGTATATTTCGACACGGGCACGCTCGGACTCACCGACATTGACGTTCTTTAGCGCGCTCGCCTCGATCCATGCAGCCTTGTTGTCCCGCGCCAGGCGCTCTCCATCCTTCGCGTCGACCTGGCGGCTGCGCGGAGTTAATTCCATTAAATAAGCTTTATTTAACGGACGGACGGACCTCATGTGCAGATCCGCCTTGGAGCCGACGATGATGGCGGGGACGTTGGGCAGGCCGCAATAATTCAAAATCTTGTCGTAGATAATTTGGATCATCTCGAACGACGCGCGAGACGTGATCGAGTAGACCAATACGTAGCCATGTATTCCTATCGCATATTGAGAATTCAGCTGAGAGAATTCATCCTAGGCCGCGCGTCAGCGTGCACACGAGCACTGGAAACACGACGAACGCACCTGTCCGGCGGTGTCTATCAATTCACAGGGATAGTCCGTGCCCTTGAATGTGATTGTTTTTGTTGCCGTACTCTCCATGGTCGGGTAGTACAACTCGGAGAAATTGTTGTCCACAAATTGCTTAACGAGCGAGGACTTGCCTGTGCGCAAAACATGCGTCGTAAGACGCCTGGATTGAATGCACTTTCACAACGCGATCGCTCACCGACTGACCGCGAGCCCAGGACGACGATCTTGCGGGTGTTCAATGTGACCACGTTGCCCGGCATGGCAGCGCACGACGCTGGTCGCAGCTCGGGTATATGTCGACGCTAGCTCGGGGTCAGTACGGGTGGCAATGAGCTCAGCGTGAGGGTCCCAAAAGATTCTAGTCAGTGGACGTCGCAGAATGAAAACCGAAACGCACTAACAGCGACATCAGTCAACGGCATTTGAGCGACGTCGATCGTGTTTCTATGTCGCGTAATAATGATCCTCGAGAGATATGTTTTTACCGGCGATCTCGAGGAGAGTCGCAAAGAAAAATCCCTCTACAGGGCCTCGTGTAAGATGCTGATAATATTCACAAAATTCAAGAATAAATAGTAAATGCAGCGCGCTCAACGCCCGTCTGAATCTCCGTACTCGCACCCATTGCGTCGCCCACACGGCCGCTCAGCCTGGCGCTAATCTACCCCATTCGCCCCCGCGTCCGAATCTCCTTACGCCCAGTGCCCGATTCTCTCAGCGATCCCGTTTTCGCGCGGTGTCCCTCACAATTCGAAATCCATTCGAGCCGTATAGCGCAGCCCGAGTCGATCCAATAACGCACAGGCGTGGCTAACCCGCGCAAGTCGAGTGGTCCGACACGGAGCTAGTCTCGGCGGCACGGGCGCGGGCGCAGGGCACCCACGCTGAGCTGGATGTGTCATGCTCACGTCGGCGGTCGCGACAATGCCCGAGCCTGCACGCATCGGAAGCTGATGGCGTGGAAAGTCTAGGTAAATCTGAAATGGCTAGTTTCGACTCAAATGGAATCGGATTCTGCGCGAGAACACACACCTACACCTTGCGTGCGATTACAGCAGCAATTCGGAAGATTCGGGCTGAAACCGAGTTCGGCGAGTTGCTTGGAAAGGTCGAGTACGAGTTGGAGAGTAAATTTGAGCGACGAATCACCACGGGTTTTAGTAGGGTGCCAAAATATTCCGATTGCAGAAGGAAAAGAAACGCACTCACAGCAACAGTCAACGGCTCCCTCTGCTGCTGCAGGGCCTCGTGTAAAAAGAGGATAATATTCCCAAAATAGTCGAGTTACGGTAGAATAAATACAGGTCCGTGTATCCCTCCCACTACTTAAATCCGCCCAGAGCTGATCCCCAGCATGCCATGCATCTCAAAGCAATTACTGCACATCCCCTTGGGCTTGAACGGATTCTGCTTGAACTCCGCGCACCCATTGCCGCTCACCGGCGCAGGTGAGTCAGCCAACTCCGTCGCGCTCTCGAACGGCGACCGATCGTGATGCCCGTGGCTGCTTTCCGACGACGACGAGAGGTACCCTGGGCGTGTCCCCGAGGAGGACATCGCGCGCGACGGCGGGCGCCGCTCGGGGATGAGCGGGCTTGCGGACGCGGAGCTGTTCGTCGCGCGGCGCGGGGGCGGTGGTGGAGGCGCCTTCTTCCCCTGCCCCTGACCAAAGCCGTGCAGCTCGCTCGTCGTCGCGCGCCGGGGGGGAGACGGCCTTCGAGAGGGCGTGTGAGTGCCGCCGGTGCTGGCGCGCCCGATGGAGGGCATGAGCCCGCGCTCGTCGTCGTCCTCGTCAACAACGCTGCTCATCATGCTCGCTGCGTCCGCGTCCGCGTCTCGAGGGCCGCCGTAGAATGGGCTGCTGTGCGCCGCGAGCGGGCGCCCATAGTGGTCGCTCACGTCGTCGTCGTCGTCCTCTTCGCGCGAGTCGTCGCTGTCGCCGCCGCCTAGATGCAGCCCGAGCTGATTGCCGTTGTCACTGGCACCAGTACCGGGGCGCGAGGGGAGCGGCGGCCGGTCGGGCAGGACTTCGGTGTACGGCGTGGGGAACAGGCCCTGCTTCCCATTCAGTTCGCCCATCCACCACCCGTCGAGTACCTCGTTGACTACGACGATTTGGTCCCCCGCCTTGAACGCGAGCTCGTCGGACGAGCCGGAAAAATCGTACAGCGCGCGCACGACCTTGCGCTGCGTCTGTGACGGCGGCTTCAGAATCCTCGCGGGCAGCTTCGGCGTCGTCGTGCCGCCGTTGTTGCTCCCGTTGCTCGCAGCAACCTTGCCCTTCGGCGTGCGGCGCGTGATTGCATTAACGAGCCCGCCGCCCCCGTCCGACTCGCCTTGCCCCGATTCGCGCTCCGCGTCGTCGTGTAAGCTCGAAAACTCCTTGGTTTTCTTCCCGCGGCCCGTGACACTCCCCACTGCGCTCGACGCCCACCCCGCGACGCTCAGCCGGCGCCCCTTGTCCTTGTCCTTGTCGCCCGCCGTTCCCGTGCTGTCAGACCGCTTGCGCGAGGCGCGTGACGAAGGACGCGACGGTGGGCGGCTCGAGGGGCGCGAGGAGGATCCCCGCTCGTCGTCCTCGGACGACTCGGATGCGCGGGGCGTGGCAGAGCGCGACGGGGGCGCGGAACGCTGCGAGCGCACCGAGCCAAACTTTTGCTTCTGCTGCACGGGGAAGGCATGCTGCTTTTGTGGCGCCGAGCTGCGGGGAATGTATTAGCGACCGTGGTAAGCTGGTAGAAGTGCGGCTCACTCGCTCGGCCAGCTGGCGCGCGTCTCGCGGAGCACGTCGAGGTACTGCTCGACAAAGTTGAGCTCGAGCGTGAGGAGGCCAGTCAGCTCACGCAGCTGCACGATCTCGTTCTCCTGGATCGCGTGCATGTGCGCCTCTAGCTCCTCGGCCGTCTCGTCGCTGCAGCGGTGCGGGCGCGTTAGCAGATAACACACCAAGTGGCGCAAGAGGAACGGACTAGCGGCCCTTTGCAATCTGCATGTCCTCCTCGGCGTCCCTGCGCTCCCGGTCCTTCGACTCTTTCTTGTTATTTTTGAGCTTCTCGTGCTTTGCTATCGCCGCGTCCAGACTCAATCTAAGTAGATCATGTAGAGTTGTACATGCAAAAAATCTAAAGGGGCGTACCGCCTACTGTCAAATTTCTTGCGCAGGGCCTCGTAGTCCTTGATATCCTCCGCGAAGCGCACAAGCGACGCCATGAAGCTGTCCTGGAACGACTGCGCGAACGACTCTTGCAGCTTCGCGACCTTGCAGTGGGCGCGACCCAGCGTCACAAGGGAGTTCCCTAGATTAGTCTCAGCTTCACCGTTCACAAAGATAGGGCGCTGGAACCAATACCGAAGGGAGAGTCCTGGCCAAACTCTTCGCCGTGAATGATCATGACGATGCCGAGGGTGTCAACGGGGAGCAGTTTCTCGGCGTCATCCAGCGCCTCGTTGTCCTTCTTCTTGGCGAGGTGCTTGCGATACGCCTCGGAGGCCATGAACAGCCTGGTACGAAAAATAAATACCCAGCACACACGGGTGGTGGCCACACACCTCTGCGCACCATCTCTCCGCAGCTCGACATCCCGCTCCAGCTCCTTGAATTCTTCCGACACTGTCGTCTTGTCCCGCGAAGAGATAACCTCACCTGCCCACTGCAGAATAATCAGAAAAAAAGTGGTCCGATCAGCTTGAAGCGCGACCAACTGACTTGTCTCAGTTTTCCGAGCTATGTTACGCTTGTGAGAGGCTTCAAGACAACTATAGGATCTTTTCTGACCTGTTTTCCTGCCATTCTGTGACGAGACAATGAGCGCGGACAATTGGCGGGGAGATAGGGTCATCAAAACTTATCCAATTTGGGCGCTGATACTATGCCGGCGGCGGCCCGATTGGGCGAGTTCGGCGCTATACCTGATACAGTGGGTGTAGTTCAGCTTAGTTCAGGGCAACACGCTAAATGTTTCAGCAAGATGTTTCGATGTTTCCTTGAAGGATCGAGATCGAATTTTCCCTGGGGTCATTTGTTTTCGAAATAAAATACAGAGTACATAGACTTAGTAGTCGTCATAAAATGAGCCATGCTCACTCTTCATGTGCGCGTATATAGTATGCGCGTAGAACTCCTCCCCGCAGGCATAGCAAAAATGCGTCCCGCAGATGCACGTAATATGGTTGCACCCATCGACCTGGAGATGATGAGTTACACCTGTCAACTTAAGCGAGAATGAACCAACCTTTTCAACCATATACCCGCAGTCCGCGTTTGGGCACGCAACAGGGCCCTTTCGGCGACGTGGCCCGCGGCACTCCTCGCACCGGAACCCAGTTATCGGTGCGACCCTTTCCTCGGTGCACGCCGTGCGCTCAAACGCGCGCTTCGCAGACGCGCAATCCATGCACCACGCGTACAACCAGCGCCGGTCGTCTATCGCGGCCTGGATACCACCCAGCACTGCCGCGCGCCGGTTGTATCGCGCGAGTGTCTTCACTGCCGGCGCGCGACGACAGAACGGACACATGAGCTGCATCATGTTGAGCAGGTTCCCCGGCGCGTTTTGGCCGTACTAGAGAACCAAATAAACGCGTGAAAGATGGGTACAAGGCGGCTGCGTACCCATTCATGGAGGCACGCGTCGTCGACGAGCTGCGTGCATCCGGTACGCCCACACGCCACCCCGAGCTTGGCGCGCGGCATCTCCTCGAAGCAGAGCGCGCAGCTGGCGAGAATAACCTCGCCCCGCCCCACCCGCGCCTCGACTTCCGCTATCACATCCTGCGTCTTCCGTACCGTCTTCCCGCCAAGGATCAAAGGGGGCATCCGCGCCGCCGAGACATTCCCGAACACGCTCGCCCCATGGGCCTGCATCAGTTTGAATGCTGACTTGCCGCTGAAGAGATCCACAGCATTCGCAGCAGGGAACCCGAGCCACGCGACGCCGTTCTGGGCATTCAGCGCGCGCACGGTCGACTCTTCCGCGGCGATGCACTTCTCCGCCCACTGAGAGTTCGTGCAGGCAGGGCATGTGTAGGACGCCGCGGACGAGGGGCGGAAGGCCCGCGGGACGATGATGCGGTTCGTACATACCGAGCATTCAATCCAGGGACATGAAATGCCTTGTCGGCAGTAGTGGCAACGGGGGCGGATCTGGCACTACTGGTTAGTGCTCAAAAGAATATTTGAACCAGCAGCTATTACCCGAAGCCCTGCCACATTCTCTACGACGTATTGCGCGCGGCAGTCTTTCGTGGAGCATTCCACCCAGCAGCTTTCCGCCTGTCACAGTCTAGAGTTTATAATTTCTGCAAAACTGGGGAGTCAAAGTCATACCTCCACCACACCGGGAAATTTTTGCGTTATCATCCTGACTGGAAGATTCCCTGTGACGCAGAGTCCACACAAGTTGCTGCGTTCGTGGCTCATAATGGTGACGCTGCGCCTGTTCCTGCGCGTCAACACCAAGATTAGAGAGGAACAAAAACATCAAGACGTACCGAATCAAACACCTGTCGCACTGCACCTTCTGATCACCAGGCCCGCGCGTCTTCTGCGGCGTCCACGGAACACGGACCGTCAGCGGCGCGTCGAGGTTCAGCTCAATTAACTTGTACCGCCGCATCGCTTCGTAGACCCTCTTCTCCCCCGCCGTGAGGACGACGCCTACGGGAGCAGAGAGAAGGAAGCGCGCGCAGTCGAAGCTGATGTTTTCCGGGACCTCCAGATCGAGCCACTTTCCTTTCGTCGTCGCTAGCAGTGCCGTCGCGGACTCGGCGAGGAATGGCACGGCGGTGATGAGCGACACGATGGCAGTGAGCGCGGCGGCTCGCGCGGGGTAGAGGGTTCCCGGGACAATTAGGTGAGGAAGAATACGATAAAAGTCACGCGGAGGGAGAGTGAGCGGGATCGAGCGCTGCAGCGGTGCCAGGGTGACACCTGGTTCGACAAGCTGAAATATCCCATGAACATCCAATCCGCCTAAAAAAAATTCCGATTTACCTTCAAGTGAGTAAATACGCGCGCAATTTTCTTGAGGACCTCTGCATAGCAGCTCCTCGAGACCTCCAAGAGCTCTGTGCGCGTGAGCTGCACATCAGCGTCAAAGTCCAAATACACCATCGGCGTCGGCCCATTAGCGCAATGGCGCTCTATAATCCGCTCAATCTCTTCAGTCTGGTCGAAGCTGTCTTCAAGCCACTGGCGCAGAACGGCCTTCTTCTCAGCCCCATCGACCTTCCCTACGTATTCGCTAAACAGGTCAGCAAGTTCAGCCTTGCGCGCGCCGGTGTCCTTGCAGACCGCGCGCCACAGCTGCCCGAAGACGGGGTTGTAAGTGAGGCACGCGACGTTCGTCTGGATTATATCCCTGAGCGACTCGTACACCAGGTCGCGGAAAGCCGACTCGGCCGGGTCAGCGAATCGTTTCCCGGGGTTGAAGGACTCGGTGTTCAGCGTGCTCGTGGGGATGTTAGCAACCTCCAGCTGCGTCCTGATGATTTGAAGTAGCGCTGTTTGGGCGCTCTTCGACGCGGACCGGGCCGGAGGGAGGTACCCGCGCGAGCCCAGAAGCTCGTCGGAGGGTTTCGGGTTGGCCGTCAAGGGGGACTGGGCATAACGTAACAGAGTGGCAGAGGACTTGCGCAGAACGTCGTCCATGGCCGACGTACCACACCCCATCCACTGCAAGATAACACCCAGTGTGAGGCGCGAGATGAGGGTACTATCCGTCGAGTTGGATGCGATGCATATTCCGCCTGTTGTCTCGGATAGGAGGACATAGAACGAGGCAAAGGCGGACTCCATGGATCGCGGGATGAACGAAAACACCGTCGAGTTACGGCGACGCGCAGTGTTGCACAACTTAACCCAATCGACGGCGCCGGGAGGGAACGCCTTGGCTTCAACGGCGTCATTTTGGTAGCTCTGAATGGATGCATGGTGGGGAGGCGCATCTGAGTACCACAACACGAGGGTCTGAGATTTTTTGTTGACAGCTTGCAAGCCGCGAATGAGAGCTGTCTTGGCTGCTTCTGGAAAATCCCCGCCACCGGTTGCCTGAAGATCATGCACAAACTGACGAAGGTTGGGTGCATTCCACCCTGACCAAGCAGCGATTTCGTTGGGCGGATCGGTATAGTCCTTGTACGCGAGGACGCCGAGGCGAGAAAATGCGCCTGATAGCTTGGCTAGAGCCAGGATTTCGGGAATTGATTCGCGCAGCGCACCCAAATCTGCGTGAACGGTATCAGAGAGCATCGAAACCAGATAGATCCAGGCCCTCACATCCACCCATACTAGCCGTAGCATCTGTGACGATCAGGAGGTCGTACGTCTCCTTCCGAGACGCCTCTTCGACCAAGTCTGCCATGATTGTATAAGGAAATAGACCTTGGAATCGCTGTGTTCTTTATAGTCAAGTCCTCGAGTCAAGCCAAGTCAAGTTTACATGGCCCTGACTCACATTTAAATTGACACTCACGATCGCCTGTTAATCCATTGGATGTAATGACTAGGGGGCTTGACTGGTGGAAAAAAAATCGTGCTGGGTGCTTCAGTGGGCGTGAGCTTGAAATTGGTCAATTAAACTTAGTATCGCGGCGATGGCACCAAGTCAGAGTAGCCATTCGAGAGTCCGGCGAGGTGGTTAGGCCTGTCGAGGGATATCCAAGGGATATCTTGGGTGAGTAACCTCAAGAACATTTGTGCAAGCTGGGCGCTTGACGTTCGTCACTGAACGGATTCGGAGCAGTTGGGATTTGGTTGGAACAAAGCACACAAGGTCCGTGGGAATGAAATTCAAACTCCGCCCGGCAACCATTGCATGATCAGGCTCTGGTGTCATATGTGGAACAAAAAAAAATTATTCAAAAATTATTCAAAAAGTCCGTAGGCTGGTTGGAATGTCTAGCGAAGAATGCCCTTACAAGTGTCTGTAGTCTACTTGGAAAGTCCTTCGGTTATATTTTTCCGATCGCGTGATCTATTTTCCTTCACGTACGTTCGAACCCGCTAGCGTCGCTTTATGCTTTTTTGTTTTTCAATTTGGTTTCCCGCTTTCTCGCATCTCAATGGAACTCCGCATCCCGCATTTTGTCTTGATTTTGTTTTGCCATGTATATACATTTTTCTTACCTGATTTAACCCTGTATTCCACTCACAGTACCTAAACATGTAAATTTTCTCTTGCACAATTCCTTAGACTGGTATTTCTGCAAAAACCCCTTCCCATGCTTTATCTAAAGCTAGACAAAGGATTCAAATTCATTCCTCACTAATTCCCAACTCAATGCAAGATGGATCAGACTATGTTGTGCTCACAGTGTTCTGCAAGTCCTCCCTTAAATTTAACTTCTGTTTCACTAAATTTGGTTCATTTTGCCAGCCTGCGGCGCTCCCCGACTCGTTTGAGGACCCAGGTAATTTTACCCGTGCCAGAATCAGGGCAAAACACTCTTTTATTTTTGTTGGATTTCCTGTGGTTCCAGAGGCTATTTGAGCCATTTTTTCGGCCTGCGGCACAATGGTTCATCTATAATCTCAAGTGGGACCATATAATGCTCCCCAGCATGGCAGAGCAGCGCAAAACTTGAGAAACAAGGTGGAATAGGGGCCTGGGAATGAGCCAGGCCTAATCCGGCCTGGCAGGCCAAATGCGGCCTGGCCAGGCCCGATTAGGCCTGGATCAGTTCCATATATGACACCAGAGCCCATGATGGCATGATCATACTCCGCTATCTTCCAAATCTAAAGCTGAGCGCTACAATGCATGAAAACCGGCCATAATCAATGTCGGATATTCAGTCAAACCACGCAGGCGGCAGTTTCCAAATATCGTGACGCCCGAGCCACTGCAGCATCTGCTATCCCCTCATCCGTTCAGTGACGCTCAAAAAAAACTAACTTCTTAAAACCAACTTCTTTCCGACATCCCTCACTGGGTTACGTCTCAGATTCTTCGAGCCCGGTCTGTGCCCGATATCGACCAAGCCTTCGACGTATTTTTCCCGCGTTGGTGCTAAACTTGCTGTACTAACGGACTACTCGGACGTGGAGCTCCACGTTGCTCTTAAATGGAGGTTTTTGCACATCTGCTTCTTTGATGGATCTGACCCCATATTCCAGATCTTCTTGTAAAATTCATGTCGACGAAGGCAAGTCTGCACTTTTTCGTTTTCTCTTTACAGCCCTTTGCGGAACATAGGGCGCGGCCAAATTTTTTCCCATTTTGGGACATTTTTGATCTTTTCGACCTTTTCCCTCACTGCGTGCTCAATTCTGAATGTATCATTCTGGAAACTATATGAGCGGAACCGCAAGGAAATTTTGGAGGTCCTCTCGTGCTTCAATTTTTTTTATTCGGCTTATAAAAAATGTACTCTAATATAATCATGTTTATATGGAAATCTCCTCCCACAGGGGGAGTTGGGAATATATTGTTTTGGGGTCTCATTAGGGCATATCTACAAGTATTTCTGAGGTCACCTCGTTGCCGGATTTTATCTGTGGGTCCTATACCATGTGAACAATGTAATTGAATCCAACAAAAACACCCACTTCTCAGACACAATGCTCTGGCATATTCTGGTCCCAGGTGAGCGTGATGCTCATTGGGTGCTCGTCCTGTGGTGTTTGAAAGAGACTCCACGACTCATATTCGTTATCCAAGTCCCCGTTCCCGTAGGCAACACGATTCAATATGCCCGTATTTCCATCACGTGACAATATATGTGCATATTGAATCGCGTCGCCTACGGGGACGGGGACTTGTATAACCAATGCGAGTCGTGGAGTCTCTTCAAAGCACTACAGGATGAGCACCCAATGAGTATCACGCTCACCTGGGACCAGAATATGCCAGAGCATTGTGTCTGAGAAGTGGGTGTTTTTGTTGGATTCAATTACATTGTTCACATGGTATAGGACCCACAGATAAAATCCGGCAACGAGGTGACCTCAGAAATACTTGTAGATATGCCCTAATGAGACCCCAAAACAATATATTCCCAACTCCCCCTGTGGGAGGAGATTTCCATATAAACATGATTATATTAGAGTACATTTTTTATAAGCCGAATAAAAAAAATTGAAGCACGAGAGGACCTCCAAAATTTCCTTGCGGTTCCGCTCATATAGTTTCCAGAATGATACATTCAGAATTGAGCACGCAGTGAGGGAAAAGGTCGAAAAGATCAAAAATGTCCCAAAATGGGAAAAAATTTGGCCGCGCCCTATGTTCCGCAAAGGGCTGTAAAGATACATACGCTGAGACGCCCTTGGGGTGATATACAGACTGATTACCCCTGTTCTCCGAATGTCGTCTTGTCAAGCTTTCTGGCATTGTGGAACATAGTCTTCCTCCTGATGTCATCTTGAGTCCGTTGATCTTATTGAGAGTGGGGGAGAATAACGAGAAGCCAGCATGTTCAGCTGCCGGCCGACCTACTGGGAACGTTTGATTTAATCTGGTGCTTAAGCAGATCTCCTCGGCACCTCCGCATATAAATCCTCACGGCAGGCCATCTTCGCCGAGATCTCGCATGACGCTCTGAATCTGTGCCGTCCTTCGGCGAGCTCCACTCTTCCCTCCTTACAAGTCGACTCACCACATCTGCGGCGGCGCGGCTGCACAATGCTCTTGAACACGCACACCGTCGTAAGCTTGGCTGAAGCGCTCTCTTATGCCCACATCTTTCACCGCTCACGAACGGTCAGTGAGTGGATGAATCTGTCGGCACTTCAACCGGAACTTCGCATCCTACATTTGGCCCGCTTGGCGTATCAGGCTTCTTAGGGCAGCACCCGCGATGGCGTGTACATCCTCACACTCAGGCGCTTGACTCGCTCAAGATCGAAGTCTCTGCCTAAGTCTTACTTACTACACTAGGCGATCTGCGACTCGGCCATGGTTCCGCGTTAGAGTTTTCAGAGTTTCCCCACAGGTCTCTGGAGTTTATGGACTCCATTCTCTGGTGCTCTTCATGACCTGTGTCCACAGTCATTGTAACCGTACCTCGGGGTGTCTCCTTCCCCGACCTCAACAATTAAATCTCGGTGCTCGCTGCGGGGACGATAGGGAAATGAGCGCCTGACATCATGGTCTGGAAATATCGTGTATGCAACGTTTCACCTCTTTTACCATCATGACCCGCTAACGAATGAGAATCCACCAGGTATCCAATCGAACAACCGTTTGACTTGCGCTGTACAGCACTCTACACATGTAGGAAAGTTTTTGTACCTACCGGCTTGAGTGGGACCGTTTCCCCGCCGTCGAAAACGTCAGAGGTCAAGCCAACTTCGGCAGGTCAAATGGAACTCGCAGGACACGTTTCGCAGGACACCTCAAGAGCCAAAACTGGAACAGCTTCTCGCTGTCGTCCGTCCGCTCCTCCCTCTCCAGACTCGCCACGACCTTGTTTGTGACTCGCCCTTCACCGCAGTTGCCTGCCCACGAGCTACCCGGTCCCGTACATTATAATCATGGCACTGCACCGATCAAATCTGCGCGCTCTGGCGAATACGTTGGGGATGAAATGACGAGCTGTTCGTCCTCCTTGGCTCCCCCCTCACCAGGAAGTCTCCGCTTGTCAAGGACGCAAGGACGGCGGTTCCCGAAGAATATATCCGGAGCCTCGTATGACGACGCGCAGTCGACGCGGCAAGACTCACCTCGAGAAAAGGTATATAAACGCGTCGGGCGATCGAATATACTCAGCTTCAGCCCACTTCCTCCACAACTCAACTCTCAAAGCTCATCTCCCTGCCACAGTGATGATTTCTGGCGTCTTCAACATCTGCTTCTTGGTAATTTCGTTCCTACTTCGTTTCACGTCCTCGCTCACTCACACATTTGTGTACAGACCGCTCTCGCTAGCAGTGTTGCCGCCCTGGGCCCTGCTGCCGTCAATCTACGCACCGCGGGCAATTTCGCAATCCTTTCAAAAGCCGGCGTGTCTACGGTTCCGCCGTCCGTAATCAGTACGTCTTTTAATTTCCCTCTTTCGTTGCACGTCTGAAATGTGTTTCTAGCGGGAAACATCGGAGTGAGCCCCATCTCCTCCACCGGTCTGACTGGATTCTCCCTCACCCTCGCCTCGAACGGGGAATCTGCTACTTCCGGTCAAGTTACTGGAGAGCTCTTTGCCGCGTCCTTCACCACACCTACTCCCTCGACCCTCACCGTCGCCGTCGGCGACATGGGAACTGCGTTCACCGATGCGTCCGGCCGCACCGGCGCGAATTTCACCAATCTCGCCACCGGTAGTTTCAATCCCAAGCTACCCTTCTCAGAGTTCTAATTGAATTGTCCCTCAGGTGCCATCGGAGGCCTCGTCCTCACACCTGGCCTTTACAAGTGGACCAGTGCGGTCAACATCGGGAGCGCTGTCACCATTTCTGGTGCCGCCACTGACAGTGAGAACTATCCCGCACTCGTTCCCGACACAACTAACTCTCTGACCATCTTCCCAGCCTGGATCTTCCAGGTCACTGGGGCACTGACCCTCGCAGCGGGCGCAAAAGTGGTTCTCGCGGGCGGTGCAGTTTCAAGCAACATTGTCTGGGTTGTGACGGGTACCGTCAATGCTGCCGCTGGCGCCCACATCGAGGGTGTCGTTCTCGGGAAGACATCAATCACTTTGCAGACAGGTGCGACGGCCAACAGCCGGCTTTTGGCGCAAACTTCTGTTGCGCTGCAAAAAGTATGTTCAATCTTCTTTTACAAGGTTGTCATTACTTACTCTGCTCCTCAGGCCACTGTTACCAATTGAATTATCGGCCATTCCTCTGGGTTTCATGCTTTACGATCGATTTCCAAACACGATGCTTTCTACTTTCTATTAACCGCCTTGCGCTTTCTGCCACAAAATAAGTAAATAAATAAACACACGTTATGATTTCTGAATATATGTGTCCCAAATAACTCAGAAGAACTCATACATAAGAACGCCAAGATTCTTCAACTTATCTTGTTCGTCAACCTGTTCTAAGTTCAAGTTAATGGTTGAGCGCTGACAAGACTCGATGTTTTCAACTGCCTGGATGTGACTTGTTGTCCCCGGGTCCTCGTTGAACGGTAAATCATGTAATTGGGCACATACATATACGTGCGCGATTAAAAAGCCGACTCGGGACGCCCCGTGATGGCGCCGATATCCAAATTGCGAAGTTGAACAGATATTACGTACGCGACCTTCCTCTCACTCAACTACATCGACGAACTCAGTCGATCAGCATCCAATCCAGTTTACTCCGCTTGAACTGGACCAAGATACCAGTGCACCGCCCACCACATCGTTCCACCACTGATTTTACCTCTCACCGCCGTCCATTTGCTGCTATGTCTGGCCTCGACATCCCTGATGTCTCTAAACTCTCCGCTCTCTCCCCTGCTGAATTTGCCGCGATAGCAACATCCCTGCTTCCGTGGATTGACTGGCGTGTGCAGCCTTATCGAGATTGGATTGCCGACCCTCTGAAGGATCTGCTTGAATCTAGGTTGACCACCAGCCCAGGCTCCCAAGACGACCCGCTTGTTTCCTCTCTGTTCTCATTCCTGGATACTCCCTCGACGACACCCGAGGCTGCCGATTTAAGGCACCCTCTAGTACATCAAATCCTTGGCTCCTTGCCGAAGAATAGAATCGAACCGTATCGAGTCGCGCTTGTTCGTCTGGCGACGAGCCCAACCGACGTTGAGAAGGATCTATCGGAACGCAGCGCCGCCCTCCTCGAATTTCTCGACGCATCGCAGGCCTGGGTCCCGCGCACCAAGCACGACGACCTTGGGATGCGCACGCTCGAGCTCGTCGAGACGGCGGAGGAGATGCAGCCGCTCATTCCAGGAATGCTCGAATGGTTGCAAGACCGGAATTGGCCGCCATTTCGTGGGTGCTGGGCACAACTGGCGCGTTTCCCCGAGCTTGCGATAGATCCCATACGCGTAATACTGCGTACAGGCGACGACGGGTGGTGGGAAGAAGCTCTGCTGAAATTCCTTGAAAGTGAGATGCCGGTGAAAATGAGGGAGAGGGCGAGGGTGGAAGTGGAGAGAATTGCTCAGCAGCCTACCCAAGATGAGATTGAGAACGACGCCTGGGAGGCCGCGAATGACTGCTTGAAGGCGATGGATGATGCTAGGGACAGGGGAAAGATGTAAGTGAGATACATACATACAAATTTTGTCGCTCCGCTGAACAAACGTCTAGTTTAGGGAGGAAACTCGACCAACGGATGGACACCTGATTATACAGCGATTATACTCCCTACAGACGCAACAAGACCTTGGGGCTCAAGTCACACCTTCGGCGAATATAAGATGTCAAAGGAGGATATTGTCAAGTTAACTCAAGGAACGGAGGGTTCGATTGAAGTGCGGAATGCATGTTGAAATGACTTCGTTGCATGTTGAGATGATCCGCAGTTGTAATGACAATGTAAAAGAAAATCGTGTCCCTCGAAAACGCCTTGAAGAACCCTCACAGCTCGCGGCAACATCCATCATAAATTCAAAAGATGTAGGGAGCTCCTTGCCTGTTCGCAAAACACGCTAGGGACTTGATTGAATGGGTTGAAAGTTTTCAAGTTTTTTTGTGCCTAATACTTCTTTATTATGCGGGTGATCTGGAGTGTTCGAGACACCTTGGCTGCTTGAGCCTTATGACTCCGGACGCTTGAGGCCTGAGGAGGAGTGAGGAATACGCACTTGTCAGTGTTGCAGTTACAGCTAAGTAGGAAACGATAGGCACCGTTTGATTTCAGGCAAATTCGGCTTAGGAGCGCCGGGCCCAGGAAATATCTAAGTTTACAGGCACGGAATTCCGGGACTGAAAGTCGGGAAATGCATATGGAAATTCATGATGGTTTCTCTTCATAGTGGATCATGTCTGCCAAGTGTTGTTGAAATTAATTATTCAGCTCTACAAATAAAGGCAGTGTTTCTAGTGTATAGAAGAAAGCGCTAAAACATGAGGAAAGAGAAGAGCTAAAGGTCCCGAATTTAAACAGACGAGCTAGATAAGCTTGAAACGGAAGAGCTGAAGACCCGGAATTTAATTGGTGACGGTAGCCTAGCGAGCGATTTAAATCAGTGAAGTGAGACAAGAGTCGACGACATACCTGTTGGAGCGTCACAGCAGTCTGGGCAAGGAGCTGGCCGTTTGTCGTTGCCCCGGTCAGCAAAGCGATGGACGTTTTCCCGAGAATGACGCCTTCGACATTCGCGCCGGCGCCGGCGCTGACTGAATCAGTCGTAACCCAGACGATGTTGCTTGCAAGCGCGCCACCAGAGAGGACTACGTTGATTCCCGCCGCAATAGTGAACGTCCCGGTCACCTGGAAGATCCAGGCTGTGGGATGGGAGGTCAGACATGTCGAACACACCCGGATATGAAAAATCTCACTGTCGTTGGCGGCGCCAGAGATGGTAACGTCGCTCCCACTGATGCTGACTCCGGTGGTCCAGGTGTACAAGCCAGGCACGAGGGTGAGGCCTCCGATGGCGCCTACATAAGGCCCGCCTCAGTCGGAAGGCAGAGTGATATAAGAAAGGGAAAAGACGAACCAGTGCCAAGATTGGTGAAATCCGGGTCCGAGCGGCCGATTGCATCGTTGTATGCGGTCACCATGTCTCCGACGGCGGTGGTGAGGATCGCAGGAGTCGGGGCGGTATACGACGCTGCAAAGAGCGCTCCGGTAACTTGACTGGAGGTGGAGAATTCCCCGGTCGGATCGACGGTGAGGGAGAATCCAGTCAGACCCGTGGCGGCGATTGGGCTGACTGCGACGTTACCCGCTGGAAACACATTTCATACATGTGAAAGAGGGGAATTAAAAAACCTACTGATTACGGACGGCGAAACCGTGGAGACGCCACTTGCGCCGAGGATTGTGTAGTTGGCTGCGGTCCCTAGATTGACGGGGGGAGGTCCCACCGCCGCAACGACGCTGGCCACAGCGGTCTGCACAGAAAATGAGTAAGTGAAAGAACAAAGATGAGCAGGTAAATTATGATACCAAGAAACAAAAGTTAACAATGGTCGAAATCATGTTGAGAATGAACTTTGAGAGTCGAGGAAGTGGGCTGAAGCTGAGTGTGGTAGACCTTTCAGCAGGTTTATATACCTTTTATCGAGATTAAAAGCCAAGGCGTCGTCATACGAGATGCATACTGCAGGGAAGTCCGTATGAGAGCGAAAGGTGGAGCCAATCGTTTCCTCAAATTTGAGCCAGAGCATGCAGATTTGTTTCGCTTGGTGCCATGATTAGAATGCACAAGACCGGAGAGCTCGCGGGCAGGCAACGAAGGCGAAGGGCGACACAGAACAACGACACTGGGTGGTTGGGGCAGACTGGTTGAAAAAGACGTGTTGAGGACTGTAAGAAGCTGTCTCGTTTCGAAGTGTCTGGTGAATTGCCGTACTTATTCAACGTTCTGGATGCGTAGTCCAGGTGAAGTCGTGCACGAGAAATCGATGAAAATTACCAAATTTAGTATGATGGCGGGTCTTAGCAGGTCGTAGCGATGTTCCTCCCGGAATGAACTTTGGGAACCCCATTCGGTGTTGTAGTTTACATGATGTCATGCTTTACTGCTAGCCTTGGTTATTGCTTCCAAGCTCTCGTGTGCCTTCATGATTTTCACGCTGGATCATGGCGAAATACGAGACCATTCACAAAAATGGCCAAAATATAGGTCATGAAAGGGATCATGAAAATCACGATGTGCACCCTGGCGAAATATCACGAATCTTGAATTTCTTGACAATGATCCACGGCGAATCCTTAAAATGTCAATGTGTCAATTCTCGAGCAAATCTCGGACCGCGGGCTTTGTGCTCGTCATCCATCCCATTTGAGGTCAAGTCCCCACACGCTCGCGCGTGTCGGAAAAAAAAAGAAATTTCCTTCACAAGAGAAGGGCACGCCACAAGGCGCTATAAGGCCTCGTAAGACTCTTATACGAGCCTTACAATATGCCTTATTAGGCCTTATGACGTCCGCTTCTCTTATAAGAGAATATATATTTTTCTGACACAAGGCGTCAATAGAACGTTTGCACGACAGCCACCGGAGCCTTTTTCTCCCTGCGCAGATAGGTGGCTGGAGGCTGGAGTAGATCGTATACCTGATGCTATTATCGATTGAATAGGATGTCTCGTGAGGTGTAGAGGCACCCAGTCATTTCCTCTTTTGAACAGAATGATCCCAGTCCAAACTACTCTATTTTACAAATTCTGGTTAATTTTATCAACGTGCACTAGTGATGTTCGGGTCGGGTCGAGTTTGAAAGCCCGGCCTTGGGTCGGGTCGGGCAGGGCCTAGGTCGAGAAAAATCTCCGGCCCGACCCTGCCTTGGACTTGGGCTCGGGTTGGGCTTGGGCTTGAGCCCGTGCTTGGCTGAATTTCTTTCAGTCGATCTGAGTATCTTAATAACTCTGTAAGTACTCTGTTGGACTCCTAGTGTACTCCCAACGACTCGGGATGTATTTTGAACCTTCGAAAACCAGTTTTCAAACTTCTATTTCCAGATTGGGAGTTCAGAATTGGTGATGCTGCCATGGGACAGCTCTTCGGCCCCGTGCCGTGTCTACTGACTGTATTTCAGATGCGAGTGATATCCCTTCCCCTAGAAACTTGGTTGACATCAGGTGAGATCCAGTTAGTTGGAAGTTGAACCTAGTTGAAATGCCGTAAACCAATGCCGAGCGGTGCCGATAAATTAAATAGGTAAGAACGATAGACATATTACGCCAAGTTCGGGCCGAAGAGCTGCCGCACGGTAGCCTTACCAATTTTCAACTCTTCGACTTTCTCCTCGTTGACGAGACTATATTTTACTTTCAAAGATATAGCCCTGTATGAAGTTTCAGTGCGCAGAATTATTGGAAAGCTTGCGCAACAGCCACTGGAGCCAGTGTTGTCCTGGGTCGGGCTCAGAAAATTTCCAAGCACGCGACCCGGGCTTGGGCCCGGGTCTCTTCGGGTAATCTAAGTGTTTTGGATTTTCAGGGAAGTAGATGAAGATGAGGAATACGGTTTCTTCAGGTGGTACGGAAGATTCCGCCACGTTGATGGAATTCCCAATCTGGAAATACAAGTTTGAAAACTGGTTTTCGAAGGTTCAAAATGCATCCCCAGTCGTTGGAAGTATATGGCGAGTCCAATTTATTCCTTACAAACTGATTAAGATCCTCAGATCGGCTGAGAAAAAATCCAAACAAGCCCGGGCTCAAACCCAAGCCCGACGCGACCCGGGCCCAAGCCTAAAGTAGGGTCGGGCCTGAGAATTGTCCGAACCAAGGCCGGGCTTTCAAGCCCTACCCGACTCAAAGAACACTAGGAGCCACTCAGTAGCTGTTTTGCCGTGCGCAGATAGGTGGCTGGTGGCTCCAGGGGCTGATGGCTCAAATTCGATGGATTGTTTATTCGTGCCAAAATGAAACCTATTCAAGTACAAATGTCTGTACACATTGAGAAAACTAAGGGGAGCCTTGTAAAATATAACAGTTTGGACTGTGATCATTCTGTTTAAAGTAGGAAGATGCCTGGGAGCCTCTACATGAGGCCGACTCCTCGGAAAACATCCTGTTCAATCGAAAATAGCATTATATACGAGCTACACGAGCCACCAGCCACCTATCTGCGCAGGGAGAAAAAAGCTCCGGTGGCTCTTGTGTCGGAAAGATATAAATTATCTTATAAGAGAAGCGGACGTCATAAGGCCTAATAAGGTCTCTTGTAAGGCTCTTATAAGACTCTTACAAGGCCTTATGGCGCCTTGTGGCGTGCCCTTCTCTTGTAAAGGAAATCCTTTTTTTTTTCGACACGCGCGAGCGTGTGGGGACTTGACCTTAAATGGGATGGATGACGAGCACAAAGCCCTCGGTCCGAGATTTGCTCGAGAATTGACACATTGACACTTTAAGAAGGATTCGTCGTGGATCCTTGTCAATCACTTCTCTTAAAATCCAAGATTCATGATATTTCGCCGGGGTGCACATCTTGATTTTTATGGTCCCTTTCATAACTTATATTTTGGTCATTTTCTGATCTCGTATGTCACCATGATCCAATGTGAAAATCGCGAAGGCACACGACAACTTGCGAACAATAACCGAGGCTGGCAGTAAAGCATGACATCATGTAAACTACAACACCGAGGGGTTCTCACAGTTCATTCCGGGAGGAACATCGCTACGACCTGCTAAGACCCGCCATCATAATAAATTTGGTAATTTTCATCGATTTCTCGTGCACGACTACGCGTCCAGACCTTTGAATAAGTACGGCAATTCACCAGACACTTCGAAACGAGACAGCTTCTTACAGTCCCTCAACACGTCTTTTTCAACCAGTCTGCCCCAACCTCCCAGTGTCGTTGTTCTGTCTCGCCCTTCGCCGTCGTTGCCTGCCCGCGAGCTCTCCGGTCTTGTGCATTCTAATCATGGCACAAAGCGAAACAAATTTGGATGCTCTGGCTCAAATTCGAGGAAACGATTGGCTCCACCTTTCGCTCTCATACGGACTTCCCTGCAGTATGCATCTCGTATGACGACGCCTTGGCTTTTAATCTCGAGAAAAGGTATATAAACCTGCTGAAATGTCTACCACACTCAGCTTCAGCCCACTTCCTCGACTCTCAAAGTTCATTTTCAACATGATTTCGACCATTGTTAACTTTTGTTTCTTGGTACCATGATTTATCTGCTCATCTTTGTTCATTCACTTATTCGTTTTCTGCGCAGACCGCTGTGGCCAGCGTCGTTGCAGCGGTGGGACCCATCCCCGTCAATCTAGGGACCGCAGCCAACTACGCAATCCTCGCTGGAACCGGTGTCTCCACGGTTCCGCCGTCCGTAATCAGTATGTCTTTGAATTCCCCTCTTTTACACGTATGAAATGTGTTTCCAGCGGGCAACGTCGCAGTCAGCCCAATCAACTCCGGCGGTCTGACTGGATTCTCCCTCACCGTCGATCCGAGTGGGGAGTTCTCCACCTCCAGCCAAGTTACCGGAGCGCTCTTTGCGGCCTCCTATACCGCCCCGACCCCTTCGAATCTCACCACCGCTATCGGAGACATGCTGACCGCATTCAACGATGCTAACAACCGCACGGACCCGGATTTCACCAATCTCGGTGCTGGTTCGTGTCTCTTCCCTGTCTTATATCGCTCTGCCTTATGGTTGTGGCGACTTATGTAGGCGCCATCGGAGGCCTCACCCTTGCACCTGGCTTGTACACCTGGACCACCGGAGTCGGCCTCAGCGGGAGCGACGTTACCATCTCTGGGGGCGCCAACGACAGTGAGATTTTTCATATCCATCTCTCGACACGTCTGACCTCGCATCCCACAGCCTGGATCTTCCAGGTGGGCGGGACGTTCACTATTGCGGCCGGAATCAACATGGTCCTTTCTGGTGGCGCACTCGCAAGCAACATCGTCTGGGTTACGACGGGTGCAGTCAGCGCCGGTGCTGGCGCGCACCTCGAGGGCATCATCCTCGGGCAAACGTCCATCGCTTTAATCACTGAGACAACCGCCAACAGCCGGCTTCTTGCCCAGACCGCTGTGACGCTCCAAATGGTATGTCGTCTACTCGTGTTTCTTCCCTGATTTGAATCGCTCCCTAGGCCACCGTCACCACCTAAATTCGGGGTCTTTATCTCTTCTGTTCCAAACTCATTTAGCTCTTCTGTTTGAATTCGGTCTCTTTAGCTCTTCTGCTACATCTTTTAGCGTTTTCTTTTGTACACTAGAAACACTGCCTTTATCTGTAGAGATTGATAATTAACTTCAACCACACTTGGCAGAGACATTATTCACTGTGAAAAGAAATCATCGTGAATTTCCTTATGTATTTCACGACTTTCAGTCCGGAATTTCATGCTTCCGTCCCTGTAAACTTAGATAATTCCTGGGCCCCGGCGTTCCTAAGCGTGACCGTCCCGTGTAATTTACCTATCTACTCATGAGTAAAATCCTTGCCACTGGATACTTGGTTGACATCAGTTGAGATCCCTTGGTTGAAAGTTGAACATGCCGAGTGATGCCGATCATGGATTCCCAACTCCGCGCACTGCCGAAAGATTACGTCAAATTTGTTTACAATCTCATTCCCACCGCTGTGATATAGCTCCTCCCCTTGAGCTTGACTCGGGAACCGGTACACCGCATTGAACGAGTCGTGGTATCACTTCTTAAGACTTCCGCCGTTGCTTTGCGCCCACCATTATCCTTCGAATACTTACTGTCGAACAATCCTCAAATTTCAATGGGTTTGAATACCTCTTCCCACCCAGATTCGTCGCTTCGGCAACATCACTGGACTGGACATCGCGGACCCGACATGGATGGATTTTCTAGGATTCTGTGAAGGAACTCTTCCGATCCCAAGTTGACCTCCAGGCCTACCTCCCCAGACGGCCCATTTTTGGCACTCTATTCGCACTCTTGAATACTTCCTCGACGACTTCCGAGGATGTGGCTTTGAAATCCCCGCTAATATGATATTTTAGGCGTCGTGCGAAGAAAAAAAAACGAATCGAACTCTACTGCCCCGCGCCCCAGCTGTGAGCTGACATCGTCATTATCGGTGCGCTCTGATGATTCCGGTCAGGATTGGCCCAAGAACTGGTACAGTACGGCGTACGGTATCATCGCTCTACATGGCAACAAACCATCGTGGCACTGAACCAGCCTGCCCGTTAAGTTGGAACTTGCCGTGCCTACAGCTAAAATATAACACCTTATTTAGGGTCCATTTCCGGCTCTTTGAGGGCGAACACCACAACATATTATCGGAAGAATACAACCGTATCTATAGGTATGCAGTATACAAGTCTAAGTAATTAGGTAGCATTACACGGCACGGTTATAAGCAAGAAGGGTACTTGAATCAACGAGAGGCTCAGTCGATATTGTGGCCACACTGTAGCAAAACTGCCACCACCACAATCGTGTCCAACAGCCGGAGCTGAATCGCGTCGGCAGTAAGCTCGACCGCGATGCAGTCGTCGCCCCGGGATATTCGACCAAGAAACTGCGGTGTGGGACCGGAGGAACAGAGCTGCCAAGTTCGCGGTAAGTATCGTTCTTCACTCGGCACTGGTATTTATTCATGGGACAGGCTCACGTTGATGTACTGCCCGTCAGGCGCCCAGGTGTAGTGCGCCCCGCGGACGCTCATCGTTCTATACCTGCTCTCAACACGCATCAGTCCATTCCGTAAATTCAAGGCGCACGCGTACGTACGTCTGGTCGCGCGAGATCCGCAGCCATTCACGCACCTCCTGCTTGGGCACGGCGCCGCGCACTTCGACACGCGGGTGCTTCTGCCACTCGATCAGCGCGACACTCTTCATTTTCTGTTCCCGGTCCGCCGCCGCCGGCGCGCTCTTGATTACGGTGTACCCCGGCAGCGCGCCGTCCGTCGAGACCATGTAGCGCATCCGCGCACCCGGGGGGCCGAGCACGGCGCAGTTGAGGACGGTGGGGTTGAGCGCGGTGAGATAAAACACGGTGAGGGGCGGGCTAGAGGGACCCGTGCGCGAGCTCGAGGTCGGCGGCGTGGGGTACGGGAGCGCGCCGAAGACGGACGGCGGGGGCGCAGGCGGCGCGGCGCCGTGCGGAGCGTACGTGTAGGGACCGGAGACGGCGCGCGACCAGCCGTCGAATGGGTTATGGTGGGTGTCCACGGGGGGCATGGCGGTCGACTCGGTTCGGGTCGGGGCGCTGGCTTTCTCGCGTCGTCGACGGTCGTGTGTGTCCCTAAATTCAGCACTCATTCCTCATATACTGTACTCGCCACAGGGCATCTCGGACAGGCAAATTTGCAGCCCCGTCGAGCGGGCCCGTCTAACAGAGGCTTGCAAGCGAGGCAAAAGTTTGTGGCGATTACTCATCCTGAAGTCCGATCGTTCTGCGGGTATCTCGGGCTGCTCCACGCTCGCGGAAGGCTCCTGGCCGTCCGCAATAAATGAGGGAAAACAGTCGGGGCACAGCGTCGCGTCTGGCCACAATATCAGGGTGGACGGCGGTGAATGTCCGAATCGGGATGATGATGATGTGGGGGCGTAGTATTAGGCGCCCGTGCAGTGCCGAAAAGTGTTTCAGTGCGCCAGATTATAGAGTTTGGCTTGCAAAGCGAGGCAATACTCTCCTGCTTATGGGCACAACCCTGTTTCCGAAGAGAATCGTGAAGGATTTTGGATTTGGCTCGGGCGACAAACTGGAAGCCTTGCTGCTCATTCGTTTGGTGCGCCGTCCAGAAAGCAAAGCAGTGTGACGGATCCATGAGCACTAAAACAAGAACAGCCGGCTGCATAGCTTGCCATCGGTGTTGCTGTCATCTCCTTCCCGGTGTTGAATGTGGGCGAATCCAGGAACGAGCAAAGAGTTTTTTTCGCGTCAGGGAGAGGAAATCCTACAATTCTATTTCCTTCGATGTCGACGCTCGAGGGTGCAGACGAATATTCGCAGGCCCGTGGAAGATCCCTCACAGGCTAGACGAAGTTGAAATTCGACACATTCCTCGAAATTTTAGCGTTTGTGGTCGTGGATGGTGTATCGTCGCGTCTGGCGAGTTCTCGTCCCCACGTCCTGCATCCTCACCTCGCGAGCCCGGGCCTCTCGGCTTGCGGCTGAGTCGAAGAGTGCGCGCGATGCACATACACAGAGCAGAGCACAGCGTCGGCGTCCACAATCCAATATCAATCATCGTGAGACCGCCTGGGACTTGAAGGATCTCCGAGTCCGAATGAGGATGTCATTGCGGCGGCGGTGTGCTTCAAACTTCGGGATAGCACTGGTAGCGAGAGACTGACAGGAGATCTTGACCTCTGAGAAGGTAAGTTAGGAGCGACATTTCCCCCAGATTAAAAGCAGAAGGGCACTGTCGACATAATCTTATCCGAAAGATCGTGATGACTTGCGGTTAAAAACAGGACAAAAACAGATCTCTGACAACTCAAATTCGCCAGCAGACGGAGAATCTATCAAGTATCACCGTACCGTGCAGCAGCAGTGCGTGCTGTGTGCAGAAACAAGGGATGCACCGCCTCCCCCGCAACAATTAACAGAGCCAATTATACTCGAGTAGCCAGTGGATTGTAACAGTATGGGAAAAGTATGAGAGTACAGGAAGAGCCAACATATTCTACAGCCGTGCATTTGCCTTGCGTAGCGCGGTAGAAGCATAACCGCAGTCATGTTACATGGCATACCTAAATCGGAGTAATCGGGGTTAGCGCGGCACGCGACACGAGGCCTCGAAGCCAAGAGAGTTGACGACGTACTTCCGTGTCCACTCCCGCGCGGTGGCCTCATAGCGGGTGCGGTCCGTCTTGTACAGGTGTGCAATGTCGGGCACGAGCGGGTCGTCCGGGTTGGGGTCTGTCAGCATCGAGCAGATCGAGAGTAACACTGGGGGTCACGATGAGTCAGCCAGCGCATTCGGATTCCGGATGCCACGGGACAAGCCAGCAGCGCCAGGAAGACGATAGAAGGTAACTCACCCTTCGAAATGGTCAATGCGGGAGACCACTGATCTCTCAGGATGTCGAGGCATATCGACCCGTTGGCGTTGATGTTTGGGTGGTAGATCTTGGTCGTGAAGCTGACCTTGGGCGGCTTGAATGGGTAGTCCGTCGGGAAGCTGATGGAGAGGAAGAACACGCCGCCTGCATATGGAGATTCACCCTGAGCGACAAGTCATTAGGATCGCTCGGACGACAGAGAGAAGAGGCAAGGTGCCGATAAGGGCTATGACGCACCGGGCCCATGATTGTCGCCTGCCATTGGAACATGTTGTCTCCGGTGGGTCCTGCGCTGCACGACGAGGGTGGGTCCCGTCCGAGATCAATCAATTCCTGGAATGAAAGACGACAAGGTCAGTTCTTGACCCCTGAAAGCTCCTCCGCCACACGGCAAGCGAGAGAAGAAGCAAAGTAGAGGTATCGACGCACCTTGTTAATGCGCTTCAGAGCCATTTCAAGCGAGAAAACTAGGGCACAAGAGGCTACAAAATCGATTGCAATCGCACGAGATCGGGGAAGGGCGACAATGGCGGTTTTGGACGATCAAGGCAGATGAGACGGGGGATAGGATGAGCCTCGGGGTGTTTCAGAGAGAGTAAGGACTTACGAGCTAGAGAGACGAGAAACTGTGGTGGTGGTGAAGGAACAAGCTGTAGACGCTGCCGTTCCCTTGTTTTGGTCCTTTGTTTGGCGCTGACGCTTATTAAGGCAGTGCCCCCAGAAAACAAGCCGTTTCGGTCTCCCTCCTTCTACCTCCTTCCAGAGCGCACATTTCATTTTATCCATGCAAAAAAGAACACAGAATATATTCCAAACAAACAGCAGTGCTGAGCGATGCTAAAATTACTGCGTCCATGTAAGAATGGGACGAGTAAAGCTAGGAGGCCCAGCAAAGAGTCGTGTTTTTCTACTCGAGCACCACAAACCTCACAGTCACGGAGAAATCAGGCTTTCTCTGAGATGCATTGGGTTGTTTCTGCGCATGCCGCTCGTTTCCATCGCCCGTCTGTCTCGCGAGGCACTGTAAAGTATCAATAATGTCTCTGAGGCGGAATCACACGGCGAGTACTCACCTTATGCCTGCGCCGCCGGCATACGCAGAGCAACCCGTCTAAAGCTGCGTTCAGAAGGGTCCCAGAAAAGAGCGTCGAAAAGATATACTTGTACTTTCCGGTGGGCCGTGGGTTGTCGGCTTCCTCCTTCAGCATTTCCTCCTCGCGCCTCCCCTCCCATCCACCCAGAAAAATAAAAATGACGCAAACATACCTCCGGAAGAAAGAGACGCAGACCTGAGAGTTTAGTCGTCCCCGTCCTCGCTCTCGCTCCCCTCGTCCTCGTCGTCACTGATGATGAGCACACAAACATCGTTCCTGCTCTCCGGCCACCGTAGCTTCACCATCGGCGCCGGCGCCCCACCCAACACCTCCTCCGCGTTCGCCTTCTCTCGCATTCGCGTGTGTGTCTGCTGCGTCTGCGTCTGCGTCTGCGTCTGCGTCTGCGTCTGCGTCTGCTGCGTCCGCCCCGGCTCCTTCCCCGGCAACTGCCCCTCAGGCTCTTCCTCCATCATCCTACACCCCACCCAAAAAAAAAGCACTCAGTAAGCACGCACGCCCCCTCCGGCGCCTCGCACCGTTTCGAAAAAGCAAAGACGCCACGCACCGGCTCCGTTCCCGCTCACGCATCAGCCCAAGGATGCGCTCCTTCTCCCCCCGGTTGCGCGCCCCCGCGAGCTGCGCCATCAGTTCCTTGCTCTCCTTGATCTGTGCCTCGAGCCGCTTCTGCCGCGCCGCAAGCGCCTCTTTGGCTGTCTGTGGTGGCGCAGAGGGTGTGCTCGTAGCCGTGGTCGTCGTCGTCGTCTTGGCGGTACTCGTACTTGTGGTCGTAGTCGTGGAGGCAAAGGTCTTGCTCGCAGCCGCAGCGACGGTCTTCGGCGGCGGCGGCGGGAGTGGCGCGGCCCCATTAGGCACAAGAGTCTGAATCGTCTCGGTGATGAACGACACCGCCAGGTCATCGAGCGAGAACTCCGTCGTCGGTGCCGTGGTCTGCATCGCAGGTGGCGGCTGCGTGCTCGGTGGCGCCCCCGCTCCCGCCCCCGCCCCCGCCCCTGGGCTCGAGCTGCCCACCGACTCCGCCGTCGTCATCGGGGCGACCGGCTTGTTCTTGCTCTTCTGACTCCTCAACACCAGCTTCCTCAAATTATCCTCCATCTCCGCCGCCTGCACACCTGGGCCCGTTCCCGGCGCCCCATCGTTCGTTGGTGCCGTCGTAGTCAGCGTCACTTGCGTTGTCGCCGCTGTTGCTGATGTCGTCGTCCCCCCCGCCCCCGCCCCCTCTACCCCCAATTCCCTCTTCCCCCTGGCAATCCGTTCCTCCAAATCCCTATGCCGCGCAACGAGCGCGCGCGGGCCTTTCGGCGCGTTCTTCATCGCGCGCGGCTCGTGCGGCGGCGTGGAGCTCGATGGTCGTGGTGGTGGTGCAGTACCCGCAGCGGGGGGTGTAATGCGCGAACTCGAGCTTGGTGCGTGCGCTGCTGAACCAGGACCCGGAGCCAAATACGGGGGCGTCGACGTCGACTTGACTTTCAATGTCGACGCCCAACTCGAGGCTGCCGGGGCCGGAGGCACGGGCGCGGGGAGCTCTGCCTCCATCTCAACATCGGCATCCCCATCCCCACCCGCGTCTGGATCCACGTCGACATCCATGGGCGCGAAAGACCCAGACCCGGACCCTCCTAAGCCGGGCGCAGGGGCATTCCCACCACCGAAGCCGCTGTGAGCACCACCACCCCCGCCCCATCCACCAGCCCGATACGGCGCTTGCGCCTGTGCCTGTTGCCACTGCGTCCCCAGCGCAGACTGCGGCGGGAGTGGGGGCCTGTACGTGGGCGTGGGCGCGGGGGTAGACGTCAAAGCGGAGGTAAAACTTGACGTCGATGCAGAAACCGGAGTGAAGGTGGAAGTGGGCGCTGCGGTGGAGGAGGCAGACGTGAAATGTGACGTAGAAGCGGAAGCAGAAGCAGAAGCAGAAACGGACGCGTCCCACGCATGGTCGACCACCCACCCTGGTGTCGGCGTTCTATACGCAAGGGCTGGCTCCTCACGATCGCGATCGGGAAGCGAAACCCACGTGGAGGACGGAGTGTCCACTGGACGTAGCGGGAGAGAAACCGGAGGGGGAGGGGGAGGGATGTACGCGTCTCCTTCAAAGGCTGCAGACGCAGGCGCAGAGGGCGCAGCTGGGGTGATCGCCTTCCCCATCTTCGCCTCCCTCTCCCGCGCCAACCTCGCCTTCCTTTCCTTCTTCGTCTCCTTCTTGCCATTCTTCCCCGTCCCCGCGCCATCGGCATCCCGCAAGAGCGAACCCTCTGGCAGGGGCACACTGCCTTCCCTCTCGCCTTCCCCCGCATCACCCTCGATCTCCCCCTCCTCAATTTCCCCCACCCCCGCCCCTGCACCCACACCATCCACGCGGTACCACCACGCACGAATCAAGTCCGCGCGTGGCTTGCCTTTAATTGGGGGGCCTTTCGCGCCTTCGGTCGTGCTCGCACTTGCACTTCCATTAACACCTCCGACCCCACTTCCTGTAGTGGCACCACCGCGCCCCAGCTTCGGGCTCCCCCACGCCCGTCTCGCTAACTCCGCCGTCGCAAACTCGACCAACGCCTTCGCTGACGGCGGGTCGACGGCAAAGTACACCGGGTGCGCGCCACCCGTCGCGGCCTTGCTCCACGCCTTGACGAACTCGCGCGTGCGGTGTGTCTTGGGGAGCTGCTCGAGGACGATGGTGCGCGCGGGGTTGGGAATGTAAGCATTGGCGCTTCCGCCTGCACCCGCACCGGCACTTGAGCCCACACTGTTAGAGTTGGCGTTGGAGGAAGAGGCGGCGGGTGGCAGCGACGTGATCGCGTGCGCAGAGTGGTGGAACGTCCCGTGTTTGCTGTGCTTGTCCTGGTCAGGGTTCATCCCGATGATGAGTGACACGGGCTTCCTCTGCGCCGGGACCTTGCCACCGCCAGGCGGCGGGGGTGCGGGAGGTGGAGGTGAGGGGAGGTGGGCCGGCGCCGGCGTGCGCGGTGGGGGTAAGGGCTCGATGGGCGGCAAAGGGGGCTGCGTAGTCGCAGCAGAAGGATACGCATCCCAGAAATCAAGGTCTTGGTTTTGATTTTGGTTCCCCGCCATCGAAGACACCCACGTCGATGGCTCGGAGCGGCGATGGTCATGCCCCCCGCTCCCTTGCCCGTTGCTGTGCCGGTGGTGGTTGTAAGGCGGCGGCGGCGGTGGACGAACGTGGTAGCTCGGCGTGTTGTTGGGGCTGTACCCACCATGCTCCGGGTACATCATCGGCTTGTGTTGCAGGGGTGGGGGCGCGGGCATCCCCATCCCGAAAGAAGAATAGGGATTGAAAACAGGACCGTATGGGTTGAGCGCAGGCAGGAATGGGAGCATCGCAAACGGGGGGACCATCGATTGCGCACGAGACAGCGCCATAGCTTCCTCCTTTTCTAGCCTCCGCCGCCGTTTGCGCGCTTTTCGTGTCTCTAGATTCGAATTCGAGGATCCCGCGTGGCTGGGACCGGGATTGGGTTGGGAATATGTTTCATCTCGTTTGCGCTTCTGTAGGCTTGTCCGTGGCTGCTCGACAGCCGGATCCACTGCAGTTCAACGTTAATTTCCTCACGCAATTTAAAGCAAAAGATATAAGTTCGTACTTGTGGGCTCGCTGGGCTGGTTCCGACGGCGCGAGGGAATATTAGCCAGCGCAGAGTCATTGACAGAGTCTTGTTCGACCAGCTGGCCGACCACTTCCTCGTTCTCTTCCTCATCGTCGGATATTTCAATGGGCGAGTTCCACGACCCTTTGGCGGCCATTCGTTGGCAAAAGTCAAGTGGAGGAGAATGTCACATAATGTCACACATTGGTCTTGTTTGAACTCGAGGGCAGAGTTAGGGGCTCTCGCGTTGAAATTTACTGTATGTACAACACACTGACAGTGTTACACCCGGACAGGACTTAGCGGCTTCTTAAACTTCTATAACAAAGCTCACTTGTATGTAGCGCAACATCCCTTCTCAAATATGGTAGTGATTTTACGTTCGCTCGAGGATGAGAAAGTCGGAGTCTCTCTTGGAGACGGAATAATCGACGACTATGGAATCCAAATTTGAATGGTTCATTCACTACACACAGTCACGTACTTTTGGGAACGAAACCTCAAACAACAATATTTCTTGCCTCTGAAATTTTACATTATCGTGGTGCCTTGAAATTGAACGCATCACAACTCTATTACCTTTCGGACTACAGGAAACCAGATGGAAATTACTATACCGTTGAACAGAAAAAGAAACGTGCTCAGTATCCGCCGGGATATATTAGTTTGAAATAAAGGAGTAGTACGGTTCAACTAGCTATGCAGTTTACGTCTAGCTGGATAGCGTACCTCGGAACGTCGACGCCGACATCTCTTATGGCGTAACCACCCGAAAAGCCCCGCTCGATCTTTCACCAAGAATTGAATTGAAACATCGTCGAGTCTACCGCTGATATAACGCTTCAACAAAGCTATTACTCACCGCCGCATACGAACCGGTCGCCTTGGGGGTGAGCGATAAGTAGACCGTCTCGTTCAAGTGATAATCACACGAGTTCAGTTCGTCCGAAAATGTCATCGAAGATCCTATAAGTACCCCGAACGCGGACGCGTTGCCAGACTGGGGCGCGAACTCAGTCCGCCGCAATTAAAGGTGTGCTGTGAATTTACGTACCGTCAGGACGTCGGTAGAGCAAGAGAGAACGGGGGCCTCCGCGGACGGCGCCGCACGGACTAAGGCAAGAACACCGAGGCCGAATGCTAGGAATTTGGAGTTCAACATTGCGTAGATAGATTCGGACAGAGGGAAAAGTTGGGAGAGGTTGGACAAGCAGACAGGGAGAATGGGAGCTTTCGTACAATTAAAAGCCCGTTTGCTGCAGGTTGGAAGGAGAACTGAGTCTGGTCGGGGCCCGGTGCACCGGAAACAACCACATCCTTGAAGTTGATCGAATCGATGAGCGAGGGTGTACATATCATATGAAGTGCTCTAATCAGAATATGCCTACCTGGGTCCAGGAAAGCACACTGGCCGAAACTTACGAAGTCGAGGGCTCTCGTCGGAGGGAATGAACGACAAGTATTGGTAGTCCAACATCGCCGAAGATGCGTCGGAATTCGTTCTCCTGCGACCCGTGGTTGAACCCCCGCGCTTGTGATGAAGTATGTGCCCGCCTCAACTCCACCGAACGGGTTTTCTCGGACTGGAGCCCAAAGTCAGTCGCGTAGGCATAGGGCACTACTTCAAAAAAGGAGCGGCGTGGTTGCACACCGTTTGCAGGTCGACATTGCATGAGATCATGAACCCTTGGAAGATGCTGAACGAGATTGCGATGGGGACAGAATGCGGGGAGAGACAGGTCCAGAGAAAGCGTTGGAGATGGGGCGTGCGCAGAATTGCCCCCCAAGGTGCGCTCGTTGATGCTATTGGACACCGAGACCACTCAACGTTGTTCGGCGACCCAATGGCGAACCTGGGGGAACCGTTACGCAAAAAAACGACGACTAGAGCGGATATGCGGGGAGGTGGCCAGATACACCAGTGGGGATTCGGTCCCCGCAAATATGACCACAATGTTGATGCTTGCTATTGGAATTAATTTCAGATTTTTGAGTGAAGGATTGAATGGTGCCGAATCGCCGGAGGAGCGTTGGAAATTTAATGCCTTAGACTTGAAGGTATTATTCGGCGAACCAGGGGAGAAACTTCGTAAGCCATTAGCGCATGTAGCGAGCCAGCTCTTTCATGAGGCGAAGAACAAGCTTCTGCCAGTGGCGTGAGTGATTCACCGAGAGCCTGGCCAGAGCATGCCAGCGCAAATCCATCATGGCAAGAGAAGCGATACCACGACGCGATACACGTATGGTCACTGGTATCGGAGTCGTTTTCAACGGCCCGAACTGGAGGATGCTCAGTCTCGTTCGCAGAAATAGGTCGTAGATATCTAGTTAGAGGAAAGGAACTTCGGACATCACCGGATGTAATATCAATTGTTCGCCGACCCGGCCCGACCGTCACCCTCATCGGCATGGCGTAAGTTGAAAATGGACGAATTCAAAATCCCATGCGGTCAACCACATAAATTTCGATTCTTTGGACTAATTTTTTGTGCGCACGTTATGGGGGACATCATCCGGTTTTTAAGTTGAGTGACAATGAATAACATGTTTATTTATTTTTCTATTTATGTTGGCAGGACGCAGTAGGCAGTAAATCGAAGATAAAAGGTGTCGTGTGTAGAGAGAGATAGTAAAGCAACGGAACCACAGAATAATTAACCATAATTTAATTTGTAACAGTAGCCTGGCGGGCGAAAATCAGCAACAGTGAGCTTTTTAAGTCCAAGAAGATTGACGACAAACCTTTTGCAACGTGACAGCAGTCTGCGCAAGGAGCCGGCTGTTGGCGGTTGCCCCAGTGATTAAAGCGATGGAGGTCTTCCCGAGGATGACGCCCTCGAGGTGCGCGCCGGCACCGGCACTGACTGCACCCGTCGTAACCCAGACGATGTTGCTTGCAAGTGCGCCACCAGAGAGGTCAAAGTTAACGCCCGCCGCAATAGTGAACGTCCCGGTCACCTGGAAGATCCAGGCTGTGGGATGCGAGGTCAGACGTGTCGAGCACACGAATATGAAAAGGCTCACTGTCGGTGGCAGCGCCAGAGATGGTAATATCACTGTCAACGCTGACTGCGCTGCTCCAGGTGTACAGTCCCGGCGTTAGGGTGAGGCCTCCAATAGAGCCTGAGCGAGGCGGGAGTCAAAACGCAGAGAGGGGGATAAAAGACGGACACGAACCACTGCCGAGATTGGTAAAATCAGGGTTCGTACGCCCGATCGCATCGTTTTACGCCGTCCCCATGTCGCCGACGGCAGTGGTGAGGGTGGACGGGGTAGGGTCGGAGTAGTCCGCAGCAAAGCACTCTTCGCTAACTTGGGTGGAAGTGGAAAATTGCCCACTCGAGTCGAGGGTGAGGGAGAATCCAGTCATAGCGGTGGCTGCGATCGGGCTGACAGCGATGTTACCCGCTAAAGGCGCGTGTCAGACGTGCGGTGAAGGAGGACAATCGAAAGACATACTAATCACAGACGGGGGAACGGTGGAGATGCCACTTTGAGCAAGGATCGCGTAGTTCGCTGCTGAGCCCAGGTTAACGGCGGCAGGCCCAAGGGCGGCAACACCGCTGGATACAACAGTCTGCACAAACGGAGAAAAAGGAATGAGTAAAGTGTTGTGCGGTAAACGCTGGGAATAAATCGTACCAGGAGGAGGATGTTGAAGATACTGGAAATCATTGTGCTGGCAGAGGAGATTAGCTTTAAGAGTGAGAAGATGGACTGAAGCTGAATAGATTCTACCCTTCGACGGGTTTAAATACCTTTTCCTGAGTAAAAATGACGGTGAACACTACTCGTCATACTTGCTGCAGGATCGTCGAAAATGTTCGGTTGGACGCCAAGGGAGAAATTGAAACTCGTCATTTCCTGAAATTTGTGCCGCAGGATTCAGATTTAGTCTGTTCACCACGATGATTATATTGTCTGAGACCACAGAGCTCGTGGGGAGGCGACCCCGATGAGGGGCGAGTCAGAATAAAAGCAGTGGGCAGATTGGTGAAGAGAGAACAGTTGGAAGAAAGAGATAATTTTCCCATTTCCGGTTTCAAGGGAGGTTTGCCAGGGTTTGCCGTGTGGACAAGGTCGCCTGACGGCATGGAAATCTTACACGTTGCTTTAAACGACGGCTGAATGGCTTAGAATAGATGCATCGTCCCACGGTTCGGTGGTTGCCGTCCGCGTCTGATGTCATAATATGTTGGATTGGGACGGTTGGAGAGCCATCATGATCCAGCGAATGAGATTGAACACATGGCAGCATGCGTTCGATACATATCGCTTTCGAATTTATGAGAGGGCCCACGGTACTGTTGCCATGAAGAGAAAACATACGTCGTAACGTCGACGCCGACATTTCTTATGGTGCAACCACCCAAAGAGCTCGGCATGATCTTCCACTGGGAATTGAAACATTATCGAGTCTACCGCTGATATAACTCTCTAAAAAAGCTATTACTCACCGCCGCACAGGGACCGGTCGCCTCGGGGGTGAGCGATAAGTAGACCGGCTCTTTCGGGTGGTGAGCACGGAGTTCGGTTTATCATTGAAGATCCTATATTCGCCCGGGGCAAGTGCCCCGGCCGCGGACGAGTCGTCAGCCTGGGGCGCGAATTCAGTCCGTCGCAAGGTGTGCTGTGAATTTATGCACCGTTTGGACGTTGATAAAGCAAGAGAGCACGGCCGCCTCGGCGGACCGCCCCGTACGGACGAAGGCAAGAGCACCAAGGCCGAGTGCTAGGAATTTGGAGTTGAGTATTGCGTAGATAGATCCGGATAGAGGGAAAAATTAGGAGAGGTTGGACAAGCAGCTGGGTGTGCGAAGAACCCCGAGCTCCAGATAATGGTCCAGGCGTCTTCTTAATAATCTTATATGCCTCCGTCTCGCATGATCAAAAGAAGTATCGTCGGCGAGATCCCAATAACGACAACTGGGGAGGTGAAGATCCTATAAGTATTCGCCAGCGGGCGCAAGTGCCCCGGACGTAGATGCAGAATTCAGCCGGCCGTAACGTGTGCTGTGAATTTACGCATCGTCCGCACGTTGTCAATGGTAGAGCAAGAGACCACCCACCCGAGCGGACGGCGCCGTACGAATGAGGGCAAGCGCGACGGGGCCCAATGCGAGGATTTGGGAGAGCATGTGTGCGGACAGAGTGTTTGAAAGAGGCGAGCTTAATACTGTGTAACTGGTTGTGCGTCGTTTGATTCGATGTGAAAGAGCGCGAAGGAACCTACGAGAGGATGGGGTCTTTTTGTATGCCTGCCGGCGACATCGCGATAGGACTGGATGTGCGGGAAGAAGGCACCAAGTGGAGGATTAGAATGCATTCGGTGAGCGAAATGATGACGGCGACAGTTGGAGTTTTCGGCGGACTGGAGCACAAAGTCAGCCGCTTAGGCGTGAGGCACCACTTCAAAAAGCGGACCGCGGGGATACAAACCGTTTGCAGGTCGACATTGCACGACACCATAAGCCCTTGGAAGATGCCGAACGAGCTTACGATGGGGACGGATATGCGGGGAGAAATAGGTCCAGAGAGATGTGTTGCAGATGTGGCGCGCAAAGAACCGCCTCCCAAGGTGCGCTGGTTAATGCTATTGGATACCGAGACTACTCAACGTTGTTCGGTGACACAATGGCGAATTTGGGAGATCCGTTACGCGAACAAACCACGATTAGGACGGATATGCGGGAAGAAAGGTGGCCAGAGAGACCAGTGGGGATTCGTCCCCCGCAAATTTGACCATAAGGTTGATGCTTGCCACTGGTATTAATTTTAGGGAGGGATTTTCGAGTGAAGGATTGAATGATGACGAATCGCCGGAGGAGCGATGGAAATTTAATGCCTTAGACTTGAAGGTATTATTCGGCGACCCAGTGGAGAAACTTTGTAAGCCATTAGTGCATGTAGCGAGCCAACTCCTTCCTTCTGGTGCCAGTGGCGTGAGTGATTCACCGAGAGCCTGAACAGAGCATGCCAGCGCAAATCCATGGCAAGAGAAGCGATACCACGACACGATACACATATGTACGGTCACCGGTATCGGAGTCGTTTTCAAACGGCCCGAACTGGAGGATGCTCAGTGTCGTTTGCCGAAACAGGTCTTAGATGAAGAACTTCGGACATCACCGTATGTAATATCAATTGTTCGCCGTCAGCGGCATGGCGTAAGTTGCAAATGAACGAACTCAACCAGATGGATTTCGATTTTTTGGACCAATTGTAGTGCCCACCCACGTTAACGTTGTGGTGGACAGGGTCCGGTTTGCAGTTGAGTGACAATGGATAACATGTTTATTTATTTTTCTATTTATGTTGGCAGGACGCAGTATGCAGTAAATCGAAAGTAGAAGGTGTCGTGTGTAGATAGTAAAGCATTGGAACCCCATAATAATGACGTATAATTTAATTGTTAACAGTAGCCTGGCGAATGAAATCAGCAAGAGTGAGCTTGTAAGTCCGAGAAGATTGACGACAAACCTTTTGCAACGTGACAGCAGTCTGCGCAAGGAGCCGGCTGTTGGCGGTTGCTCCAGTGATTAAAGCAATAGAGGTCTTCCCGAGAATGACGCCCTCGAGGTGCGCACCGGCACCGGCACTGACTGCACCCGTCGTAACCCAAACTATGTTGCTTGCAAGTGCACCACCAGAGAGGACAAACTTGACTCCCGCCGCAATAGTGAACGTCCCGGTCACCTGGAAGATCCAGGCTGTGGGATGCGAGGTCAGACGTGTCGAGCACACGGACATGAAAAGCTCTCACTATCGGTGGCGGCGCCAGAGATGGTAATACCGCTGTCAACGTTGACTGCGCTGCTCCAGGTGTACAGTCCCGGCGTTAGGGTGAGGCCTCCGATAGAGCCTGAGCGACGCGGGAATCAGAACGCAGAGAGGGGGGATAAAAGACGGGACACGAACCACTGCCGAGATTGGTAAAATTAGGGTTCGTACGCTCGATCGCATCGTTGTACGCCGTCCCCATGTCACCGACGGCAGTGGTGAGGGTGGACGGAGTGGGGTCGGAGTAGTCCGCAGCAAAGCACTCTTTGCTGACTTGGGTGGAAGTGGAAAATCGCCCGCTCGAGTCGAGGGTGAGGGAGAATCCAGTCATAGCGGTGGCTGCGATCGGGCTGACAGCGATGTTACCCGCTAAAGGCGCGTTTCAGACGTGCGGTGAAGAAGACAATCGAAAGACATACTAATCACAGACGGAGGAACGGTCGAGATGCCACTTTGAGCAAGGATCGAGTAGTTGCCTGCTGTGCGCAGATTAACGGCGGCAGGCCCAAGGGCAGCAACACCGCTGGATACAACAGTCTGCACAAACGGAGAAAAAGGAATGAGTAAGGTGTTGTGCGGTAAACACTGGGAATAAATCGTACCAGGAGGAGGATGTTGAAGATACTGGAAATCATCGTGGTGGTGGAGGAGATTAGCTTTAAAAGTGAGGAAATGGACTGAAGCTGAATAGATCCTACCTTTCGACGGGTTTAAATACTTTTTCCTGGGTAAAAGCTCGTCATACTTGCTGCAGGATCGTCGAGAATGTTCGGTATGAGCTGGGACGCCAAGGGAGAAATTGAAACTCGTCATTTACTGAAATTTGTGCCACAGGATCCAGATTTAGTCGGTCCACCACGATGATTACATTGTCTGAGACCACAGAGCTCGTGGGCAGGCAACCTCGATGAGGGGCGAGTCAGAATAAAAGCAGTGGGTAGATCGGTGAAGAGAGAACAGTTGGAAGAAAGATAATTTTCCCATTTCCGGTTTCTAGGGAGGTTTGCCGTATGGACAAGGTCGCCTGACGGCATGGAAATCTTACACGTTGCTTTAAACGACGGTTGAACGACCTAGAATAGATGCATCGTCCCACGGTTCGGTGGTTGCCGTCCGCACCTGATGTCATAAAATGTTGGATTAGGACGGTTGGAGAGCCATCATGATCCAGTGAATCAGAGGGATGGCAACATGCGTTCGATATCGCTTCCGAATTTATAAGAGGGCGGCCCACAGGAAGTAAATCATGTCCGGAACGCAGTCAGATGAAATCTGGCTCGTAAAAGATTCAGAGGTCTGGGTTTGCGCTTCACATGGAAAAGCGAGCCGGAAAGGTGGCGCCCCCGCGATTTATCCTCTCATCGTAAGCTTAGGAGAGTTACAAGCTGCGGGATGCCAGCTATCTCTGGAACCGGCGTTCATGCGCTGGACCGGCCGTGTAATCTTACCTACCTGCCTACCTAACCTGCATGAGATAGCGACGGTGGGAACCACGAGGCACGATTGCGGATGCAGACTCGCCTCAAAATGTTTGTCCGAGGAGGAGGAGGAGGATCATACTGGCGCGGTCCCACGATTGGAACAACTAGTTTAAACGCTGAGACAGCCCTGATTTTAGTTCGAGGAAGAGTATATCAAAAAGTGTAGCAAAGACTAACGCAGGACTGATTTGAATTTGAAGCTGTGTGGTAACCCGATGGCCAGTTCGAGTACACAGCTTTGACCTGAGTGTGGATATAGCAGGCCGCATTAGTACTACTTAGTGTTGGAAGACCTGATCGAAAAATGCCTCTGGGAAATTCGTTGTTCTCAGATTCCTGATGCGAGTCCTTTCGTGAATAGATTCACTCCAAGATGCTTCAGATTGCTTTGCTTCCGGACAAGAAAATACGTTTGAGAACTGCCTGATTGAACTCGGTCAAGAGGAAGAATTTCCCACGAGATGAAGGTAAGTTAGAGAGCTGATTAGTAATAGAGGCCCAGGCCATCGGCATTGCCGGGCCGGCGGCAATCGTGTTACGCGGCTTACTCGCGGCTTTCACCCAGCCTGCAGGCTTCACTTTTTTGTTATATGGTCGCTGTCGCACGCATCGACTCTCCATTGCTTCAACTTCAAGCGCTACATGGTCTTGTACTCTCCAATTGTGCATACTCGATGACTTACGACCCCGGGTGAAGGTTTTTCGTCAATTTCTATCGCGACTCGGATCTCTGCCATGGTCCCGACAAATAGCTCGGACCCGTGTTGTTGCAGTCCGGTCCTATTCTGAAGGTCCGCATGGTCGCAAAATACGAATCGACAAAACATCTGGCACCTATATCGGCGTGACCCTGGGTGCTCTTCTCGGAGGATACTATGTAACGCAGTATGTTCATTGTCCTGACTTTTCATTTCGTTCTTATTTGAAACCCTTCGCCAGTTTAGAAAGCGCGCCTGAAACTGGGCGACGGAGGTTCATGGCGGTTACCAAGGAGCAGGAGGAGTGGGTCGGCAAGCAGGCGCTCGAGGAAACTCTCCAAGAATTTCGTGGAAGGATTCTTCCATTCGATCACCCATTGACTCAACACGTACGGCGGATAACCCGGCGCATTATCGCTTCGTCGAATCTCGGGCACCTCGAGGGCGAGGCTCCGGACCCCGAGCAGCTCATCGATGTCTGGAGCACATCCGACACAGTCGAAATACCCCGCCCTCCAACGATGCGTCCACAGACGGAGTGGGTGGTCCTCGTCATCCACGACCAGAGGCTCGTCAACGCGTTTGCAGCGCCTGGACTCGTATGCGTTTCGACGGGGATTATGCCTGTAGCGCGGAACGAGGAGGGGTTAGCTGCCATCATCGGACACGGTGTGTCTCGTTCTTTACGATTCATTGAACCTTCTTGGCTGAAACACTCAGAAATTGGGCATGTCACCATGCGACATACGGCCGAACGTCTCTCGCTGGGCAAGATCTTCCTGCCCATCACAGGGCTCCTCCTCATGCTCGGGATCGATCCCTTCCTATCATCGATGCTGACGAACTACTTATATTCCCTCCCGCATTCGCGGGCGTTAGAAACGGAAGGTGGGGTGGCGTTCGTTTCGCATTGATTTCATTTGCTCATATTTAACAGCGGACATCATCGGCCTCAAACTCATGTCCCGCGCATGCTACGACCCTGGCGCGGCACCGCGGTTAGTCTCTCTTTTTTTTCTTCCGGGAATAATGTACATGCGAGCTCAGCACGCCGCAGAGTGTTCGAAGATCTCAACAAGCTCGAGAAAGAGAGCGTGCCCAAGTTCCTCAGCACGCATCCGCCGACGCCGGAGCGCATCGCGGTGAGCCTTGCACACTTTACTTCACTTCACGCGGTTTGTTTGCTGACAGCACCAATAAACAGCATCTCAAGACGCTCCTGCCCGGGAGCTACGACATATACAACGCGAACCCCGAGTGCGCAAGACTGGAGGAGATGCGGGCGCGCGGGGTTTTGGGTCGGGTCAGGATGAACATAGATTATGGGGCGATGTAGTAGGTGTAATGATGAATTCGATGAGTTGTCCTCTCCTCTTCCCTGGATCCTCTGCGTCGGTTGAAGATCGCTCTACACTTTGTTCGTAGGTTGTCCGGATTGCGCCATATTCGGTTTGCATCCGGCGGAGACAAAGCCCGGAGCGCAGGTGACCGTTTGATTATTGCTAACTACTATTAAATTACTTCTTTATCAGATTCGGATATATTCAAGCTGCCTGTCGCGTTGAACACAGTCTCGGTTCAAGCTGAGAAGCATGATGCGAGGCATTTGACATTTAATGGTTCCACTTGAAGTCACCTGGCTCGCAGAACAAACCTTCAGCCTGCTAAACTCCAACGTTCGTGCAGTCGTTGTCACCATTTCCTTTACTCAGACTTTGGTAAGTTGCAAATATACTCTAGTCCCTCGCTCAGTGCTGACCCCGGCGCCACTCTCTGGCACCGTTTCCCCACATCTCCGCCTTTATTGCGATCTCGCTGACCATAATTCTCGTAATCTGCTGAGACGGATGCATATAAAAGCAACCTAGTTACCTCGATTTCCTTCGTGCTCTCTACATCGAAGCGCACACCCAGTTACTTCTTCAATCTCTCTCCCAACTGTGCTCTCTATCTTACAATGTTCTCCAAAGTCCTCGCATTTGGCCTCGGCGCTCTCGCCCTCGTTCGTGCGGCGCCGTCCTTCCAGACGCCCATGATCTCTTGCAGCGTCAATGTGCAGACGGTACGTCAACCCATAAATCACACGTCTCAACCAGCTAAGTTCGAGCCCCAGTCCGTTGCCGCCGCCGACAATTCGTTCGGTGTACTAGAGCCCGGCACTTATTCGATCTTCAACAACGCCTTCGAAGGAGTCCAGCTCCGTAGCTACACCAAGGACCGGGCGATCTTTGTCTCGCTCACCCGTGAGTTCCCCGGTCCGTTCGGCCTGGTAGGCATTCAATCCTTCAGCTGTCGACTGCAGCTGATTTCAATTTCTTTTGGCCAGTGGAGAGTCGAGCAGAGCGGTAACGGGAACGAATACAAGATAACCAATGTCGGCCTCAACGCGCCGACTTATATCTCGGACGTACGTATTGCCATCCGATCTGCGCGCCTTTCTGAATAACCCATAGAAGAACCTTATTTACACTGGATCCAAAAGCGACAGTTTCTCCATTGAACCGGCCGGGGACGGTTTGTTCACAGTGAGATACCTTTTTCCCTCCACTATTCGAGGTTTTTATAGTTTTACAGATCAGAGTTCCCAACCAGGACAAGGTCTGGTCTCTCGACGGCAGTCCTGTGCGGGCGGATGTAAGTTGATGTCTTCCCCGCCGGTTTAATCCCACCTGATGACAATATGTCTCTAGGTCCAGCTCAGAGGACAGGATGGGAATCAGGACCAGTTGTGGAGATTCGTGCGCGTAGATGAAGATTGAAAAATCAAGAGGCCATCCAAGCTGAAACAAAGAAGATTTTGACTACTGATTTACCTTTCCTTGAATGTCGTTGTTTTTAAATGTGATTTGTGAATGAGTTTTTGTACCATTTTTTTCTTGTCATTGCTGGCCGCTTCAGGCCCCCTTTCCGACGCAGATTTGGGCTTGGCTATGCCACTTGGTCTGAGAATACTTACTCGAGGACTAGTTTGCGTCTCATCCCATCAAGTTTGGCTCTCCGACGAATGTGAGACGACGAAGAAATCTCAAGTCGGGGTACAAGCAAAAGTACTACCACAAGTGTCCTAATGCATATAAAAGACTGTGCCCAGAAAATAACTTGTCAATTTGCTATGACATTTTTTTTCCATTGTTTATTATTCGGTCTGGAACCGAGGTTGAAGTCCATGGATTTGATAATGTTCGTGGTTGACAAGCGTGGTTTTGTGCCAAGTTCGTGGTTTGAAAACGGGATTTCTGGACATTTCTTTACTTCCTGTACATGGTTTTAGATGTTTAAGGCCTGAATATGTTGAAAGTGCTTCTGGTGAACTATACTCAAGGTTGGCACAAAGTTTCAACGACCAAAACTGGACTGCACCGAAGCCGGATCAGTTGATGTTGATCCGAGACTCGGCCAAGTCACCTTCTTAGGCTGGTACTTAAGCGTCCCACCCGTTCAAGTGGGATCATGGAGGAATAAAAATGGGACAAACACAGTCCTAATACTAATGTCACCTGCGCTAGCACCTATTGTAGCCTGAAACCCACAGTTAGCACTATATATCTTTAGACATAAAAATTCCCCCAGAATGGTGCTGGAGGTTGGACTAGGCTCCTTTCCACATTATATTTACCCATTACAATGAAAATTAAACCTATCTGGCTAATATCTGGCAGTTATATACTCATTTAAAGGTGAATTGGAACAGTACTCGGAACGGCACCGAACCGTGAGAGTTCGGCCGATCTCGGCTATTCGGCTAGCGTCGGTAAACCACGACCACGGAGAACGAAACACAAATCAGAACCGCAACCGCGGCTCGCGATTCACGAATCCCGAGCAAATAATAAACAATGAAAAAAGCTTTTATAAGCTTTTTTCATTGTTTATTATTTGCTCGGGATTCGTGAATCGCGAGCCGCGGTTGCGGTTCTGATTTGTGTTTCGTTCTCCGTGGTCGTGGTTTACCGACGCTAGCCGAATAGCCGAGATCGGCCGAACTCTCACGGTTCGGTGCCGTTCCGAGTACTGTTCCAATTCACCTTTAAATGAGTATATACCAGATATTGGCCAGATAGGTTTATATTTCATTGTAATGGGTAAATATAATGTGGAAAGGAGCCTAGTCCAACTCCAGCACCATTCTGGGGGAATTTTTATGTCTAAAGATATCAGGCTACAATAAGTGCTAGCGCAGGTGAGGTTAGTATTAGGACTGTGTTTGTCCCATTACTCTCCCTCCATGATCCCACTTGAACGGGTGGGACGCTTACCAGCCTAAAAAGGTGACTTGGCCGAGTCTCGGATCACCATCAACTGATCCGGCTTCGGTGCAGTCCAGTTTGGGTCGTTGAAACTTGTGCCAACCTTGAGTATAGTTCACCAGAAGCACTTTCAACATATTCAGGCCACCTTAAATGTCCAAAACCATGCACAGGAAGTAAAGAAATGTCCAGAAACCCCGTTTTCAAACCACGAACTTGGCACAAAACCACGCTTGTTAACCACGAACATTATCAAATCCATGGACTTCAACCTTGGTTCCAGACCGAGTAATAAACAACGAAAAAAAACGTCATAAAAGCTTTTATAATTTGCTGACAGTGGCGGTAATGTAGGCGCCTGTTCCTGTTAGGGTCAGGTATACACGTTTGTGGTGTAACACGGTGCTTTACGCTAAGATTTTGCGCAAACCGGTACAATGGTGTGGTGTGACTTGAGCCCCAAAGTCTTGATGAGTTTGTAGGGAGTATAATCGCTGTATATAATCAGGTATCCATCCTTTGGTCGAGTTTCCTCCCTAAACTAGATATTTGTTCTGAATCAGTGGAGCGACAAAATTTGTATGTATGTATCTCACTTACATCTTCCCCCTGTCCCTAGCATCATCCATCGCCTTCAAGCAATCATTCGCGGCCTCCCAGGCGTCGTTCTCAATCTCATCTTGGGTAGGCTGCTGAGCAATTTTCTCGACTTCCACCCTCGCCCTCTCTCTCAGTTTCACCGGCATCTCACTTTCAAGGAAGTTCAGCAGAACTTCTTTCCACCACCCGTCGTCGCCTGTACGCAGCACCTCACGTATGGGATCTATCGCAAGCTCGGGGAAGCGCGCCAGCTGCGCCCAGCACCCACGAAATGGTGGCCAATTCCGGTCTTGCAACCATTCGAGCATTCCTGGAATGTGCGGCTGCATCTCCTCCGCCGTCTCAACGAGCTCGAGCGTGCGCATCCCAAGGTCGTCGTGCTTGGTGCGCGGGACCCAGGCCTGCGATGCGTCGAGAAATTCGAGGATGGCGGCGCTGCGTTCCGATAGATCCTTCTCAACCTCGGTTGGGCTCGTCGCCAGGCGAACAAGCGTGGCTCGATACGGTTCGATTCTATCCTTCGGCAAGGAGCCTAGGATTTGATGCAATAGAAGGTGTTTTAAATCTGCAGCCTTGGGCGTCGTCGAGGGAGTATCCAGGAATGAGAACAGAGAGAAAACAAGCGGGTTGTCTTGGGAGCCTGGGCTGGTGGTCAACCGAGATTCAAGCAAATCCTTCATAGGGTCGGCAATCCAATCTCGATAAGACTGTCTACGCCAGTCAATCCACGGAAGCAGTGGTGTTGCTATCGCGGCAAATTCAGCGGGGGAGAGAGCGGAAAGTTTAGAGACATCAGGGATATCGTCAGTGAGAAGGACAGACATAGCAGCACATGGACCGTGGTGAGAGGCAAAATCAGTGGTGGAACGACGTGGCGAGCACTAGGATCTTGATCCAGTTAAACTGGTGATCGACTGAGTTTGTCGATGTAGCTGCCTCCGATGTAGCTGAGGTGAAAGGAAGGCCGCGTACGTAATATTTGTTCAACTTCGCAATTTGGCATCACGGGGCATCCCGAGCCGGCTTTTCAATCGCGCACGTATATGTATGATATATCCGTTCAACGAGGACCTGGGGACAAAAAGTCACATCCAGGCAGTTAAAATCATCGAGTCTTGGCAGCCCTCAACCATTTACTCACTGGCAGAACAGGTTGACGAACAGTATAAGTAGAAGATTCTTGGCGCTCAGATCTTATGTATGAGTTCTTCTAAGTTGTTTGGGGCACATATATTCAGAAACCATAACGTGTGTTTATTTATTTACTTATTTGTTGGCAGAAAGCGCAAGGCGGTTAATAGAGAGTAGAAAGCATCATGTTCGGAATCGATCGTAAAGCATGAAACCCAGAGGGATGACCCATAATTTAATTGGTAACAGTAGCCTGAGGAGCAGAATGAGTAACCACAACCTTGTAAGAGAAGATTGAACATACTTTTTGCAGCGAAACAGAAGTTTGCGCCAAAAGCCGGCTGTTGGCCGTCGCAGCTGTCTCCAAAGTGATTGATGTCTCCGCGAGAACGACACCCTCGATGTGAGCGCCAGCGGCAGCAGTGACGGCACCCGTCACAACCCAAACAATATTGCTTGCAACTGCACCACCGACGAGAACCATTTTTGCGCCCGCTGCGAGGCTCAGTGTCCCACTGACCTGGAAGATCCAGGCTGGAAAGACGAGCAAGAGTTAGCCGTGTCGGGTAGTACGGGTGCAAGATGGTCCTCACTGTCAGTGGCAGCACCAGAAATGGTGACAGCGCTCCCGATGGAGACCGCGCTGGTCCATTTGTAAAGGCCGGGAACAAGGATGAGGCCTCCGATGGCACCTAAGGGACAATTGAATTAGAACTCTGAGAAGGATAGCTTGGGATTGAACTACCGGTGCCGAAATTGGTAAAATTCGCGCCGGCGCGACCGAATGCATCGGTAATCGCAGTTCCCAGGTCTCCGACAGCGACGGAGAGGGTCGAGGGAGTAGGTACGGCGAAGGACGCGGCAAAGAGCTCTCCGGTAACTTGACTGGAAGTCGCAGATTCCCCGTTCGAAGCGAGGGCAAGGGAGAATCCAACCAGACCGTTGGAGGATATTGGGCTCACTCCGACGTTGCCCGCTAGAAACACATTTCAGACGTGCAACGAAAGAGGGAAATTAAAAGATGTACTGATTACGGACGGCGGAATCGTAGACACGCCGGCTTTGGCAAGGATTGCAAAATTGCCCGCGGTGCGTAGATTGACGGCGGCAGGGCCGAGGGCGGCAACACTACTAGCGAGAGCGGTCTGTACGCAGACATTTGAGTGAGGCAGGACGTGAAATGAACTATGAAGGAAATTACCAAGAAACAGATGTTGAAAACGCCTGAAATCATCACTGGTGATGAGCTTTGAGAGTTGAGTTGTGGAGGAAGTGGGCTGAAGCTGAGTATATTCGATCTCCCGACGCGTTTATATACCTTTTATCGACGTGAGCCAGGCCGCGTCGGCGTCTGCGCGTCGTCATACGAGGCTCCAGATATATTCTTCGGGAACCGCCGTCCTTGCGTCCTTGACAAGCGGAGACTTCCTGTGTGAGGGGGGAAGCCAAGTAGGACGAACAGCTCGTCATTTCATCCACAACGTATTCGCCCAAGCGTGCAGATTTCGTCGGTGCAGTACCATGATTATAATGTACGGGACCGGGTAGCTCGTGGGCAGGCAGCTACGATGAAGGGCGAGTCACAATCAAGGTCGTGGTCAGTCTGGAGGGGGAGGAGCGGAGGGACGACAGATAGAAGCTGCTCCAGTTTTGACTCTTGAGGCGTGTTGCGAGTGCGAGTTCCATTTGATCTGCTGAAGTTAGCTGGACGTCTGACGTATTCGACGGCGGGGAAACGGTCCCACACAAGCCGGTAGGCACACAAACTTTCCTACATATGTATAGTGCTGTATAGTGCAAGTCAAACGGTTGTTCGATCGGATCCCTGGTGGACTCATTCGTGAGCGTATCGTGATGGTAAAAGAGGTGAAGCGTTGCATACACGATATTTCCAGACCATGATGTCAGGCCCTCATTTCCCTATCATCCCCGCAGCAAGCACCGAGATTTTTGAAAGTTGAGGTCGAGAAAGGAGATACCACGAACTACTGGTACATAACCGCGGGCACGCAGGCCATGAAGAGCACCCGAGCAAGGAGTCCATGAACTCCGGGGACCTGCGGGGATACGAAAAACTCTAACCCAGAACCACGTCGCAGATCACCCAGTGTAGTAAGACTTGGGAAGGAAACCGATCCTGAGCGAGTCAAGTGCCTGAGTGTGAGGATGAACACGCCATCGCGGGTGCCGGCCTGAGAAGCCTGATACGCCAGGCGGGCCAAATGTAGGATGGGAAGTTCCGGCTGAATTGCCGACACATTCGTCCACTGACCATTCGTTGAGCCGTGGAAGACGTGGGCCTACGATAGTGCTTCAGCCAAGCTTATGACGGTGTGCCTGTTCAAGAGCACTGTGCAGCCGCACCGCCGCAGATGCTGTCAGTCCACTTGTAAGAAGGGATGAGTGGAGGGCACAGAATCAGAGCGTCATGCGAGATCTCGGCGAGGACGGCCTGCCGTGAGGATTTAGATGCGGAGATGCCCAGGAGATCTGCCCAAGCAGCCCTGAGCCATATTAAATCAAACGCTCCCAGTAGGTCGACCGGCAGTTAAACATTCGGGCTTCTCGTTATTCTCCCCCACTCTCAATAAGATCAACGGACCCAAGATGAAGTCAGAAGGAAGACTATGTTCCACAAGGCCATAAAGCTTCATAAGACAGCATTCGGAGAAAGGGGTAATCAGTCTGCATGTCACCTCAAGGGCGTCTCAGCCTTATGTATTTTTAAAGAGAAAATGAAAAAGCGCAGACTTGCCTTCGGCAACATGAAATTTACAAGAAAATCTGGGATATGTGGTCAGAGCCACTGCAATAAAAGAGATGCGCAAAAACCTACATTTATGAGCAGCGTGAAGCTGAGTAGTCCGTTAGTACAGCAAGTTTAGCACCAACGCGGGCAAAAGACGTCGAAGGCTTGGTCGATATCGGGCACACCGGGATCGAGGAATCTGAGACGTAACCCAGTGAGGGATGTAGGAAATAAGTTAGTTTTCTTTTTGAGCGACATTGAACGGGACCTTGGACGCTGCAGTGGCCCGGGCATGAACAAAACCTACCTGCGAGAAAATATAGAGACTGCCGCCTGCGTGGTTTGACTGCATATCCGCCATTGATTATCGCCCGTTTCCATGCATTGCATTGAAGCGCTCAGCTCTAGACTTGGATGGCACTAAGATAGACAAGGATAAGTAGCTGAGTATGATCATGGTGGGAGAGATCAGCAGGTGGTTGCCGGGCGGAGTTTGAATTTCATTCCCCGACGGACTGCTACTGTCAAGTCCGACTGCTTCCAAGCCTTTCAGCGACGAACGTCAGGCGCCTAGCTTGCACAAATGTTTTTGAGGTGACTCACCTAAGATACCTAACCGCCCCACCGGACTTTCGAATGGCTACATACTGCCATCATGATAGCCGCGATACTAAGTCAATCTATTCTGGAGAAGACCAGTTTCGAGCTCACGCCCACTGAAGCACCTAGCACGATTTCCCCCCCACCAGTTAAGTCCCCTAGTTATTCACTCTAATGGGTTATAATTCCTGTACAGCCATTTATTCAATCTCTGCCAGGTTTACTCTCTATCTCCCGATGTTTTCTGAAAATTTCGCAGTTGGCTTGGGCGTTCCTCGCTCGTACTGCGCCGTCTTTCCAGAAACCCATGAAATCTTTCTCTGTCAACGTGCAGACTGTGCGTCAACCCTCAGATTGTTGACACGTATTCGAGCTCCAGTCCGTTGCCGCTAACAATTCACCCCGCCCGGCAAATACATGATCTTCAACGACGACTTCAGAGGAAGCTAACTACGTAGCTACTTACTCATGAGTGGCCCGGTCCGTTCAGTGAAGTAAGTGTTGTATATTTATCGTAATGTTCGGTCCAGCAAAATTTGAACCGAAGGTTCGGTTCGGCGTTTAGGCTGAAGGCAGTCTTCCCGAACGCGTTCTAACCGCGAACCGAAAAGAGACCTGCTCTATTATCCCCCATGAACGTGGGCAACTACGTTGAGACGAAGTCGCGAACGTTTTCGAACACTTTCGCTTCGTCAGCGGGTCTTACACAGCGCCGATGACGAGCAGCAAGTCCTTGTCCCGTCATATTTCCCCTTCTTCTTACTCCATCTTTTCCCTTACCCTGTCTTATAACAGAGAACTTATTCTTAATCCGGTTACTTCTATTTACAAAATCTCTTCGCTCGAGCTCTTCGTGGGAGAAGCCGGCCACTGCCGCAGGCCAACCTAGCCGATCCCGATTGCACCGTATTCGGCTTGTATCTGTCGGAGACAAAGCCCGGGTGGAGGTATCCGTTTAATTATTCCTCGCCACTGTTACAGCTAACGTCAGTACCGAGGGCGCGAACGAAAATTTTCCCATTTGGGACATTTTCGAAGAATTCCCCATACCTCGGTCAGTTCTTCACTGATTTGCATGAAACCAGGCTAGATAATTCAGGCTAATTCATACGCAATTAGTGATAGAAGGAAATGGGTAAAAATACTTTATATTAGATAGTCTGGGAAATTGGGCAGTTTTGGGAATAAACTCAACCTAGCGAGATCCAGGCATGTTCAAACAACCTGGTTTTTTGGGACGGAAGACTTACATGGATTCCCAGTCACAGTTTTTGCCCATTGCCCTAAAGTGATCATGAGCACCACAGACTGAATTATATGAACTTATTATTCTATGGCATGTTCCATGATGTCTACAAGTCTTCACTCACAAAAAACCAGGTTGTTTGAACATGCCTGGATCTCGCTAGGCTGAGTTTATTCCCAAAACTGCCCAATTTCCCAGACTATCTAATATAAGGTATTTTTACCCATTTCATTCTATCACTAATTGCACATGAATTAGCCTGAATTATCTAGCCTGGTTTCATGCAAATCGATGAAGAACTGACCGAGGTATGGGGAATTCTTCGAAAATGTCCCAAATGGGAAAATTTTCGTTCGCGCCCTCGGTACTGACGTTAGCTGTAAAATCCTTCTTTATCAGATTCGGATGGATTATGGATTCAAGTTGTCGGTCGCGTAGAAAAGTCTTGCTTCAAGTTCTTAAGCTGAGAAGCATGATGGACATCTATAATGGTTCGCCACTTGAAACGCTGAACAATACCTCGAGCCGCCAAACTTCAACGTTCGGGCAGTCGTTGTCACCATTTCGTTCATTCAGACTCTGCTAAGTCGCAAATATACCGTAGTCCCCCCCCTTAGTGCCCGCTAGAATTCATGAACATTGTTTAGAAGTCGAGTCGTTGTCCAGCCGCCACTCCTCTGGCACCATTCCCCGACCTCGCCAACCATAATTCTCGTAATCGGCTGAGACGGATGCGTATAAAAGCAACCCAGCTTGCTCAATTTTCTTCGTGCTCTTCACCTCGAAGCGCACACCCAGTTACTTGTCTGACTTGGTTGAACTTGGCTTCGGCCGATCCCAAGCCGATCCTTCACGGCGTCGGCCGAACGGAAAGATAAGGTTGTCTGCCACTGACGCGTCTGAGAAGAATATCTCGCACACGGATGTCCGACTCCGATGTGCCTATCTGTATCTTTCAGAAGCAATGGCGAGCGATTCTAATCCATTCCTCGCCTTACCATGCAAATTGACGCCAGTGCCCCCGTCCTGTCGCCCGGCGTCGGGTATGGGATCGTCCTCGGGATGGGTCTCGGCTTAGCGGTTCTCATGTTGGCGATCACCAAACTAACCACGCGCTACTCGGAGCATTCTGCTTCCCAGTCGTCCGAAGAGTATACGTCGGCCAGCAGATCCCTCAAACCTGGTTTAATCGCGTCAGGGATCGTTTCTGCAGGTCTGTGGACATTTGCATGCGAAGAGTTGTCTTGATGCTTTCGAAAAAAGCGACATGGGCTGCGACCCTTCTGCAAGCATCGACAGTATGTCTTGTCTACGGGCTGAGTGGTCCATGGTGGTATGCGGCGGGGTCGTCGACACAGATCATGGCATTTGCCCAGAACGCAATTCAACTCAAGGTTTATTGCGGTCTTGGATCTGTCCAACTTTCTCATATCTGTCCAGCTAAACGCCCCGGGAGCGCATACTTTTCTTGAGGTCATCGGGCTTCGGTGCGGATCTGAGCGTTCACCTTAATCCATCTTTTTTATTAACCGTTACTATTCAAGATGGGGAACTCTATGCCATGTCAGTTTCATGTTCTTTGGATTGGGAACCAGTACGTCCACCGCTCTAGGCATTTTATGTCGCCGACCAGTTTGCCGCAGATATAATGTTTGCCGTTCTTTTACCGTCTCTGACGATGCACCTGATTTTTTTATTGACAGTCTGACCTCTCAATTGATCACTGGAGGCGCAAATACGGTTAATTTCTTAACAGGAATGGACACCATCGCAGCTTGTTTTACGATTCCCATTGGTGTCGTATGCTTTACGCTTTTCGGGGGCCTAAGAGCTAGTACGTAATCCCATTTTTCAGCTCTCGACAGTTTGAACTCGGGGCCTATCAGCCTTCTTCTCGGATTATATCCACACCGTGCTAATTTTCGCCATCATCCTCGCTGTGGCTTTCAGCACATTTGCGACAAACGAGTCCCTTGGGTCTCCGAGCAAGGTCTACGAGTTCCTGCAGACGGCTGCTGCGAATTATCCGGTCGAGGACGCTGCTGGGGGATCGTATACGACAATGCGCTGGCTCAATGGCTTGGTGTTCGGGATCGTAGTCATGGTGTCCGGGTGTGTATTCTGTAGGAACTTTCGGAAGGTTTTACTCATAAGATTCCCAGGTTTGGTGAGCTCAAAATCAGTCCCCTGTGAGCGTCGCTTACGAATAGTCCCACTTCCATTGATCAGCAACGGTAAATTCAACTAAACATATTTCCTCGAGACCCTGACCAAAATTGAAGGTGTACATGGACCAGACATACTGGCGAGTCGCCTTTTCTCTCTCTCTCTTTCCTAAACGAGACCTGCCCAAATCAGGCAACGTGCAGTCGCATCCAAAGCCTCCACCTCGGTCAAAGGATACATCCTCGGAGGATTCGCGTTTCTACCAGGTACACACTTCCCATCATCGAGTCTCTCCATTACAATGTGGGTCTGACCCAAAGCCAGTTCCTTGGATGTTCGCTACGGCCGCGGGGCTTGCTATGATTTCCCTGTCTGCCGGGCCTACGTCCCCCTTCATGTCGATCCCACTCGCGGATTCTGCATCGGTCGCTCCCGCAGCCATGACGGCGTTGCTCGGAAAATCCGGTGCTATCCTGCTCTTGATCGTCCTGTTTCTGGCCGTAACTTCTGCCGTGCGTTTTCTGCGTCGTTGAGGTTCCCACACTTGCTCAATCCGGGTGCATGAGCAGGCCTCCGCCGAGCTCGTTGCGGTGTCGTCCATACTCACATACGATGTGTATAAGCGGTACTTCAATCCGCGTGCCACGGATGAACAAATTCTGTGGGTGTCGCATGTTGGAGTTGTATCTTTTGGTATTTTCATGGGTATCCTTGGCGTTATATTCCACGAGATCGGCATATCTCTTTCATGGCTTTGTGCGTCCATTTTTCTCTTTCGTCACCTCCCACTTAAGCATGACAGTCCAGACGGTTTCACTGGTACAGTCTTCGTCTTGGAATCTGGAGCGGTGTCTGAGCGTTGTTTCTCGACTCGAGGTACATTTGCTTCATCGGGCGTGTTTCCTGTCGGCCTTGCGATTCGGTCCAAGCACGCTAATAAACACGGGTGCCTCGCTGGCCTCTGGATTGGATTTATCTGCGGCATTGCTGCCTGGCTGGCCACTGCGAAGGGATTCGGTGTGAGTTACCAATATCTTCAAAATCTGAACCCAGTCCGCTGAGAACTGCACTTGATATCCAGGGCCAAGTGGACGTCACGACCACCGGAGGTGTTTACGAGCAGCTGGCGGGAAACGCCGGCTCCTTCTTCATCGCTGCTATCATTTCCATGACCACGACGTATCTATTCCCTGAAAATTTCGACTTCGAGATCACACGTCGGATGAACGCCTTCCAACCAGAAGATGCCGACGGGCACGTTGTCAATCACAGTAGCGAGGTCACCTCGGACGAAAAGGTCCCCGCTGGTGCTGATGCAGATATCGAGACCTTTCCCGTAGATTCTTCGATGGAGAAAAGCGAAAATGTTCATGTGCAGAATGACACCTCCGACGCTGCTTTATACAAAGACTTCATTCTGTCTGTGTGGTTAACCATCGGTCTTTTTGTGGTGTGCGTTAGTCTCAGGCCATCCTCTACCACTTTATTGACCTGTTTCAGGCTGTGCATCTTCATGTATAGATCTCGTCCTATCCCCATCCGCATTTCTCTGAATCATATCAACCTTTCTTAGCCCTGCTCTGATGGTGATACCGAGAATTTGGTCCAAGGTGATCTCCCACAGTGGGCCATAATATTTCGAGAAACTGAGAGGTTCTCGTAGGCTGGCTTCACATTCTACATTGTCTTCGCCTTCCTGTGGACGTTCCTGGCTGCGTTCATCGTTGTGGTGTATCCAGTGGTAAGTAAAATCTCTATATTCTCTTCCAATCTTGAGATCATTGGACGCATTGACAATGATCACCAGTGGGAATCCCGGACCGCCCTTCGGCGGATGTGTCAGGAGGTATTTGCGGATATTGCAAGGCTCTTCAGAAATTAATAATCTTTCGCTGTTGGGTTTCGGGTTCAATGTATCTCCTTCTATGTCTGAATGCGGAGCTTTCTATTCTCGAAAAAACATAACGTGCCACGGTGTTGAAAGCTGTAGTACAGCAACAATCAGACCTCTATCAAATCTGTGTTCTTCCCTGGAATGTGTTCCTGTACAACAGCAGTTCGTACTTACTTCTCGATTATTATCACTCGTTGTTCGACTATTCCGACATATATAGCTGCAGATAAATTGACCTGGCCCGCCAAACCTTCAAGGTTGAGATTGGCCAAATGCACACATGATCCACTTCTATTCATTTTTTGACGGCCGCCACAAAATGCCGCCAAGTCCTGAGGGGCTCGCCATTGTGTTCGGTCTCATGATTACCTCCGCACTCCGCTCTGAGAAGCCAGGCACTGTCATATCAGCGAAAATGGAGTCCGTTGCATCAATGTCCATACAACTATTACTATCAGCCAGCTCCGTGTGACGGTTTTCCAACAGCTCTACCCCAGTTTCTCCAACTCGGAAAGTCCAAACTGGCGCAGCTTTCTTGGCCACGGTTTTTCATTTCGTCCTTTCAATTCTCGCATCAAATATTATCGAGAAGGGTTGGGCCATCGCTGGCGTGAGTCCTAGGGCGAGTGTCGGCCTCCTTTGAGATAGCCCCGGACGTTCCGAAAGCAAGGTTGGAGGTGGGCTCGTCCAACATGCGGAATCGAGCCCGGCCGTTGAGTCTGAGAAACAGTTAACTCCTTCCACTTTTGGCTCGCAGAATGTATGGGACTCACGAGGCAAGCATCGAATTGGAGAATACTGTGTGGAATAGGCCGATAGTTTGGTTGAATTGTTACATAATATGCCATGGGAAAGAACACTGACATTTCGCTTGGATTACGAAGAATGTTGCCCAGACCACTGGTGGAATTGAATAGGCAGGATGGATAAATGGGCCAGGGTCACTCACGGTCCGTTCGTGTCATGAACTAGTACCGATTATTCATTATCCGAGGCAGAAAGTGGGAGGGAATCGAAATTACCAGAATGATTTGCATGATGCTGGTTGCACTGCGCGTTCAATGGTCTCAACATTGACTTGTTTGAAGGAATGAACGAATCTAATTTTACCTAGTGAGAATCGTTGATTCTGCCGACCGTGATCATGAGCATGGTTGTTTGTATTTCAAGCCAAATGGATTAGTCTCACCAAGACTCCACAAAATCAGCGTGTCCACCATCGTTCGCGTCCTACCACACATACACAGTAAGCACTGATGCGATTGAAAGCTCCACTAAGTATCCTGAGGACGCACCGTTTAGAGTCACACGACCTTAAATTCCAGAGGCAATGGCACAGCGAGGCCGTGATCAAGAGGTCTACAGTGAGGTCGAACGAAAGCGATGTGGTCACAAGCCACCGCCATTGGAAGACCATAGATACTTGCGAATAGTGCAGTAGCATTGCAACTATGCCAATATGCGCGACCAGGCGCATGAAACCCAGGAAACAGGCAAATGCCATGATGTACCATCGGCCGGAAAGGATGCGAACGCGGTTCGCGAAGAAAAGCTATACGAAGCTCCATGGTAAATTGTGAATAGATTGAGGGTATATATTCACCTGTACGACGGTATAGATGAGCGCAGCGAATAGAATAGTTATCTCCTCGGAATGTGGTGGACTGAGAATATGGTTTGGTTGGCCGTAGAACGTTACGGTTTGTGAGTACACCTGAAGCAGTTTCAGACTTGATTTCATGGCTGCACCAAATATACAACTCACATCGTGCCAGACCGAGATCGTATGCCCAAGCTCGAGTTACGAGTCCTAAATTTATTTAGGAATCGTTATTTGTCATCCATTCCACACCGAGATTTGAGGTTTTTGGGCTATGACGTGATTGACTTGTGGGAGTCTGACTTCCTTTACTGGTAGCTTACAAATACATCAAATTGCCTTATATGTCTCACTTACTAGTCGTTTTTTACGCTTTGACCTCTGGGACATGTCATCTTTTCTCTGTCAATCGCCTTAGCCGAGTGCACATCGTGATTTTTGCTGTGTCCGAATTGTGTTAGTCACTCCTTATAAGTCATCTATTGTGCCAACTACACGCGAAAGACACAGTTTTATTTTACTGCTATATTAGCCCTCGAGAAGTTGCACGAAACGTGCCGTTCACGGCAGACTCGGAGTCGGGCGTCACAGGTTAGAAGCAGGCCCGAGGTTGCATGCCGCACATCGCACTCAGATGCCAGCTCAGCGCCGCCGCTGACAGGGACGGGCAGGTGGTGGTCAATCATGGATTCGCGGATGGACAGAATACTTAGGCCTAGGAACGGATAAATCTATTTGGTACCCCCGGTACTCACAGTACCTCGGGGTACTGCTATTTGTTACCCCCACGATTTCTAAGCGAATCACTGATGGCGGCTGATGGCGGCTGATGGCGGGCTTGGCGGGATGGGGTCGGGAAGGAGCTGGGGGATGAATCCAGTTCCAGTAATGCTTGAAAAAAATCATACGAACCGTGGGACATTACATCCCTCGCTCACATTTTTTTTGGATGATTTCCTCCCTTGGAACGGAGAGAAACTGGTAATTTACGCGATTTTTAACATAAAAACCTTAGAAATTGCCAAATAAAACGGGGAAAAATACGAAAAAACACGGGTGGGTTTGCAAGTGTGCCTTGACGACAATGTAGTTCAATAAGAGGTCTTAGTACATTCAGTTGCCCTATAAATGACCCTAGAAAAGTGGTCAAAGCATTGATTATCTGTATTCTAAGTCATCTCGGCAATCTTGGGGGGGGTACCAAATAGAAATCACCTATATGGTACCCCCAGTACCCCGTACCGGGGGTACCAAATAGATTTATCCCCTAGGAACGATCCCGTCCATCACTTTTTACCCGAAGCCGCGTGGCCCGGATCATGATGGACGGGATAGCGCCCGAATGTCTGGGTTACCGAGACACGGAAACCCGGAGCACTACGCTTTTACATAAGCGAGTGCTGCGATCGTGATGGCCGCGTTGGGGCCGAAATCGACGCTGGGCTTGGGTGTGTTTCAATAGTACCCAATGTTTACCAGCCCAATAATGAACTTCAATCCCATTGACACATATACACCAGAATTCAAAGGGAAGAAAAGCACATCAGTTGTGGATGGCCACGAACTCCGTCCAGAAACAGCTACAAAATCTGCTCCGTTTCAGTCACAAATTTAGAGCCACCTGGTTGAGCTTCAGAACCATTTAATCACGCTTCAGGCATTCAAACTCGGCGTTGGATAGCTCGGGAGGCATTTTCTCTGAGTGGTTCTAGGATGCCCGAGATGCCCGAACCGACTTGGGGACTGCGGAAATTGAGTCGTATGATGTGAAAATGATCCAAAATTTCCACACAGCTGCATGCCCATGGGAAACAAGGGAGGAAACGCGACATGCGCTTCTCATATGATCGGATTTGATGGACCAATAGCTGAACCACCACAGGTTGTTTGAGCCCAATTAATTTTGACCAGAACACAAGGTTGTAAGTTAGTACACAAAGATCCTCGATAATTAATAGGGGCTGTAGGAAGATATGTACTCGAATTTTACCTCATCAGCAGGGCAACATATCCCGACTCGGAATTATGTATGCCCGAGAACCTTACCTTCAGATGTTGTGAAAAGGGAGATACCTAATAGAGTCAGCGATATGCCCCATTATCTGAGCCTCATGAATGCATGTGAAGCTATGTGAGGACATGCATGTCCTAGAATCCCGCACTGAGTAGAATTTATCATTTTCACAATCAAAGGTCCGAGGAAGTCACTTTGTGGATTATTACATGCTGTTGTTTCCCTGTGCTTTCCTGTCGGATGCAAGGTGTGTTGAATGTCGGTCAGGTTTACAGAACAAGGGAGGACAAAAGACATAGACGACTTTGGCCAATTTGCGGTCATCACTCAATATGTGATTGCAGCACTCGCATAAAAGCGACTGCACGAGTAAACATCAACTTGATCAAGCGGAGTCGGACGTCTCCGATTTATTCAGTCAGTTCAAGCCAAGCTAAGTCAAATGTATCAGATCCGGCAGGTGCAGCACACCTAAGGTCCTAGACTCTTCATTGCTTCAAGTGCGATGTGAGCTGCGGTGTGCCACACATTCTATCATATGCAGCACCCGCCCAATCCGAAAGTACCCCATCATCCTGAAGAATGAAGCACTAGTGCCGGTACCCTCCCAAATGACAGATAGGGCAAAATATTTAAATGTGATTGAATGACCTTGTACAATGGGATGATCCAGTAAAGCAAAACTGCACCATATGTGCCCCAAACACTAACCAGAACTAGTAATCTGTGGTAAAAGGATTACTTGAGGTGGCAGCATTGGCAGACAGCGACGCGCACGCAAGACGCGTCGCGTCGACTCACGTGACAATATGTCGCACTTGCAGACTCGGAGAGGTCCGGAGGTGCCGCGCAGAGTGCCGCACATGCACGGAGTGTGCCGCGCTTACGGTCCCGTAAGTCAATTCTCCCATTGAGCTAGAAACTTTGACTCTTGAGTCCTGAGGGCTCTGTCTAAAATCAATTAGGGTTGTTCACAGTGGCCCTTTTTCTGCTCCTTTTTCTCTCCCTTTTTTTCTCACTTCTCGGGTTTGCTTCGTTTTTGGCCCGGGTTTTTCCCTTTCCAAATTTTGCATCTAAAAAGGTTTGAAGAGGGAAAAGAAACCTAGCACAAGCCCAAAAGTGATCGAAATTGGGTGAACGAGGAAGGAAAAAAGGCTACTATCAAACCCCCCGACCAGATCTCCTTTTTGTTTCTATTTTTGCTCTCTTTTTCTTGCATTTAGAAGCTACTAGAGCCACTGGGTGACCATACATTCAATTCAAACCCCATCCTCAACATACATTCTTGTTAAGTAGGTGATATGTCGATCCAACTATTCTCTGGGCTTGAGACACAAAAAGGAGTGAAAAAAGAGTGAAGGAACTGAAAAGGGACGGAAAAAGGGAACCGTGAACAACCCTATTAGCCCATGTTGAGAGACCACCACCGGATGTGTCTTGGTTTCAGCAAACTCCCTCCGAGTCCCTGTTCACAAACATGCTTCATTGAACCATTCCTGAACATTTTGTACTTCAGTTCAGTTGTTGAAATGCTTTCGAACAATGGCTGACAGTGAAAAGATACTTGCCAAAGACAAGATTTCAACCCCAAGACTAAGACAATCAAAGATGTGGTTTTAAAGACCAAAAATACCCTTCGTAAGACAAAGAGTTAAAGACAGCTGTAAAAGCTTTTTTTTGTCGAAAATTAAGCACTTTAGAAACAGCGATCCACAACAGTGGTTGCGTACCATAGTCGTCGTTTGCCGAGGTTAGCCGATGTGCCGAGATCAGCTTACTTCTCACGGTTCAATGCCGAGACCACCACTCCAATTCGCTCGTGTATTTCTCGTATTCAATTGCTAGAAATGTATATGATTGTGTGTCAAATAATGCTGACTGTACCCTCCCACCGATTTTCAAGGCCTCCCTTACCAAATTTCCCGCCAAGTTTTACAGGCCAGGACTTCAATGAAAACTGCTATCCACTCCGAATTGTGGCCTATGAGGTGTTAGATAGGCCTCACAGACAGAATAAAAATATATCTCACCATACTCACCTTCACTTTCACCCAGGGGATTTATCTAAGCTTTCGGACTCGGAGTAGAAAAATGCCCCTCGAACCATTGTGCCTCAGAATATCCTTGATCTGTGTATATCCTATAGCTAAGGCAGCTAAGGTTATGAAGATTCAACGGTTACACAGGTGCCTCTGAGTGACTAATTTGATTTGATGCTACAATTCAACTGTAAAGGTACAATGATTCGTCTCGCCCTATGAGGAATTTTATACGGAGGGAACAATCATTTTACTTGTAGATATGTTGATTCAACGGGGACAGTGTGTTCAATGACGGCATAACGACCATGGCTACGTGCATTAGAGAAACTCAGACTCTCATCCAGTGGACTCCTTTCGAGTTGCACCAGTGCAGAGGGTGTCATGTGAAAGCTGTTATCTATGCCTTGGTTGTAGATGGTAAAAGATAGAATGGGGAAGCAGCGGAGCGGCACAAGGACTCGTAATGCCATGCGCATGCAATGGCCTAAAGCCCAAGTAACCTATGGTTCTATCGGATTCAGATATCGACGTACAATGCGCTGCGATCTAACCAGACTAGAGAAACCTAGGCGGCGAATGAGAATTATACCAGCTGCCCTCGCCGAGTGAGCTCACCGTGCTCTTCAAGAGATTTGAATCTTGTGGAAAATTCTTGTAATAATTGAAAGTTTGCAGCGTCTCAACCCCAAACAAAGATGCCCCCAGCACGGAACCAATCTCGAGGGCACCGAGATTTCCATTGAGGTCGGACATAAACGTATTCGCTGCGGTGTTAGACTTTACGGTGAAGTAGTTTTCGGGAGGATGTCGCTGCTCATCGGAGGGGTTTGCAGATGTTATATATGTTGCGGAGATTGAGAGGCCATCTGCGTCGAGACCCTTTGCTTTTGAAATGATACAGGCCATGCAGGATGGTATTGTCAATCTGTCGCATCCTAGAATATACTGAGACAGAGGGTGGAGCTGACTGATACCATGTTTATAGATACCTCATACACAATCGAGCGAGGGTATGAAGATTCAGAGACAAGAAATTTAATCAAAAGCTCTCGGTGCCGGAGTCTCTGCTCGCAGTATTGCTAGACTGAGGGTTCAAAGTTCTATCATTGTTGAAGGCTTGGTTCGGTGTACGATGCTGCGATGATCATAAAACTAAAGTAGAACTACAACAGTTCTGCTTCAACTCAGCTTCGACGGCACGAATGATAGATAGTTCATTAGAAGTTCAACGTTCAAGCCTTGTTAGGCCGGCCATGATGAATGATGTTTGACTGTTGAAATCTCAGTTCTATGATCTGGTCAGCTTCAGATTCGGATTGGTGCACACTCAGACGTGGTTGACATGACATGCCTCGCATTCTATTCTCTCGTGATTAACTGTGCACTCTCCGGGTCCGGCTATAGATGTTACAAAAGCAAGCTCTTCGGACAGCGGTAAGCTCTCATTGCGATGTTTTTTACACCACATGCGTGATTGGTATTGAATGATGGGTGCTAGCTGCAGCATTGCGTTCTGCAAAATCTCGTTTCATGAATATTTGGTGAATGTCCGGGCTCCGAGAAGTCGGAGCGAGGACAAACTCTTGAAAGACAGAAGACCGCGTAAAGAGAGTAGGCGAGTGGAGCGAGCACAGCTTCACAGTGCTGTCGGGGCGGTGATGGGGCGGCGTAGTGGGATAACTGAGCCAGTAACGACGAAAGCTTGAAAATGTGGGACATCTGTTTGGCTGGAATGACATCACCAAACAACGCCGGATCCCTAAAAAGGCAACAAAAAAAGCCACGCCGACTCTAAATCACGACTTGATGTTTTGAGATAGATTGAACGCTAAGCAAACCCCGGGTGCCGGCGTATCGGGCCTGAAAGCCACCGGTCAAGTAGAGTTGGGGACTCAAGCTCACTCTGGATCTAGTAACGCTGGGGAGCCGTGGAAATCCGTAATGCGCGCAACCGGCGTAGATGTCGACGCGCGTCATTCTGCGGACCGGCAAGGGGCAGTTCCCGTTTCCGAGAATCGGCGCAGGCTGTCGATAATCGATCGCGTGCCGCGACGGTGAGTAGGGTATCGATGCGGAGCCACCGTTGCGTAGCCTCCACCACCAGTACTTTCCCGTCCTCCACCATCGGGCCCGCAGGCGTCGGCGCGCCGTCCTCGGGTGCAGGTGTGCGTGCCGCGTTTCGAGCTGTGCCCGCTCCCCCTCAACTGCACCGCACGGCGCATGCAAAGCGTGCCTGCAGCCCACCTCCTCACTGCATGTGGATGGACCCGACTGCGGACTCGAGGGTCGCCGCGGTCGTCTTTGTGTGTCAATGCCGGTACGGCGTTGCGGGAGGAGGGCATCCGGAACGCGGTAGTACGGGACACGCCGGCGGAGGAAGAGTGGGACGCCACGGGTCGAGGACTTCAGGAGTCGGCATCCGGGCCTTCCGCTGATGCTCAGCCTCGACTACTACCGCGTCCCGCTTGCCCTACACCATCACGTTCGGGTGCCGGTGCGTGCTCAGAGGCCGATGAGCAGATCTTTGTGATTGCTCGCCCTCCATTCCACCGCCACCCGCTGGCCCGCCGAAGCGGCGCCGGTAGGAGACTCGCCGTTAATGAGCTGTGGGAGGAGGCGAGGGGACGCGACGGGGGGCGCGGAGCATGGTCCTGACTGGATCGAGGGGATGAATGTAAAGGGTGATGAGATCTGGGAAGATGTGGCACAATGCCCGGCGGAAGTTGACCTCAGCGATCGGAGCGCTAGTCATCTGGGGAGATGTGAACAAGGGAAGAGTCGACCACGCCGCAATTGCGCGATGATTTGCGATCTGCGGTCAAGTTCCTTAGGTACGAACAGCCGCGAGGGGAACGGCGGCTGGCCGGTGGCGTGTCTCCCAAGGAGTCCCCGCTGGCGCTGGATACATAGTCGATGCAGGGGGTGACCTGACGCCTCGGTAAACACCGAAGCAGGGCCAGTGGGAAGGGCTGCGATGGGACACGACGGACGGCACCCTGTGTAGCAGTGGTTCGCGCGACCGCGGCCCCAAGTGTCATCTCCGCCCTTCGTCTTGCTCACCCCAAGCATCATGATCTGGGAGGCATGGGTGATAACGGAGTTCATCGACGGGCGCGGGGAGGATGCCCGGCACCTATGTCCATCCACCGAAAGGCATACGGAACCACCGGGAGACGCGGTATCGGTATTGACAGCAGCATAATACTGCGGTGGATGCAGCTATGCGTGTGAGTAGTCGTATGTACTGAAAAGAGAGAGAGAAAGGGCGTCAGCTTCCGTTACAGACATGCAGACAGCGGGTGGCTGTCACCTATTTGGCTTCAGACATGCTTTGGATTCATCTTCAAGAAACGGCCGAAACAGAGGGCGTACTCCGGATTGCAGTGCCACGAAAGGGAATATCATTCGCGTAAAGCTCTGATAAGTGCCGGTCGGTAAGTGACATCGAATAAACGAGTGTTCGTAGCCTTACGGCTGGGGCCGAGGTGATTTGAGGAGGTCCAGTTCGAGTGTCCCAACCTCGAGATATGGAAGGTCGTCGCCACTGGGCCCTGGCATGCGAAGCAAAACAGCCACCTCGGCACGCGCAGGCGGAGAGATTTCGTCTTGCGCGTGGTGGTCAGGCTGATCCTGTAATGAGACAGATGCGCCGCCAATCGCTGAGACCGAGAGCGGCTGCAGAAGCTTGAGTCATCGACAAGGACGGCGAGGGACGATGCACCCACCATTAAATCCTCCCAATCCCATTCGTTTGCCGTCTCTGGTGCCGCCTCGTGGGTTATCAAGTACGCATCAAAAAACCGCGGACGTGGCTGGATTGTCGCGACGGGCTTCTGTGGCGGCTCGTTTCGTTGCGACGAGCGCCGGGAAGCCCATAGGACAGTCGCGGCGATGGTAACTGTAATTATCGCGCCAATAAGATAATATCCTGGCAGGCAAGTTAGTCCCCGGTGGACTAATATCGCATAGGTACTCACGATAAGCCGATATACCTTCGCCCGTTGACGGAACAGTGCGAGATGCAACAATCGAGTTCAGGCGCCTTGTAACGCTAGAGGAGGATTGTGCTCTGAACGATGTGGTCGGGGACATGGTTGAGATCTAGAACATGACCAGTCGGAAGAAATTTGAAGGCATTAGCGGCGCGCCGATCCTCCTATTAAAGGTAATGCAGTCTCGCTCTCATGTTCCAAAGTTCCAGAAGGCCGCTTGTTCATACGATTGGAACCAGCCAAGCCTGGCACCTGCACAGTGCCAAGCTTAGAAATGGTGTCGTCGGCTTGCAAGGTTTCACGACATCTTTACAGTTTGCTTGATACGTGACGGTGGAGGTGAAGATATTGCTTCCTGAAGAAGGATAATTGTTCAGTGCCACGTGAGCTATTTTCCGAGAATTTTCCGATTTTGACAGTCTTCTCGACCAAATCTCGACTTTCATCAATCGACAATTAGCCTCAAAGCTGCAGTGTTGCTGCAGGTCGACTTCGACCCAAGGGTGCTGTGATTAAGGCCTCAATCATCTCACGGCAACCGTCCAACTATAGTCGCTGTCATTCAGTGGACGCCACTGGCAGGCGGCGACGGCCAGTGACACCCACGATAAGTTACTCAAGCCCACCCTCAGGCTGGGTGGCCAATCAAGATTCAACTTGGAAGAAGACCGTGAAATGACTCGGAAGGACTCTGTAGCACCAGAGCAGGCCCGTACGTTGCCCCTAGCCCATAAGTTACACTGCGATCCTATACTGTACCATTACAGAGAGTCTCAAAATCGATGAGCTTCTGGAAGCGGACGCCAAGATAGCGAAAGCGACCAGGAAAATACTCGTACTGGGCGCGCGAGAATCAGGCAAGGTAAGTAGTAAAGTATTGATGCTTCGTGACAATAAAAGTACCAAGGCTACTTTGATGCGCCATATCAACATTCTGTATGGAGGATTGACTGACAAGGAGCGACGAGAATTCACGGCTTCGATCCATTCAACCGCTCTGGCTGTGACGCGGCATGTGGATCTCATGGAATTGGATGCGGTCGACGATTGACGACTCGACAGCGAGTTTTCTGCGTTACTTACAGGCACGATCTTGTTGCCGCTAAATCTTATCGCGTGCCGTCAGACGATACTTGACCATATTCTTCAAGGACACCACACACTCGGCCAAGAACTGGCGCGTGCCATCCACACACTCTGGACGAACGACGACGTCAGAGAGACTGCTTCATCCTTGCTCGACAGATCTGCTATCCAGTTCTTGGACCGAATTCTACACATTGGGTCGCCGGACTACATCCCCACTGATAACGATATCTTGCGGTGTAAAATGCATGCACCTCCCCCGATGGAAGAAATCTCTGTCAAACTTGACGACAGATGGACATGTTCCCTGGTTTGTCCCAGACAGCCACTCCCTTCGAAACACAAATGGCTTTCGTCCATCGATGGTATATCCAGTTTGCTTTTCGTACTAAATTTGGACCACTACGACCGGCCGGTATGTTTCCGCTACAGCTTTGTTCTCGCTCTGACAGGTATCTTTTCTGAACAGGAGCATATGCGAGATGCTGTGGCTCTATTCGATTACATCTGCACCTCTCCGCAGTTCGAGCGGACGTGCATTGTAAATTCTGCATTCAATTCCCAAACATGATCGAATAACTGAATCCCTCTCAGCACCTTGTCATGAACCAATCGGGCTCATTCATTCAAAAACTTGCGACGTCTCCCCTGAGTACCGTGTTTCCAGACTACTCGGATGGCAACAACTTTCAGCGTGCCGTGCGTTACCTTCTCTACCGGTTCATGAGTCTGCGGCAGGGCCATCCGGGCGTTTATCCCAGTTTCGTGGACGTTATGGATGCGGACATGGTCCGAGGTGCGTGTCCTTACACGGCTTGGGGTCAGGGCTTACTTTGCTGCAGCGACGATGAATATGATCATTAATATATACGAGCCACGCCTCTAATCTTATACCCAACGGATTCGGAATCACTGAATAAGCAATGTCGTGGTACGTACCAATTTTAGACGATGTAGATATTCCCGACCATTCCCCAAGGACTTCCGCGCGTAGAGTATTCTAGACTTTCGGGGCATTCCACGGCCTGAGGCCATCGTCAACGAGCAGAATGTATCGAGGTCGCCGATGGAATCCCCGTCCAGTACGGGTGTTTGACGGACCTACATGTGGCGTCCGTACGAAGTGCTAAATCACGAAGTAAAATTGTACATCACTACAAGGTACACATGAGCGGGCACGGCTTGTATATATTAATGATCATGTTCATCATCGCTAAGAACTCAAGAGCAGGAAAGTAAGCACCCACCGTGACCCCAGGTACTTGCTAGGATACGAACTTCTGACCATTTGCGCATCCGTAACGTCCGTGAACGCTCCGAGTATTATTCAAATTGGATTTGAGATCCAACTTCGAGTTCCGAACTATTTCGTGTTCCAACTTCGTGCGAACTTGCGAAGTTGGGGGGTCCGAAGTTGGGTTCCAGATCGAATATTTGAAACACCGTATCGTTGATTGAAGAAGTATTTTTTAGATGAAGTAGATAATGATGACGTGCGGCCCAAGGTCAGAGATAGCGGCTTCCTCAAGGTACTATCTTTATTCAACGAGACGCCGAAAGAAACCGCTTTTTAAGTGAGTGCTCCAATTAAGTCCTGATCGATGGCCGCTATTCTGCCGAGAATATGTCCCTTCAGAGTATCAAACACGTAGGATCTCTCATTTGTCAGATTATACCAGTTACCAGAATCTTATTATCCTGTTCATCATCGCTAAGAGCAGGAAAGTAAGCACCCACCCAAGAGACATGCTAGGATACGAACCTCTGACCATTTGCGCATCCATAACGTCCACGAGAGTGGGGTGAACGTTCCGATTGTCCTGCTTCAGATTCAGGAATCGCCAGACGATGTACCGCAAGGCATGCCGACGGTCACTGCCACCCGAGTAGTCCGGAAAAGCGGCACTCAGGGGAGACATCGCAAGTTTTTGAATGAACGAGCCCGATTGGTTCATAACTAGGTGCTGGGAGGGCTCCAGTTATTCGATGATGTACATGAATCGAATGCAGATTTACAATGTATGTCCGCTTGAACAGCGGAGAGGTACAGACGTAATCGAATAAAGCCACAGCCTCTCGCATATGCTCCTGTTCAGAAAAGACACCTGTCAGAGCGAGGAAAAAGCTGTAGTGGAAACATACCAGCCGGTCGTAGTTGTCCGAATTAAGTACGAAAAGTAAACCAGCTATACCTTCGAAAGATGGAAGCCATTTATGTTTAGAAGCAAAGGATTGTCTTGGGAAAACAAAAGTATATGTCCATCTCTCGTCCAATTTGACAGTGATTTCTTCTATTGGAGGAGGTGCGTGTATCTTGCACCTCAGAATATCGCTATCGGTGGGGATGTAGTCCGGCGAACTGATGTGAAGAATGCGATCCAAGGATTCGATGGCAGATCTATCGAGCAAGGGTGCGCCGGCCGCTCTGACGTCGTCGTTGGTCCAGACTTTGTGGACGGCGCGCGCCAGTTCTTGGCTGAGTGTGTGGCGTCCTTGAAGAGTATGGTCAAGTATCGTCTGACGGCACGCGATAAGATCCGGTGTTGAGAAGATTGTGTCTGGGAGCGACGCGAACAGCTCGCTGTTGAGTCGTCAGTTGTCGATCGGATACGATTCATTGAAAAACACATGCCGTGACACATCTAAAACAGTTGAGTGGATCGAAGATGTGAATTTTTGTCGCTCCTCATCAGTCAAACCTCCGTAGAGAGTCTTGATATGGCGCATCAAAGTAGCCTGAGCTCAAAGCCCTTCGTACTCCATCATCGTTTTTCCACGAAGTATCAATGCTGTACCTTGCCCGATCCTCGCGCGCCCAGTACGAGTATTTTCCTGGTCGCTTTCGCTATCTCAGCATTGGCTTCCAAAATCTCATCGATTTTGAGACTCTCTGCGTTAAGATCCGCTTGGTCTTGTCAGTGTAACTTATGGCCCAGGAGCGACGTACGGGCCTGTTCTGGTCCTACAGAGTCCTTCATCTCACGACCCTCTGGTGCTCAAACAGGCTGAGAGTGGTCTTGAGTTATCGTGGTCACTGGCAGTACCGAACGACTCTTCAAGGTTGTAACACTTACGTCAGCTGCCGGAACCCCGGATCATTCCGGATTCCCTTCTGGGAAACCAGGTAGAAAGCAAGATAACTGCCGTCCTGTGCGCGCGAGAGAGATCAACTTTTTTTCTCGACTTTACGCAGTTGCAATCCAATTGCAAAGAACTGCACGAGGAAACCTTTAAAATCCTCCTATTTCCCGCCTCTGCGACGTCAGAAATCGCCTTGAGGTTTGAATCGCCTGCAATCATCCCCAGAATTCTAGGTCCGATACCTTGTTCCACTGTGAATCACAGCTACATGACTACCTTACTCCCCGATTATCTCGTCGGATCGATCCTTGTCGCAATTCGTTGGTATCATCGGCGTCAATTTCTGCCATTGGTTTGAAACTTGGATTCCTTGAAGTACAAAGTGCCCGGGGATTGGATTACTGCCCCATTTTCTAAAGGAAATTTTCGGTTGCCCCGTTCCGAACGTAATACTAGCAATTGAGGCTCAGCGAGAGTTGGAACTCAACACTATTTAGCTTGGCATTGAGATGAAAGCACCTCCAGAATTGAAACTCTCCGTTTATGCAAAGGAACCAATATTAACGCAGATATTTAAGGTACGACCACGGCGTCACAAAGCCCCTATTAGCATTACGCGGAAGCAGTCGCGATCACATGGTCCTGATCTGATCTCGGGCCGGGGTTGAAAGTCCGGAACCGGTCTCTCATTTACCGAGACTCTTGAGACTCTTCTTGGATTATCCTTGGATTATCCGCTTACTTTCTCTTTCTTTCTCTCTCCCAACATGTCGCCTTCCAAACCCGTCTTCAGCACCCCGCTTACAAAACTCTTCAAGATAAACCATCCCGTTATGCTTGCTGGTATGTCTTGCGGCTTTCCCAAGGCTTTCCTGCACTCTAGCAGGCGCTAATTTGCGCACTCAGGCATGAATGTGGCCGCGGGCCCAAGGTGAGCATCTCCATCCCAATTTTTGCCGCGCGCGAACCAGTTTTAGGTTGGCTGCTGCGGTGACGAATGCAGGTACGTCCGCACACTATAAAACTGTGCTACTTTCGCAGACACTCACATTCTGCTCAGGCGGCATTGGTGTCATTGGCGGCGTTCGACAGAGCCCCAAGTTCCTCAAGGGGTCTATTGAAGAACTCAAGAGCTACCTTGAAGACAAAAACGCGCCGTTCGGTGTTGATCTGCTACTTCCCCAGATTGGGGGCAATGCTCGCAAGACCAACAAGGGTGGGTTGACGCTTTACTCGCTTTGTATTCATGCCTCACACCCTGTCAGACTATACCAGCGGGCAATTGCCTGAGCTTATTGACGTTATAATCGAAGGTAGACCTCCCCTTGCCACACAGTATTTATTGTCAATGGTTCTGACCTTTTGCTCGGTTCATGAAAGGGAAAGCGACCCTGTTCGTTTGTGCTGTTGGTGTGCCTCCCAAGTGGGCCGTTGATAAACTGCATTCAGCCGGGATCGCCGTGATGAAGTGCGTAATTGAACGGCACGTCGAGTATGGTTGTGCTGACTTACTTTATAGTATGATTGGACATCCCAAGGTATATCGGTTTGCTCAATGTGATCTGCCAGGCGCTAATTGTATCTCTAGCACGTCGCTAAAGCACTCGCTCAAGGTAGGAGTTTTTTTTTTCTGTGGGCGCATTCTTAACAGTCACCTAGGCGTCGACATCATCTGCGCGCAGGGCGGCGAAGGCGGCGGCCACACCGGGGACACGCCGTTCTCCATCCTGATCCCCACAGTAGTGGATTTGTGCAAGAACGCCAAGAGTCCTCTCACCGGCGAGCCTGTAGTCGTCGTCGCGGCAGGCGGGATCGCAGACGGGCGTGGACTGGCTGCAGCGCTCGCGTGCGTGTTCACTGACCAAATCGATCCACAACTCGCATTAATGCTCTGTATTTAGATACGGCGCCTCAGGCGTCTGGGTTGGAACTCGCTTTGTCGCGAGCGAGGAGGCAGGTGCGAACAAGACGCACAAGCAGATGCTACTAAGCGCCGGCTATGACGACGTGGCGCGGACGCTGATTTACAGCGGGCGGCCGATGAGCGTGCGTAAGACGCCCTATGTGAGCCAATGGTGCGTGTACAGCCATATTGTCTGTGGTTCAAAAAATAAATTCGTCCACTGCAGGGAGAGCGCGCGAAAGCTAGAGCAGGAAGAGCTCATCGCTGCTGGAAAAATCCCGCACGAGACTGAGCTCGCGAAGCACCCCGAAAAGTCTATCGAGGGCATGGCATGTAAGCAGCTATCATTTCCAAATACTAAAACTCCGTCACTCATTTCTCCCGAATAGGGCTGATGGGCAGGGTCGCTGGTAGTATCAACGATATTAAGCCCGCGAAGGATATGTAAGTTCATGCCCTTCATCCTGTTTCACGTCTGGAATTACACATTATTTCGATAGTGTCGACGAGCTTGTTAACACTGCTGAGAAGAGCTTGAATACTGCGGTCCGGTTGACCGCTGCAAAGGCAAAGCTATGATTCATGAATTAATACTAACACGCGTCGGACGGAGGGAGCGTTCGCATTGGCCTCTATAATTTTGGAAGTGTACAGTAGTGCTAGCTTGCGCGTGCAAATTTAATTCACCCATGATCAATGCCGTGGTCGCTATCACTTTCTATGGAGTCGCAACCTGAAAAGAGCAGCGGCGGGAATCATATTCAGTCCTCAGTGTCTCCTTTCAAACTCAGTATGTGTACCCGGTTTTCAACTTGGGCCAAATTCAGTTCCAGTTGGTGCTGGATGGTTGGGTTGCATCCCAGAGTCCCAGGGCTGTCTGTCTCCGTCATCGACTTGCTCTCTTGTCCGTGTCTTAAGGGTTGCTGTATCTTCCTGTCTCGAATTGCTCATATCGGCAGGACATTCGGCAAGAAGCGGCCATCAATCGCGATCCTAGTCGACAGCGAGAGTATGTTCGACGTTGGGTTACAGTTCGGTACAGAGAGACTTTTAATTTTCTATGGATCCAGTGCATGTCCTAGTAGCGAGTATCAACACTTTGACTCAAAAGTTATGAAAGCAAGGGATTTCCATTCCGGTTCGGCATAGCCATGGAAGCGCAGCCCTTCTGCTTGTCGATAAAGTCTAAGCAAAGCGTTCGGATCTACATGTGTGAAACTAACTTTATGTTAGTGCAACATAGTGCGCTCTTTTTGGAAGGTCCACGGCTATAGATTCAAACATGACCGAGATGCCCGACACCGACAATATCATTGGGAAAAACTCTGCATCGCATCCTTCCCAAAATTACAACCCAACCACCTCTTTACAAGCCTTAGAGTCTTCACCGACCGCCCCAATGGCAACCGCCCCACCCATGGCTTGTCACGTGTTTGTCAAAATTTGAAAAACCGGTGAGGCTACCCAGGTCTACGCCGGGGGACTCTCCCCCCATACATACCCCAATAACCACTGCCTTTTTGGGCCGATTTTCGGTTTAAATCCGGTCCATAACCCATAATTTTCCTTGAAGCCCACAGCTTTTGGCGTCCAGCGAGGGGTATGGGTTTTAGGCAAGTTTATATCAGGAATGGAATCCGGGTCCACGCCGGGGTCCACGGTAATCCCACCCAAAACCATCTTCCCAGCCTGGTCGTCGGCAAGCATCCTCATCCCTCTTTGGGACAGGAAAAAATCGGGCTTATACTTCCGGCGTAATGCACAAAACTCCGCGCTTTAGGCCGTTCAATGGTTCATGGCTGCCAAAGTATTCTGCACGTGGATGGGTTCGCCCGAACTTGGTTGACATTGGTCGGACAGTCCGAGCTTCAAGTCGAGATAAGTTTGAAATGTACCCGATGAGGGCGCACTTACGGGCTATGATGCCATGATGCGAAATGAATGGAGCGCGCTGCAGAGTTGCGGATGATAACACAGGGATGACATTGGGCTAGGGACCGATTGCTTTCGCATGGCGCCCAAGTTAATCTGATTCGGCTGCTGAAAGCGGGTGGAGAATCGGTATGTGATCAGTCAACTTTGACCACACCGCTAATGGTCAGACGCCTTTCAAGGTATCGGTGAAACATAAGTCTCGGTACATGCATGTTGACATCGGAAAACATAAATACAGTGCACGGGCGATGGGGTCAGGTCCAAGTGTCGTCGGCTGTCTGAAAGTGACGCTTCAATGAGTAATTTACGAAAGGGATGGAATAGACGAACCTCTTCATTCGACCACTCGACCACCTTCTTGAGCTGAGCGGCAAAATTGGCGAGATCGTGCAACGCGTACTGGGTGCACTCCGGGCATGCCGCGACCGCAGCGCGCTCCGTGGGGGCTAATTCTACGGCGGCGGCGTGGGCAGTAGCGCCGTTCGGGACGAATCGCAAAGCACTGGCGACCTGCCTAATATGGTTGCGGTACCACTGCGGCGGGCGAACCTCCTGCGACCACACCCCGCCGACGAACTCGTGGGTCGGCCCGCATTGCGCTCCATGCCGTTCTTCTCGCCACCACACAAACGGTTGCCCACTCGCCTCGTGACTTGTGATGACGGTGCGGTACTGCTCCGTCAAGGCGAGCATTTCGTGGTGCACCGATTGAGTGCTTCCCGCGATTGACTGTGCCCGGAGGGCACAGCGCTGGAAAAAGTTGACTAGTTCGAGGGCCCGATTTCCAGTGATCAATTCAAACTCGGGGATGAAAGGGATGACTGGATTGGTTGCCATGTCTCTGAGAGTACACAACGCCGCCTTGCGGATTAATGGGGTGATGTTGCGGATGCAACCGATTGCGAAGAAGCGGTGGGGATGTGCATCGAGTAGAGGAGAGTGCAAGAGCATATCCTCAATGAGAGCCTGCGCCCGGACCATCTGGAACTTGTTCGCCGCTTCGTGAACGCCACCACCCCAGGCACCTACTCGGCTATTACGTCCGACCCTCTTAGGGTGGTTTCCTTGTAGCGAATAAACCCCCCTAAGAGGGTCGCCTCTGGGGAGGCGTAACGGCAATGCTGTCAATCAGATGCTTCGATTGATCAGCGCCGGCACAGCCGCCGGGCGCCCATCACAAATTATTCCTTCCCGCCCCCATCATCCCCGATGTCTGAACGGCGCTCCTCCCGCCGCCACGACCTCGAAGCGCGCTCTGGCCTCGGGGTACAGTCTCATAGCCCACAAAAACTGTGCAATCCGCGTAATAGGAAGCGCGTCGGGGGGATTGGACGCGACGTCAAAAGGTGGATGTTCGCCGCGCGTCTCACTGCATTGCTGGACAGGCCCTCTGCCGGCGACATGTCGCATAGACTGAAAAATACATACAATAATTTATGGGATGTATCGCTGATAGAGGTAATTAATTTCGCTGTTCCGGGCCTCCAGGCGGCGGCAGCGCAGCGTCCCCGCACCGGCAGTAGCGCCTCCAGCGGCGGCGGCGTCGCCCGCGCTGACAGCAGCAGTAGCGCACCGGTGGCGCGCAGCGATTGAGGGTGAACAGTTGGCGCTGGCGGGGCAATATCGCCGGGGGCGGCGGTGGGCGGCGTTCGAAACTGTGCTGGGGCATCTCGACCCCGGTTGTGCACATATGGATGGTGTTCAAGGCGAGGTTGCGCAGGAGCGCGGCGCATGGCGCGATCATACACTCGACAGCGGTGGCGAGCGCTTTCTGCACCATCCGGCGGCAGTGGTTGGGGGTGCGCAGCTGGGGTCAGTGATTGGATTCAAGGCAATTGGACTGTAGCTCACGGAATGGCGCATTTGAATTAATCGGCGGCGGCAGGCAGGACACAGCGCTGGGCTTGGCTGGGCGGCGGCGGCCCCATTGCGCCGCAGCGGCATTCGCGGTTGCACTTCATGTTTTGATTCATCAGCGGCGTCGGGTAGAATGTAGCGCTGGTGTCTGCGCGTTCACGTCGCACGGTTGCAGGTCCCGCGGCGGCGTGTTTCGATTCATCCGCGGCGGCAGGCTGGATGTGGCGCTGTCCTGGGCTGAGCGGCGGCACCCCCATTGCGCCGCCGCGGCGTTTGCATCGAACTAGTTGAAAGGTCAAATTAAAATGAAACAGAATACTTGACTTACCATTTCGTCACTCAATTGCAAGCAAATAAGAAGATGTGTGAGATTAGGGAATAATGAGACTAATTCCACCCAAACCATGAGAAGTGACGGAGAATGGATGGCAGCAAAAGTGTTCGAGTTATGCACAAATGGCCGCCGACGACCCATCTTGAAAAGATCCTTTGAACGAGCGGAGGCAGAATAGAAATACAAATCTCGTTGGTGTTGTGAATTAGGGCTACGAATGGAGGCGAACAGGGTAGCGGCAAAGGTGAGACGGAGGCCTACGGAGGCGCAAGAGGAGGCGTGATGCGGACATCAAAACCTGATCCGGCTCTGCGTTTATGGGTGTCCAGGCGGAATCACCGTTTTTCATCTTCCTCTCTCACCTCATCACCATTCTGCGGCGACGGCTGGCGCCTCCTGGCGCCTCCCGGTGGCCTCCGCCGCCTCTCTTGAGGTCGGTTACGTCAAGTGGCGCGGACGTTTTCCTTAACGGGTAGCCAATCGGAATGCGAATAAACGTCAGCCCCCGCCGTTCTTTTTATCTGCACCGTATCTTACAAGAGACCGGTGGGTCTGAGCATCGGACTTTTATCTCATATCATGCCCGCTGCCCCCCTGATTTTTCTTTCATTTTTACAGACCCTTTTATTGACCGTGCACGAAATCGACCAAAAGCTAGGTTAATTCCCATTAATAACTTAGCTCTTACCACCATCTTCAATACTCAACACCTTGCCAGAGTCTTTTCCCCCGAGGAGGTGGCTGCAATACATCATGCACGAGTCGCAAACTCACTCTGGGCCTCAAGGAGGCCGTCCTGTGTCCATTTTCTAACCCAAATCAGTGTTTTTTGTCAACCCCCAACTTAAGCCAAATTCGATGTAAGTCCCTCAGTTTTCGCTCAATTCCCTTGAACAAACGCGCACCCGTGGTCTATAGGACCACCTCCCGCCCCACGTCAAGCGTCCCGGGCCGTCCGAGGCCACGCACGTCGTCGGGGTGGCGATCTTCCCGCCTGATTTCGCGAAAATGGCCCCGGGCCAAATTCAATGTAAGTCCCTCGGTTTTTGCTCAATTCTCTTTAACCAACGCACGCCCGTGGTCTATAGGACCCCCTCCCACCCCACGCCAAGCGTCCCGGGCCCTCCGAAGCCACGCACGTTGTCGGCGTGGCGATCTTCCCGCCGGATTTCGCGAAAATGGCCCTGGGCCAAATTCGATGCAAGTCCCTCAGTTTTTGCTCAATTCCCTTGGACTAACGCACCCCCGTGGTAGACAGGACCCCCTCCCGCCCCACGTTAATTGCCCCGGGCCGTCTGAGGCCACGCACGTCGTCGGGGTGGCGTTCTTCTGGCCTGTTTTCGCGAAAATGGCCCTGGGGCCAAATTCGATGTAAGTTGTTCAGTTCTTGCTCAATTCCCCCGAAATAACGCACGCCCTTGGTCGACAGGACCCCCTCCCGCCCCACGTCATGCGTGACGGCCCGTCAGAGGCCACGCACGTCGTCGGCGTGGCGATCGTCCGGCCTGATTTCGCGAAAATGGCCCTGGGCCAAATTCGATGTAAGTTGTTCAGTTTTTGCTCAATTCTCTTGAGCTAACTCACACATGTGGTCGACAGGAACCCCTTGCGCCCCACGTCAGGCGCCAGTGCGCCCCCGCCGCTGTGTTTTTTTTTCTTCCTGCCGCCGCCGCCGATTTCGCCCCACCGCCGCTTCCGCGCCCTCCGCCGATGCGCTACTCGGGCGCTTTCGCGCTCTCGTTCCTTGTGCGACTGCGCTCGAGGCACTCGCACCGCTCAGCGCCGCCTCGAATTGGCGCGAGGCAAGCCTGCTGACGGGGCGGCGCGCCGCGGCGGCGGGGTTGCTGGGCCCGGGGTTGGCTGCGGACGCGACGGAGATGTCTGTGGGCTCTGCTCCCGCCGCCGCTTTCGCACCTAGCCCCGCAGTACGCCGCGGTTCAGTGCACCCCGACACTGTTTTTGTGCCCGCCGCCGCTGCCGCCAATTTTATTTTTGCCCGCCGTCGCCGCCGCTTTCGCCCCATCGCGGCGTTCGCGCTACCGCCGAAGCGCATGTTAATACCCCCACACAGCACGGCACCATTCCAGAGACCCCACCGGTTTCGAGCCCGCCGCCGCGCCTTTTTTTGCCCGCCGCCGCCGCTTTCGCCCCATCGCAGCGTTCGCACCCTCGCCGATGTGGCCGCCCAAGCGCATGTTAATACCCCACACCGCACAGCACCCTTCCAGCGACCCCACCGGTTTCGAGGCCGCCGCCGCCGCCGCCGTTTTTTGGCCCACCCCATGATACTTTTGGATTTCAGCGTACATTAATACATATGGTGTATCTATGTACTTTCAAAATAAACTATGTCTCATATTGTAAATAATGCGTCAAACAAATACACCCACTCCTCCGCCTCTGGTGCCTCCGGAGGAGGCGCTGTCAGTCTAACTAGTAATAGAAGCCCTCGGGCCTCCCCCAGAGGCGACCCTCTTAGGGGGGTTTATTCGCTACAAGGAAACCACCCTAAGAGGGTCATACGTAATAGCCGAGTAGGTGCCTGGGGTGAACGCCACAGATGTCATTGAGATCGGCGGGATCCGTAAGCGTGAACAGTCTTGATGTGTTCGCGGGATATACGCGAGGAAGGAGTCCGTATAGCACTGTGCTTGATTCGACTAGTGGAATGACTGCTTTTCCGTCCTTCTGAATGTCCTGGTTCCCGGAAACTGCGCCGAACATGTCAGAAAAAAATGGGGACACATGAGCCAGTATGTTTTTGTGGCAATGAAAGTCGATGGCGTCGGATGAACGGAGAATGATATCTGCAGGGGGTTCAAAACGGTCATCTTCGTCCACAGGCGTGCCAGAGAACGGCTCGGCGGCATTCGGCGTAGGTGCTTCTGACATGATGGAATGTCACGCGTCACTGTTGCGAGTCACAAGTTCCCCATACCTGGAGCAACACTGGCCCGGGAGGCTTGACTGCAGTAACCAGGCACACAGTAGAAGCAGGTCGAAGGCTCATCGATTTTACACGAACTGCAGCATCTTCGGTGCCTGGGCGATGCTACAGTACCGCCGATATGGCACCCTTTCGACGTGGGGGGAAGGCAAGGGGGAGAGGAAGTCGGGCTCCGAGCTCAATTGTCGTACCTGGCTGCGGCCGTCAGAAGACCTAAACTCCGGCTGAGATTCAAGTTACGCCTCGCCCTGTTCCTTCGAGGATTACGGTGCCACCCAACTGCTACACTGGTTATATGTCACCGACTATCCAAGCGCGTGCCACAGACTCTGGGGAGCACAGTTGAATCAAACCCCGCGCTTTGTAAGAGAAGCGGCGGGCAGCAGCACAAGTGAGTGATTTTCTCCCCGCGTTTTTACGCATGTTACAAGTTGCTCACGATTCAAAGGCCGCCTTTGACTCTGGGAGCTTACTCTCACTCGGCTGTGTATCACCGTGATCATCTCTGGCGGTACGGTAATCTCCTCGACATCTCGTAACCTTCCTCGATATCAATCTAATCATGCAATTACTTAATTCACCATGACTTTTTCCCGTTCGTCAGGATCATGGGGACACATTTAAACTTACTGGGACTCTCAAGTTTCTATTTAATCTATCTCAACTTCTGCAATGTCTGATTGTGCCACCGGCCTCCCGCCACGCTGTGTTTTTTTCACCGCAACAAAGTTGCAAGGTAACGGGCCGTTCCAATAGCGCAAAGAACCAGTCAAAATTCGTACCCCACTCACCAAGATATCGGAACGCTATGGCATATCTATCACACGCGAACTTCGGCTATATCCACCGAGGTGAGTCAACTTCAGCGAAGTTGAGAACTGCCGACTACCGTTACTTCTCACGGAGATCTGCAACATCCGCTGAAAACACGGAAGTTGCACGGAAGCATCTCTGCGAGTCAATATCGTCGGAAACATTGGCAGTTCTCCGACTCCGTCATCCTCGGTTAGTTGCTTATTTCTTTACCTGTCATTTCCGATACCAGAGCACAGGATACGACTATCCCTCTGGTGGAGAGCGTCACCATGTCGATCGGACACAATATCCCAAAATTACCAGTTCGTCAGCTTAGGCACGTAGGTAGGCCCTTCCACGGGTAAGGTTCTCATAACTCAGATAATCCATCGTGCCGAACAGTCGGTTCAGATTCAAATCATCTGCACTCGATTGTGGCGATTCTTCATCAGTGATGTCTCAGGGTATTCTAAATGCAGGTGATACTCTGCAAGTTGTTGATTACTTCTACTCTCAGCAGATGATTTCGGTGGGAGACAAGCACACTCATCCTCGTCCGTCGTACAAGGCAAAAAGGGCAGCCCTTGAAAATTGAAATTTCGCAAGCTCGGCGGCAAACTGGGGGGCTGGTCACAAGTTACCATTCCAATCAACTGATTTTACTTTCATTCAGATGCTTAGAAAATTGGGAGGCTTCGCAGCTGACCCTTTGTAAAACAAATAGAATCGACCACACCACCAACATTCGAAATAACTGCAACCTTGAAACACCCGATATGCCTCAAGGAATCAAACGGGGAGCGACTCCAACATTTTTGAAATTCCTGAAGTTCATGTATTCAATCAAAATCAAAAATAGAAGGGCACCACGGCTTTGAAAACCGGGTCTAAAAGGATAGATATACAGGGCATTCCGTAGGAACCTTAGAATACTCCTTGATTGTGTCGCTCGCTTTCCCGCCGATCCACCAGGAAAATCAAGAACTTGACTCATTTGATACATCGACGACGTCGCCAAAGGCTTTAGCGAACATTTTAGCCACCTCCTCAGGAATCTGCCCAACCCCCAGCGCCTCTTCAATGTCATGAAAATTGAACTCCGCCCCAGCTTTTGCCTTCTCCGCATAAGGTGGCAGCGTAACGATGTTCGGAGGGGTTTGTGTATCATTGGGGTTGAGGACTGTCGCGATCCCGCCCACGAAGCCAGAAGCCGCGCCCAAAGGCGCGCCGGGTGGACCGGCGAGTCCTTGTCCAAAGGTTTTCCCAAAATTATGCCGACCACTACGTGTGGGTCCTCCGGCGTGGGTGCTGTGATTCCGTCGGGAGTCTCGCCAGATAAATCACAACGAGTCGAACGATTAGAACATACAGGTCCGTGACTGTCCAAAGTCACCATGGAGGCGACGGGATTCCCCTGAGTTGAACCTAATGGGATAAAACTCCGTGTAAGGACTATCGAGGATGTACTATGAGCAAAACTCTTTCGCATCCGCGGTGTGAAAGACAGTTGTGTAAGGTCCATCAGCCTGAGCTGGTCCCCCAAAGAAAAAGATAGAAAAAGAGCTTAAAAAATCGAAGCTCTCTCAGTTATCGGGACAAAACGACCCACCCGGTACGTACAACATGCGAGGTACGAGCACCTCAACTGTCGCAGCGTCTGTTTATAAGAGACTACCCGGTACGTAGCAAGACTTAATTCCGAATGCCTGGAATATTTCACCATCTCCTGAAACAGGATGAACGGAACTTGCTCGGAGCCTACTCGGAAGTTCGAACTTGGTTTGAGGGTAGTTTGGATCCAGTTCAATCAAGTCGAATTATTGAATACGGAGCAAGGTGATAGAATTGCTTCACCCTATAGCTAGAAAGTGAGTACGTAGCGGCTCGGTCAAATATCGAAATTTTCTGACCCACCGGCCCGGGGTAGTCGACTCTTGATTTCCAATTTTCCATTAGTGGACTCGGATCAGCTCGGATCCGACCATCATCGCTCTCACTTCTTTCTCCTTCTTTGAATCTTCCTCTCTTCCAACTGCCTTCCCCTTGGTCTTCACGTAACAATCCGAGAGACTTGATCTATGACTTGATCTCAGTATGGACTCATTCCCTCCGACTAGTGGCTCCGAGCTGATTGAGCCATTCACCATTGGCAACAGGGCTGTCATGAACTTCAAAGTTGATCTCCCAGGATCCTCCGATACCTTTTCCTACGACGAGCGTCCCGAAGGCACTGGCATGTCGACTCAGATACGACACCTTTTGAAAGCTCTCTCAAGACCACACCACCCGAAATACATACCTCGGACTCTCAGGCGGACTTCCATCGATATCTCACTCGGTATCCAAAAAAGTGGCGTCCTTTATCCGGCTTAACAGACATAACTCCAATGGTCGAGAAGACTCTTTTATTTCAGAAAGTGGAAATCTTACCTTGTTACTCGAACCCCGAAAGCCATTAAGGCAGTGTCCACCGGGAGCGTTACTTTCCTATACAATTTCGCAGAGTCTGCTGTCGCGCCCTGTTCGATAAGCTAGCTCCTTGTTCAACTGCGGACCGGTCGCCATTGGGGCTAGTACTTCCTTCATTCGGCTAGAATACCCAACTTCAACTGCATCCTGTTTCTCCGGACCGTCGGACGCCCTAATCTTTTAACATCCGCATTCTATCAAAGCAACCACCTCGTCGCAAAATCCTCCGCCGGTAGGCGGACGGAATATTCGAGCGCTTGTTCTGATCCTTTGGACTCCGTCGACCGAAATATGAATTTCTTCGTTATGAATTTCTTCGGTGGCAACTTGTCGATGCACTGAGGCTTACTTACTTTAAAGCGAAGATCGCCGGGTTTGGAAAGATTCTGAATGCATCTGTTGCGGTACGTGCCACGATTTTCACTGGTTGCTATCCTCTAATAGTGGCCCGCCACAGAGGGTCGTTCGTCCGTCCAGTCCTGACTTGATGAGGCTTGTCGGACCGAGGAACCGTGTCTAGCTTGATATGGTGATGCCAGAGCCCGTCGGTCAAGTGGATATAATACATGGGGTAAGAAGGTGGCGACGGTTCGGTACAAATATGATAGTGTGAGCTAAATTTTCTTCGAAAGTGTGGTAGCATCTCACATTTTTCTGCGGCTCAAGTTGTTCGAAATTCTCAAATGTGATATTGATGATTTCATTTAGAACTTAGAAGGAAGCTCTGAGTAACTCGGTCAACAGCTACTGCGCTACTTGCCATCTCCAACGAGACCGTCGTCTCAGTCTTTTCCTGCCGGTTGATTTGCCCATGGAGAGAAGATAGGCTATCAAGACGTGAAAAGTTCGACATGCTCTTTTCACATCCTTCATTGACGTGCCCCTTCCTGTTTCATCCTGATATAGTCGAAGGCAACCAAGTGTTGAACATCCACGATTACGTGACGATCATCGTTGATTCCCCTTCTTCACGACGCCATGATCCATCACCACACCCGCTGAGCGGCTGAGGGCAGCCGCGGCTTTCGGATTGTTGATGAATCGATGCCCAAACCTCTATCTTTTGCTGCGAAACAGTTTCCGAGAATACATCGCGGTCAAGTGGACGACTTATAACGTTCGCATCAATCAATCGGAACCCGACGTTTTTCATAGCACCTCAGTTATAAGGCAAGATCTACCCAAGCCAGTGATCCAGACGAGCTAGAAGTTATTCTTTGTCATCAAGGTTTAGCGCTAGTGTGCATTTGGTTTCCTCAGCTCTCAGCGGCTCGGGTGGGAATTATGGCTGGAAATCTGTCTCCGAATAAATGACTCGGCGTTCCAGGCGGGTACTACTGGGATAACTACTGCAACACTGACAAAGGCTGTTTGGATAAAGGTACGACACACCTTTCGATCAGATCTTCGGGTCAGAGTACAAACACACTCCTGCTGGCGACCATTGACACGAATCCAAATCAGGATCTACAGTGCCAACTGAAAACAGTAAGCATCCCCGGTCATCTTCTGGGTCGTGGGGATGGATGCTGTTTATCTTCTCCTCTGGAGCTGCTGAAATTTGTGGTACTTAATGACGCAGGAATCAATGCAGGTGTGTAATTAATCCCCACCCCTGATTCGTTCCGCACATTTCCTGCTACCACCGCAGGAAAATGTCATTTAATCTGCGATACGTCGACTACCCTGCCTCTCCGGATCGACCGTTTCCCTGCGACTTTTGCCCCCTCTCCTTTGATCGTCAACACGACTTGAAGCGACACATCGATACCCACAGTGGCGAGAAGCCGTTTCTTTGCGACCGCGGATGCGGTAAGGCCTTCACGAGGAAGGATGCTCTTAAGCGACATCAGGTCATATAAATACAGGTGGTCGCGTCCGCTGTACTGATAATAGCTATTTTCCAGACATCTTTTCCATTTTGTCCACCAGTACGACCTCCTTCGCTTACGGGTCCCACAACGGCGGCGAATTCACCAGCCCAAATGCACCCGCGATCTGCAGGCACTTCCCCGCCAATATATAGCCCAGGTTTCCCTCCATCATCCAAACACGGTAACGGTACCGGACTTCCCTCACCCCTTCCTTACGGCTCGAGATTTTCACCGTCGTCTCCGTATACTCCGACATCCCCCTCGTCTTCCAACTATCCACCGGGACCATCCTCCGCATCCCAATATGGCGGTAGCGTCGAGAATCATGGTTTCGGGCCCAGCTCTCCCGGCTCCTACGGACTGGGGGGCTCTTCCTCGCAGTACGGCCCGGGAATTTCCCCGCCCCCTAACTACAGCGCCTCCTTCGTTCCCCCGCCTCAATACGCTGGCGACTATCCAGCGTCCCCCCCTCGGCCGTATCCGTGCGACGCCTGCCCTCTCTCCTTCGACCGCCACCACGACTTGAAGCGCCATAGGGCGACCCACGCGGGCGACCGTCCGTACGTCTGCAATGGTGGATGCGACAAGACGTTCACACGCAAGGATGCCTTGAAACGCCACCAGGTACTCCAGTCCCCTGCCTTTTCCTTGATCTCCTCGTCTCATGCATGTTCAGCTATCCAAGGAATGCGGAAGAGTCGAGCCGTAGCCGGCAGGTACCCTTAAATAACCATTGATTGTGGGTGCAGGACCTCCCACGAATTAAACGAAATTAAACATCAGGCCTTTTGGAAATCTCCGAATCCAGTCTGCCATTGTATACTTCAACGAACAATACCTACGAACCAAAACCCTGTACTATCCCGAAATTCAGAATCTTGACATCCACGCTCTTCAAGACATACACTGCCAGCCGTGCCATAGACAGTAAGGTGTCTAGGACGTGGTAGCCTGGCCCGGGTCTATTCCTGTTTATGGCACTTCGGAACCCCTTCCATCCAGGGCGAAGGAGGCCCGAATAAGTTCTCCGACAAAGTCTACGACACAGTCCATGCCGGTCTATGGCCATAGACTGGGCCGTAGACCCGGCTAGACCGGCATCATGGTCTAAGCCTGTCTACCGCCTTACACCGTTCTAATGTCTGAGCCCCCCTCTGAACGCAGTAATAACTTAGCGGAGAACGTGAGTTAATAACAATGGTTTTCGACTTGAATTCCGCAACTTCAATCCGGAGGTACAAGTTGTATTGCATTTGAAGCTGGTCGTAACAGCCCCTGCCGCAACGCACATCGTTATTTGATAACACTGCGTAATGGGTGAGACGAAAACTCCGGCAACGCAAGAGCAAGTTGAAGATAAAGCCTCGGAAATTTTCGAATCGCAGATTATCAACGACTGGTTTGGCCTGGAGGTATTCTTCAAAATACCTGAGTCTCTTAAAAACAGTCTGAGACGTATCAGAGTTAAGAGAGTTGAATAGTTGGAGTGCTGAATGCATGCTTAGCTATTTTCTCTTCTGAGTCTAGCCTCGCCATATTGTCTTCCTTCAAGTCACACATGCGCATATGCTCCCAAGTATTATTATTGACTTGAATTTTGGGATCGTCCCGGAACCTTTAAATTGTTGTAAACGGAAATCTATCGCCTCGGACTGCAAGAAAAAGCACGCATGTCAACCAATATACACGCCGTGAGGTCCAAGTCTTTGATTGATAAACGGTCCTCCAACTCACGCATGGATATACGCATAACGCCACTTGGTTCCGGGGCTCGGAAGCATCTTGAAGATCATCACGTATTCGCCCAGAAGTCTTGATATTTCGAGCGCCCCATGGAGCTTCCTAGGTCTCCGGTCCACGCCCGGAATTAGCTGCTCGTAAAATTGAGGCGGCTTCAACGAATATTGCCAAGTTTCGGTAGTACCGAAACTTGGCAATATTCCGAGACCCAGTACTGCAATCGTTCTTCGGTATCCATTCTTTCAACTTGAACACATAAACAGAACTCACGCACTGCGGCCAGAACACCCACAGAATATTCATCACCACCCAAAAATCCACGCTAAGGATCCCAGGCATGAGCGCCATCCTCTCAAAAGCTAACTACCACCGCCCCGCGCCATACCATTCGAAAGCTCAACGGCGACTCTATTGTCTTACCTACTTCCACGTTACGTATCCTCCGTGGGAGATCCAATTAATGTGACCCAATCCGCGCACGCATCCCACCGCAACTGAGCTCCTGTCGCGTTGAGAAGAAAGGATCTGTCTTGAACCCGCACATGCACACATGTACCCACATCGAAGCGCGCCAATCACACATATATTACAGAGCTTCGACATCATTCATCGTATTATATGCAAAACCGTCATCTCTTTTATTTTTACGCAGCAGCAAACACAGGGAGTACGTAGGTACAAGTGTAGGTGAAGAAGAACACGCCCAACGAACCAGACGCGCGCCCACCCACCCGGCCCCTCCTCTGCTCCGCCACTGCTCAATGCCCGATGACGTGATGCATGTGCAGCAGGAAAGGAAGACGGAAGAGAAGTAGGAAAGGAAAGTGAGCCGGTCGTCAGAGGTCGTAAACTATGTATGTATCTGCTAGCTAGTGTACTTGTACTACTACTACGTGCGCCTGTACTGATTGAAGCATGTAGCGCATGCGTATGCGTATATGTGATCTGTTAACAGCGCCCATGTGAGGGGGACGCGCAATAGGAAGGCCTCGCGGCGAAGTGGGAGGGTGGAACAAAGACGAGATGGATGGATGGGAATAGACACAGACAGACGGACAAGAACCGGGACGAATGGCGTGACAGGTATAATAGTAGTGTATCGTGCAAGGGGGCGTCGCGGCGGCAAGCGAAGGGTGCGGGGTCGGTGGGCCGTCCAGGGGAGTGCGGGTAGGGTGGGAGGACGGCAGTCTAAGCGGATGAAAAGAGGAGGAGGGGGTGAGAGAGATGAGGGGGGAGCCTATACCGCCGCCGTCCGGCTGGGGTTGCGCGCGAGCGTCGCGCCCACACGCTGCGCCTGGATGGAGCTGAAGCGCTGCAGCTCCTCGGGCTTCATCGAGATCCTCTGCCCAAAGCCGACCTTGCGCGCCGCACGCTTGATGAAGCTGACACGATTCGAGTACAGGCTCTCGTGGATCGACGCCGCGCGCGACTGGGTCCGGGTGATCGGGATACCGTCGGTCTCGCGCTGGGGCGCAGCCGCCTGCTGGGCGATACGACGCTCACGCAGGTACTTGATCACGGTCGCCTTCATCGCAAACTTGATCCAGTCGAGAGGGAGGAACCAGATAATGTTCTGCACAACGCGCGAGTCATCGTCAGCACGCGGTCCATTCACGAAAAGAAGGCAAACACATACCCAGACCCAAACGATACCAATCCAGCCACCGCTGATGCCCTTGATGTTGGTGAAGCCCCAGTTGCCGTACTTGGCGATGATACTCGAGATGAGCTGCGCAATGCAGAAAGCGCCGAGCAGCGCGGTCGACGGGCGCTCCATGAAGAAGAAGCCGTGCGACCGGGTGACGAAGATGAGCGCCTGCGAGATGATCGCAACCTGCAGGTACACAACCATATGCAGCTGATCGTCGTTGTGCGTAACCGGGAACGACCCGAGCTGCACTCCAAACTTGTCCTGGAAGAACGACGTCTCGAGGATAATGATCACGAAGCTCACACTGGGGAGAGGAACCATCACCTGTCAGCACGCGCCACAGGATACCAACAAGATAAGAACTCACGTCGAGAGAGTGAGGTACAACCCATACGCAACAGCGTAGCTGAAAATCTCCGCAAGGTCCCACGAGTCGGGCGTATTACTGGGCAACACACGGTCAACCGAGAGCGTCATGATCGTGCCGTCGTTGAGGAGCGCGATGATCAGGATCATGAACGGCGGGAAGTCAAACTTGTACGCAAACGCCAGGATGGCAAAGCACACGACGATACGGATGGTGACCGCGCAGGCGTAGATCGAGTAGTTGCGCATACGCTGGAAGATGATGCGCGAGCCGCGGATGGCGTGGACGATGGTGGAGAGACCGGGCTCCGTGAGGACAATGTCGGCGGCGCCGCGGGCAGCGTCGGTGGCACCCTCGACAGCAATTCCGACGTTGGCGCGCGACAGAGCGGGAGCGTCGTTGGCACCGTCACCTGGAGGCGAACACGAGCGTCAGCGGCGACGAAAGAGCTTATAGAAAAACCACCCACCAGTCATAGCACACAAATGCCCCAATCCCTGCAGCCGCTTGACAATCTCATACTTGTGCTCAGGGAACACACCCGCAAAACCGTCGGCGTCCATGATCATCTCGTCCAGACTCGCGTGCTTGCCGCCGGGCGCAGGGCCGTCCTTGAGAACTTTGGCCGCGTACATGTGGTCCCCGAGCCCAAGACGGCGACCCGTCTCCTTGGCGATGGCGAGCTGCAGGCGGGGGCGTTAACGCGCATCCTCTGTCCTTCGAAGAGGAACCCACCTGATCACCAGTAACCATCTTAACCTTGACCCCAAGCGCAAGCGCATCGTCAATCGTTTGCTTCGTGTCCGAGCGCGGCGGGTCAAAGATCGCAAGCAGCCCAATCAACTCAAACCCGTTGCCCTCCGCCTCGTGGTCGTCCCCGTCGAGCTCCTCGTACGCAACCGCGAGCGCACGCAGACCACGCGTGGCGTAGCCCTCGACGTCGTGTTCCAGCTTGGCCTCGAGCTCCTCGGTCCGGTTGCGCGAGCAGAGCTCGATGATGCTGCCAGTCATGCCCTTGGTGACACGCTTGAGTTTGCCTGCAGGAAAGAGTCGGCGTTTGCGGGGAAGAAAAGTCAAAGGATCACCCACCAGTCGACTCCTCGCGGTACGTGATCTCCGTGCGCTTGTCCGTGGGGTTGAACGGCTTGAAGTCGAGCAGCTTGATGCCAGCACGCGCGCGAGCGGGATCCCCGAGGGCCTGTACAACGGAGGTGTCGATGGCGTCCTGGTTCTCCGTGCGCGAGGCGTAGGCGGCCAAGAGGATGACGTCGTCAGCCGAGAAGGAACTGGGCGAGGTGTCAGTAAGCGTGTTGTCATTCACGAGAGAAGGGAGACGCGAGAGCGTCGTGTGGAAGGGTACAGAAAAACGACTCACGAATAAGTCAAGATCGTCTCCCGGTCAATCGTCAGCTTGTTCGTCGTCAAAGTACCCGTCTTGTCCGAGCACAGGATGGTGACACCAGCTGTGGGTGAGCGTTAGCGAGCAGTCGGGTAGTGGGTCAAGTAAGCGTTAAAAAGGAAACGACGTACCCAACTCCTCAATAGCCGTAATCCTTGTAACGATCGCCTTGTGCTTCGCGAGCTGCTGCGCGCCGACCGCGAGCGTGACCGAGAGCACCGTGGGCATGGCGATGGGGATCCCGCCGATGAGGAGGACGAGGATGTTGTCGAGGCCTGGAAGGGAGGGGTGGGTTAGCGGGTGTTGTTGAGAGGGGAGAGGGAGCAAGCGAGCGAGCAAATACGTCGAAAAAAAAAATAGAGTACGAAACGCATACGCACCCCGCCGATACGAATACCTAAACCCAGCATACAGCACCAAAATCTCCGCGAGCACAAAGATCCCGATCGCGACGAGGCAGAAGGACCCGATCTGCGCGAGGATCTTCTGCAAGTGGCCCGTCGTGTCGTCGTCCTGGAAGAAGGGGGTAAGCGTTTGAAGGGAAGCGACGGATACGCAGGGTGAAAGAGAACGCAGAGTAAGAAGAAAGGGTAAAGCAGGAGATGCGGAGGCAGAGACGAGCGACGTAGGCGTAGGGAATGGGCGGGAGATAACGAGGATGAAGTAAACGGAAAGTGAGGAAAACGGAAGGATGAGAAATGGTTGAAAGGGAAGACATCCCCCAAAACGGCAACCCGCCTTCCAAATCCGGCCACCCACCCCAGGGGCGCTCTTCCTCCTCCCGGTCACCACTCGTTCTCTCCTCTAAACATCTCCTCCGCCTCCGCATCTCCTCCCCCGCGGCTTCACAACACCACTCCTGAAACACCCCCACCAAAAACAACACACGCAAAAGATAACGAAAAAACACTCCAAACCCGCAACACGCATCCCAAAAAAAAACACAACGCATCCCAAAAAAAACGAATCAAGGAGATGCACACACCTGCCCAACAAGCGACGCCGCCCGTCCAAAGAACGTGTTCGCGCCGGTGGAGATGACCACGCCCTCCGCCTCGCCCTGTTTGCAGGTGGAGCCGCTGTGGGATGCATGCGCGTCAGCGAGGTTGATCATTGGTAGCGGAAGTGGATGGCGGGGGGGGAAGGAAGAGGAGGGTAGCGAGGCAGGTAGCGAGGATGGAGGGATTCAATGGACGAGTATCAACAGGGAGGGGAGAAGAGAGCATCAACAGGAAGGGGGGAGGACGGAAGGAAGAGCAGAGTGAGGAGGTCGACGCGCGCACTCCGCCCCCATTCACGAGTCCCGACGAACGAAGTTGGGAACGCTCGTTCGTCTTCGTCCGCAAAGGCGCCACACCACGCCCCGCCTCTTTCTTTCTTTCTTTCTTTCTTTTAAAAAAAATCGCAAAACACTCACGAAAAACACTGATCCCCAAGCTTCTTCCCCTGCGGCAGACTCTCGCCCGTCAGAGCGGCCTGGTCGATCGACACGTTGATCGCCTCGGTGAGGCGGCAGTCCGCGGGGACGATGTCGCCGATTTTGAAGGAGACCATGTCGCCCTGGGGGAGGGAGCGTCAGCGAGCCCGAAGGTGGGGAGAAGGCGAGCACGAAGGGGCGGGTTGGGTGAGCGGGTACGGAGGCGGGGAGAAGGGGGAGCGGGACGAGTCAGAGGGAGTATGGTGAAGGGGGAGGAGTGGGAGCGAGCGTCAGCGGGCCCGAAGATGGGGAGGAGGAAGGAGGAGCGAGCGAGGCCGAAGGTTGTGATTACGCGTGAAGGGGGGAGCGACAAAACGCGGACAGAGGGAGTGCGAGCGAGCGGGTACGTGGGGAGTGGGATGCGTGACAGAGGGAGTAAGGTGAAGAGGGAGCGAGCAGGAGGAGGAGCGAGCGTGGAATTCGAAGAGGAGGAGGGAGTGGGAAGGGGTGTTGGGTTCAAAGAAGAGCAACAGGAGTGACACAGGGAGTATGGTGAAGAGGGAGCGAGCAGGAGGAGGGAGCGGGAGCGAGTGGACGAGAGGTAGGAGGAGTAAGCAGGACGGGGGAGTGGGGAGTGGGAAGGGGCGTTGGGTTCAGAGAGGAGCGGCAGGGGCGGAGTACGAGCGATATGCGAGTTTGGTATCGCAATCGCAATCGTAATCGTAAAAGTAAAGTAGAAGAGGGACGGATACCCACCGGCACCAACCCAGCACTCTCAATCTCGGACCACGTCCCCGCGCGCTTGACCTTTGCCTACACACACAAAAAAAAAAGAAAGGTATCGTCAGCGTTCTATTCTCTCTTTTTTTTTTCGCGCCTTCAAACAGGATGGAAGACACGAGGGTGAAGACGCGAGAGCTCCCGTTTCGTCGTCGCTCATTCCCCTCTTTTCCCGCAAAAAGCGTGGAAAAGAAAGAGGAGAGGAGCCTTCCATCGTTCTCTCGCTTTTCGCTTTCTCTCGTGAAAGCGAAACACGCAATGCGCCTCATAGAAAGAGCTCGCAAAACAACACGATTTTTGAGAAATTCACCTTGGGCGCCAACGAATCCATCAGCGCCTTCACTGCGTTCCCCGCGCCGCGCTCCTCGTAGAACCCGATCGCGGAGTTGATGAAGAGGAGGAGGATGATGCCGACGAAGTCTGTGGATGAGGTGAGTGAGCATGGGCGTCAATGAGCACGAACGGAGTGGGTGGGTGCAAGAAGGGAGCATAGTGGGGGTATGAAGGGAGGAGGGGCGGGAGGAAAGAAGGGGAGGAAAAGGGCATGGGGGAGCACGGACGGAGGGGAGACGAAAGGACGAGGGGAACACGAATAAGGGAAGGGGGAGAGGATGCGCGAAGGGAGGGAGCGCGAAAGGAGGGAGTACGCGAAAACCAACGAAATAAAGAAACGTAGGTAAGGTAAGGTAGGTAGAGAAACCTAACGAAACGAAAAGCATGCCAGAACCGGCGGGCGGGCCCGCTCGCTCGCTCTATCGTCCGACCCGTTCGTCCGAGCCCCGCCAGCACACCAGCCTGGCGGGCTGCACCCCCGGCGAAAATCCCGCAACGCCACGCGGAAGGGGATATCATCCACAGCAATGATACGAAAATAGGACGGCAATACGAAAACGGAATGATACGAAAACGGAATGATACGAAAACGGAATGATAGGAAATCCGAAATACGAAATGGGAATGCGAAATACGAAATGATTTTGCGAGGCGATGCGAATACCAAAAAAAACGATGCGAATATGCGAATATGAATGAATGATACCGTAACATGGGATGGAACGAAATCGAAGAGAAGAGAAGGGTGACGTCGCGCTGGCAAAAAAGAAAGTCTACAGGAAGAACGGAGGACGGCAGGGCAAGGCAAGGCGCGGTGACGGTGGGAATGGGTGACAGGTTGGGCGTGGGAATGAGGACGACAACAAGAGGGAGGCGGAAAGGGGTGGCGAGGACGGGGGACAGGCAACAGGCAGGGGAGGGAGGGAAGCGGGAGAGGAAGGGGAGGAAGAGGGAGGAAGGAGAGAAGGAAGAGGGAGAGAAGGAAGGAGGAAGCAAAGCCCAACTTACCTTGCCAATCCGGCGCCCTGCCCTCGCCATTGGAAAGGGCGATAGCGACGAGCGCGGCGGCCTCCATGACCCACGAGAGGGGGTTCCACATGAACGACAGGAACTGCGTCGTCATCAATACCAAGGTTATCTTCACGTAGGAAAGAGCGAAGGCACCTGCAAAAACGGATTCTGCTCCTCCTGCTCGAGCTTATTCGGCCCAAACAGCTCCAGACGACGCTCCGCCTCCTCCGCATCGAGCCCGTCCTCCGTGCACTGCAGCAGCTTGAAGACATCGTCGATGACGATCGTCTCGAGGTCGACCTTCTCCTTGTCGTAGAGGTCCTCCGCCTTGAGCTCGATGGTGCTCATGTCGACGTTCGCGTGCGTCGCCTTCTCCTCGTCGTGCGTGAACTCCTTGTACTCGCGCTTCTTGCGCTCGGGGGCGTCGCCCTCCGCGGGCGGCGTGGCGTCGCCGCCGACCTTCTCGTTGTCCACGGGGGCAGCGGGCGAGGGGGCGGAAGCAGGGGTGGAAGTGGGAGCGGGGGCGTCGTTGCCCGGGACCTTCTCAGCGGGGTCAGCCATCGTGGTTGGTGGGTGAGGGGAGAGAGAGTGCCGATACGCCCCCCATCAGCCCTTTTATTTTCGCCCCATCACATCACGACCACCACAACACCCCAAAATAACTCCCCGGCTAATCTCCTCCGCGACAGCTAGTCCGCGCACCGGTCGACGCGCACGGACCCGCACCATCTACAACTTCTATTAGAGTGAATCAGATGAAGAGAGAAGGTGGGTGGCGTGGGCGGGGCGCGCGCGGTCTAGCCTCGCCCGCCGCCCTCCAATCGACCCTGACGACCGCAACCGCGACGACATCAATTCACACATCATCAGTTTCACTTGAATCCAATCCGATCCTCGTTGGTTCGCGTGCTCCTCCCGCATCTTCTCGACGCTATCGTATCCTCCTTGGCGCCCTTGTCGATACGATAGTCAACGCAACCCGCCGTACTCCTCCTACTTAGTGCATTGCCAATATCCAATACCATGCCCACGCGCGCGCGATCGGATTCCTGCGTCACCCCTGCTGACGCCGCTGTCCGTGCTTCCGTTTCCGTTCACTTTCCGTCCGTCCGTCCGACGCGCACGTCGCTCGGAGTTGTTCGTGCCGGGGTCCCGAGCGGAGTGGACGCGAGCGAGACGGATCGTATTATTGAGACTGAGACTATCTCGGTCTGTCTCACTTTACTTTACTAGAAAACTAAGACGCGCTGGCACGCGTACGAGCGGCCCAACGCGCTCACCCCCACGCGCGCTGGGCCGCTGGCACGTTATCGCCGCGCCGGCGGCTATATCACTTCAGCTTCTCTCGCTTATACGACTGCTTCCAATTCCATCCTCCGTCAAATCAAATACAATATTTCGGTCCTTTCGGACTAGGAGGTTGTCCGACAGACAGAATGCCTGGCCCTCCACTAGATAACATAAACAACACCTGCCCTCCGTCCTCCGTCCTCCGTCCGACTTCGACTCCGACTCCGACGCCCTGCTACGCCACCCTAATCTAATTCCGTCCGCACCCCATATTCTATTCTATTCCCAACCAATCGTCAATAAAAGAATATGTAAACCCGCCGATTCCGCTTCTCCCCGTGCAAGTACTACATAACTATTAAATCCTATATTTCTCCCCGCGCACGGCTTTGATTCAGAACATCCCCGGCGTGGGCCGATAGGTCCTTCTGTGTGTCCTCATCCCTAGGCCTGACAAGCACACACCCGCACACCCGCACACCCGCGCGCAATTCGCCACTGGCAGCCAGCGCAGTCGAGTCCGAACCTCCGAACCCCAAAAATACTTCACCGCCGGCATGAACGTCGATGCCTACCAGAGGCGGTGCGTGCCGTACGCTGCCGTACACCATAAGTAAAGCCGGCGGCGGGGTTACATGTAAATATAGGTCGCACACGAGCGGCCATCCAAACGAACGCCAAAGAACTGTTGTCTTGAAGCATGAAGGAGCTGAGAAATGGATGGATGGATGGATGCTTAAGTACAACAAAGAAAAAAGCAAACGGTCACGACCTCCAAAAGTGCGTGTAACCGTAAATCCTGCCTATGGGCCTTCTTCGTCCTAAAGGCTTAGGCTAACCCCGCCCCGAAGTTCGGACCCTCTCTGTTCCGTATCGCCCCCCGCACGGGAACCCCGGTGCGTTCAATTACAACTTGCTTGCTTGATTGATTGACTGTGCGTTCGAACTTGCGCGCCGCGATATACGGCTGTTTCTTAACGGGACCGCGCCGGAATATACCTACCTACCTACCATAGACGTCTCCTCCGGCAGTCTAAGGTCCAAGTCTTTTACGACGAGCCGGGAGTAAGTTCTGTACATATCAGTTTACATGTAACGCTGATAAGCTGTGCCTCGACTTCAACGCATACATGCATGGCGCGCAATCAGCCTAGGCGCAGCCCTCCGACGAACCCGGTGCGGACTCGCAGGTGCGGCAAAGGCGTCTACGAATGTTGCACCACCGAATCCTTTATTGGCCCTCTTCATTTCTCAACTTGATCGCCACGTCGAGGTGTGGTCCCGCCTTTGTCGGCACCTCAGACACGATTTGCTCACCTGGAACAGTATCTTACTCGGATACCCCGAATTCCCTGTGGCGTGGCGCTGCTCCACCCGTCTACTAAATTATGAACATTATACTGGTCAATTAAAGGCGCACACTTTTCCAAGCAGTTACCCGTGCTACGCCACAGGGGATTATAATAAACTACACTCAATTTGAACTCGGCATACAGCCCAATGGTTGAAACTTGGGATCATGTCTACGCCGCTCGTCATCAACCATCGGTTGGTTCCTCGCCGCCTCGAGCTCATTGACAAATAGCTACAGAGAACTCCGAGTCACCCAGCTGCAGCCTGCAGATAGTCCTTACCTCAAATTATGGAAGTATAGGCGATGCATTCAAGCCGGAGGCTCGCAGCGGCAACGGAGCGGTGCCAAGGTGAGAAGCAATTACATGTAAATCCCTGGAAAGTTGATACCTGATTTACGGCAGGTGAGTGAATATTCTGAACCATTTGTTTACTCCCCATTTACCGTTTACGACCTCGGACAAACTAAACGGAAACAAAAGCGGTTTTTACTGTGTGTAAATGGAAGTCCCTCTAGCAGATCTTCTTAGACGACCGAAAGAAACACTTGCGTTATAGGGAAAAGAGATCTGGGGGAAACTCGGGCCGAAAAAAATCAAAACACGGGCTAGGTGACCCGCGCTCTGACTTTTCTTGTATAGATTATCTCACACGGGCGGCGCACACGATTTCCAAGGTTCCCTTCCTGAAATCATTTCTCTTATGGAATCCTGGAACCTCAACTATACTGGGTAAATCTCAGGCCTAAAACTTTCAAACACGGGCCAGGTGACCCGCACTCTGAGACACCACGTCTTTTCTTATATGCATTCCCTCACACCGGCGGCACACGATTTCCACGGTTTCCTTCCTGAAATCATTTCTCTCACGAAATCCTGGAACCTCAACTATAAAACCACGCTCAAGGCAACATAAAATGTTGACCCCCAACCCTTCTTCCGAGTCTATGTATCTGTCTCATCTCACATCCCTGTTGACCCTCGTTCTTGTCGCGGTCGCGCAGGACGTCTCCATCCGCGAAGTTGACAAGGCATTCTTCGCAGCAAACGTACGTCGCGTATTCCGGGCGGATGTGACATGCTCCGAGTCGCCCACCGCTAACCACCCCACCACTGGCAGCTCCCCGCGAACCTGGACATCGTCTTCAAGCCCACCGCCCTGCTCGAAGTCTCGCTCCCGCAGGCGGCCGGCCCGCCCATCACACTCCACGCGGGAATCCAAGTCCCTCGAAACGGTGCGCACAATGTGCTACAGCGTGTCCCGGGTACAAAAAATCTAAAAAGAGTTTTACTCAGACACCGCTGGGCCTCCGGCTTTCCACGTCGTGGGAGATGTGGGAAGAGGTCCCTTCGTCGTAGCCACCTGGACCCTGATGCCCCCACGCCGCAGGATCCCACGGCGGCCCAAATCAGGTGAGGCGTCTCTCAAGGATTGAGTTATTATAATAATTGTTTTTTTATATATAATAACGATTGGAAGGCATTTCCTGGGCGGCAACTTCTTCAACGATGGTGGCCGCCTCGTCAACACCACGCCCGCCATCTCGAATTTCCTCCAGCCGACCCCGCCTGCTGGATCCGACCCGCACCGGTGAGTTACTCCTCTCGCTGATTTCGCTTCACGAGTTACTTACAGCCGATCCGGAAAGTAATGAGAAAAACATTTTTTTTTGCGCCCGTTCTCAATTCGGCAATTCCAAATGCAGGCTGTCGTGGGTTCGATTCCTGACCGCCGCACTTTTTTTCCAACAGACAGTCCTTACTTTAAACTGCACTTTGGGTTCAAGATTAGGGTATCAGCCATTGAAAAATATGCAAGCTCTATCCGCTTCCCAATAGGGGAAACACCTTTGATTGTGACGCCTGATCTAATCGGTTTGGGCAAGGTTTGGGTGTGTATGCTCCGAGTTGCATCGATAAATTTACTGGAGCCTGACAGGAATAAATACGAACACCTGTTTTGGCCATATGGAAATCTACCCATGAGCTCTCCCTCTGATGTACCGTCCTTGACCTAATCGTTGCGCAATGTGACATCAGATTGAACTGATTTGGATGGATGAACTTCGGTCGGATTGCATTGGTCAACCCATTGTCAAGCTCAATAAGCACCCAAGTTGAAGGAACTTGAAGGCTAAGTAAACAGCCTGAAAGATTTTGGCAGAGTACAGTACTACAGTGATGGCCCAGATTCGAGTCCTTGATCTGAATACTGTTACAACCAACTGTTTAGTTGATACCACTAGTCACACACTCTTCTATTACACCAATATCTGGTGCCCACACCATTTATACTACAGAAACATCACCCAGAGAATGGTACAGTCCACTCCGACCACACAAAGGGTTTTTTAAAAATGCACCGGTACGCGGGATCGAACCCACGACAGCCTGCATTTGGAATTGCCGAATTGAGAACGGGCGCAAAAAAAAAATGTTTTTCTCATTACTTTCCGGATCGGCTGTAAAGGCGCCGGCTTATGCTCGAAAAGATACACCTTCCTGCTTTTCAGGCAGTCTAGCGCGTTTGCGACCCAGACGCTCGTCAATTCAACGATATCGATCGCCAACTTCAACATAAGCCAGTTCGCGAATGCCGCCGACTTGGGGAACCCAATCGCCGGAACGTTCATGCGAGTCGGCCCCGAACCCGACGCGTAACACAGAAATAAATGTTCCAGTGGATCGTTCGTGTTGTGCGTTCGAATAAAGATGACCCTTTTGAGACATGAAGAGTGTGGCTGAGCGCCGTCCCGAAATAGGTACAAATGGTAGGGTTATAGGCAATCTAGTTGTGCAGGGAAATAAACACTTTTCAACTTCAGCCGCCCCAAGCTACGCGACCGCAGCTTATAACCCACGCTTATTCTGTCCCGCAACCCAACCAGTGATACCAACCGCGGGTTACTCACCCCTGAAGCCTACTCCCTACGCCCCCCCCACCTAAAAAGGGTATAGCTGATCGCCGTACTTTGAGATCATTTTGAAACGTTTACTCTCGCTCTCGACCGGAACCCGCCGCGCTACGATTCAACGAAGGTTATTTGGCTTATTCAAATTCAGCAACTTGTAAGTCGAACAAAGTGAACATACCCGAGATGCCCGAGATTTCCTTGTGATCATTCCCCCTGAGAAGGCTGGCTGCATTCAAAGTTTATATAAGCTTATAATATATTCGAAGTCCGGCCAGGCACAGTCAAGTTAAGTACAGTATGGGTTACGCCTAACCCCCGCTCAGTCTGTCCTGGGCCCGGCCGCTGGTCAGAGCCCGTCAACCCATTGAACCCACAAACGATTAGTTGCAGCGGGAAACCAACCCTGAAAGTCTATAGCTAATTGCCGTTCTTTGAGATCGATCGGGTTGAAAGTAAGCTTACGCTACGCCGAGATCCGCAGGAGGCCAGCCAAAGTTACAGCTTCACGCTTTGATGGTATCAAATGATAGATGATGGCCTTCATCGTGCCGTGAGTGTCCTTCAACTGAAGGTAACTACGTATTCTCGAGCACATTTGCCTATTGTCTCGTGCTCTGAGAACATCCCGCAACAATACAAGTTGACACTGATATTACGACGTACATGTGTTCATGGAACACTCACACGGCATTGGCGGGTTTTCAACGGGCATTGGGCGAAACGGTGGGGATGTTCGAGGCGGAAGGAATAGGGAGATTGATAGGTGCCCCAAAGCTCGTTGAAGTTGTGGGAGGAATTTTAAGAGACGCCGTTGACACAGCAGTCGATGTTGTGGGCGACCCGAAAGGTCTTGAACTGCCTTGAACTTCGGTCGTATTAAATTTAAGTGAAAATGATTGAGAAGATGGATCTGCAGAGTACAAACATTCCCCCCCCCCCAAACAAAAGAAGAAGAAGAAGGTTGAAAGGTGACTAGATGGAATCACGGCGTTATCCGGGGGCTTCAACATCAGCACGTTTTTACCACGCTCTGGTTGATCACCCCTTCACAAAAATGTTGGAAACTCCGAAGCCAAGAGTTGCTGCTGTTAATAGGTTGCCAAGAAATCGTAGGTCTATCCTCCAGTATTCGTAGCATTTGTGCTATTTTACCTGGGCCAAAAAAATTGCTTTCAACACAGAGTCGCAACTTGTTAAACACCTCATCCTAGAGGCTAAGATTTAAAAGTGGTCCCAGAATCCAACTCTGCTTGAACGGCGTTATCGCTCGGTGAGAACCGGTGTGCAAGTTGGTGGTCGGTGCCTTCATTTGGCTTTGTAATCTGACCATGCCAGTGGCTCGGGTGTGATCCATCCCTCGATCTCATCGCACGCTGGCAGCGTTCGAGTCTTTTTTTCTGGGATCTACAGCGTCACCTCTTCGAAAGCGAGGGTAGGCAGAGTGTAATCTGGTGCAGTCTATAGAGGCCGATGGACTCAGGGGCATGCTCCATTCAAATGGTTCCAAGAGCCCGACACATTGCCTTAAATTATACTGAGTCTTATTGGCGACTAATTACTTGCGATTGGACAGTACGTCTCATGTGGCAAGCCGAGGCCAAGCCAGGCTAAGCCTTGCGGCTCTGAAGAACCACGAGCCCTCAAGCCAGTTCTGGTTTTTAGAGCCAGGCCCCGGTTGTCACTGGTACTACTAAAGGCGAAAACCGGTTCCAATAACTCGCATATAAGAGCTCATTCAAAACTCGCGCGACTCCGGCCTCTCGAGATTCCTTCTCAATATTTGACCAGTACGTGGCTTTTCCCCGCGTCCCTCATCTAATGGTCTCTTATTTCTTCAGATGTCTACAGGTTATCCCATGCCCACCCCGACCAACGGGCCTTCTCTCTCCGCTGTGAACCCGGATAACGAAGTTGTGGCGACCAACCCTGTTCTTCGGGTGGCCCCCAATCTCGGTCCCACCGCCACCGCACACTATCTCCCAAACGGGAACGACTGGACCGAAAAAGTGCAGCGAGCGTTCGACATCATCCCCGACCTGCGGAATTCACATAGACAACGAGCCAGTTATGGCCCATGGGACAAGCTCCTCCATCACGCCTTCCCTGGCGACAGCGACTGGATTATCACGCCCGGCCCCGTTAACTCGACATCGGTGGAGTTTATCTGCTCACTCGACATCCACATCCGCGGGAATACATCCCTTGGCATACGAGCTCTTGTTGTAGAACTTAGGCCTGGCGATGATGTCGGCCACGCCTCGGCTCACCGGGATGCAGATAACAAAATGCGCCGCCGCCTCGGTGACTTGCGCGCATACAACGCCCTTGATGTCGTCTACGGTGTCAGCGTCTTCGGGACCCGTTTTTGCGTCTACACCATGACCGGCATGGAAATAGTGCCCGTTTTCCCCAGAGACCAGCAAGAAATGTGGGCAAACATCCCCAAGAACGATGTATCGACTCCCGATGGTCGCCGCGCAGTTGTAGAATTGTTCCAGGCCGTCAAATTCAATGTTGAAAAATACTTGGAAAATGGTCTGTGTCTGCTTTTCATGGTGCTCCGTTGACTAACTATTATATCTTCAGAAGATGTACCGTCTGAAATCAGCGTATCGGGGGCCTGATATTAGCAGCTGACCTCCCTTTTTTTATCCCATCTTCCGCTATCGCTTGTTCTGACACGTCTGCATGATTGAACTGTAAAATTATATTATATTGCGGCACCTGTAGGTTTTCATAATAAAGTCAAACACGGAGAAAAAAAACAGAGGGCTTTCGTAGTCACCAATGAGATCTCGGTTCGGGTTCAGTTCGAACCGCCGATATATATGTAATCGATACAAGGTCACGGTAATTCCAACCATTTCTCAATTAAGACACCTAAGTTGGGTGTCCCAACACCTATAAAACAGCAATTCAACACCGAGAGAGGCCCAGTCCGTGAATAAGCTCCTACCTGACGCAGCATCCCATCCCGAAACGCTGCAAAAAATATTCAGCTGTCTAGTGGAGGGTATTTATGGCCACTTACGCCTCAAAGCCGCCGCCCCTCTCTCCCTGCCCTGCGAGCAGCGTTAACCGGATGGAAGGACAAAAACGATAGAAGCAGCATACAGCCTTTGCATCCCTGACTTGTGCCCGAAACGATATCTTGGAATGCGCCCGCAAAACCGGGGGAATATATCTGTATGCGAAAATTCAGAATGTGGGCTTAGAGAGTCCGTGGCTCTTACAGTGGGATTGATGAAACCTGACACGTTCCAGGTGTCACTGTATTTCTTTATAAATGGACTGATTCACTCACCAACAGGATTCTTCCCGGCGGCGAACCGAGCATCGTTGACCAGCGAAATGATGGATGCGACAGTCGGTGCGGAGCCGGACGTCCCGCTGTTGGCAGAGAATACGCCGTCTTCGACCGCTATGAAATTGTTTCTGAGAAATCGAGGTCATTCATGGACATAATGAACAGCTGGCCTGCTTCCACTCACGCGTTAGCGCTCAGATCAGGGTACGCGCGCTAAGAATCATTATATTAGCGGGATATCATTGATTGAAGGGACTAGCATTACTCCATCCGTGTTGAAGTGCTTCAACTGCGCGGGGTTCGTTTTTTTCAACCTTTCGAGGAATGAGGTGACCGCGGCCTCCTGGTACTGCGGCATCGGGAAGCGATCGCTGAAGCCGCCACCGCCGGACTCGAAAAAGCCGTGTGTCAGATCCTGGTTCCATACCTCTTCCAGGACCCCGCCGGCGGACCCACTTGCGTTCGCCTTGACCTGGGTCCCTCCGACGGCGGTTATCCACGGGCAGGCAGCCGGCCAGCCCGGGTTAAAATGCGTCGCGTTGAGGTTGACGGAACCTCAATAGAATTGAAGCATAGTCAGTCATTTAGGACAAAACGCACCGTTATCGTCGAGACAATATCCCCGCGTCGTCCCCGCCGCGCCGACATTGCCCGCTGAGAACAGGACAGTCACACCCATGAGCCCCAGCTTCGCGAACTCGTTACATTGGCGCGTCTCATAGAACGGGGAGAGGCGGTACTCATAGTCCGCGCGCGAGTTCGAGATGACGTGCGGGGGCTTTACAGTCCCGCACGAATGCTCCTGAAGGTCGCCGATGGACAGATTGGGGAACTGCGGATCGAACGCGAGGTCGTCGCCGCCGTCGGACGTGCAGTACGTGCCGTCGACCGCGTCGAGCCATTCGTTGAATGAGAGGAAGTCGCCTGTGCATTGACGGATGCAAAATGAGAATTCAATATCAATGTTAGTTCGGTCAGCTACGCACCGTTGAGCATGTCGCCTACTTGAAGCATTGTGACCGGCTGGGGTTGTACCAGCGTCATGGTGTACTGCAGGATCCAGCCATCTTCTCCGACATCGGTGCCATTCACCGAATCGACAACGCCTGTGTTCCGCACCCTCAGCGAAGTTCCTCTCAATTAAGCAGACAAACCTCCATCGATCGACACAAACAAAGGCGACTTCCCAACCAGGCTGGGAGAGAAGTTCGCAAAGAAAAGGTCGAGGTCCGACTAGAGGTATGTCGCTGGGCTTTGACTGACTGTGAAATATTTATTTCAGTGTGCATGGTTGGAAATGAGACGATATTCGAGCAGTACCTATGCCGAAGGTGTTCCGATCTGTGGCTGTGGGGACGTAGGTCATGTTGTACAAGGACCGGATACAGGCTGGGGTGAACACTTGATCACAGTCCGCCGGAAGAGCGGGGACACCGTCGCGTTTGGTGTGGTTAGGAGATCCCGCGCCGCGCGTCGAGGGGTTGAGTCTGATGTTCGGTTGCACGGTGGGTGTGATGATTTCGATGTGGGACGCGATGTGGTCCGGGAGGGAGTACGAGTCGCACGCTATTTGGAATCGTGAGTTCAACTCATTCATCGTAAAGAAACAAATCAAATAATAGTGCGACTTGCCCGCATGCTCCTCGCCGGATTCGTGGATGTACACATTGTACTCCGCCCCGAGCAGCTGCTCCACTTCGTCGACAGTGGCGTTATCAAGATGGATCCAGGCTTTGTTGTGCGCCACGCGCATCCGGTCGGCGAAGCCGGCATCCGCGAGCCACGCAGTAACCGCGGTAGTGGTCTCGTCGGCGGGCGCGAATACCTCGACAACCTTTTCCGGCGACCAGTGCTGGGCGAAGGACGGAGAGTGCGGGTCGGAGACGGAGAGGAGATGTTCTGCGAGAGTGTCTACATTGCGCTGCTTCAAGCCGATCTTCAAAGGCACAGTGACATGCCCTTCGAGTCGCCGAGTGTGGGTCAGCGATGGGTGGTCGGCTCTTTTTTCGTGGATTGTGGAAGAGGTAGCAGGTTTGACCCGCAAGGCGCTGGTAGAGGTTGCGAGCAGGAAAGCGAGAAAGAAATGCGCTGAATGCATCGGTGGTGCTGAGATGACCCCATGCTTCGATTACCCATTTATACTCTGCGATTCGTATTAGACATCTTTGAACTGCGCAGGCTGCCATTACTGCGGTGTCAGCCACGTCGAGACCCAAGTGTCAGGTATATGCGAGGGCTCGTTTTAAAGTCCGGATATTCCCAGGTGAAAAAGCAAGTGGCTCTCAGATGACGCCATGATTAGATTCGAATAAGCGCCTGTAAAGTACTGAAAAATTAGAATAAATGTGAAGTTCCGTGAGGTTTGTTCTCGTGTTCTTGTGCGGTATGATGCTGCGGTGTCAAGGCGGACAGATTTAATATCAATCGTGGTGGCATCTTGGACCCATAGTCGGAAGTTTGAGTGCCACGGGAAGTATGATATCCATCGTTGGTTTGAAGATAGATTATGCCCAGAATATTGACGTCCAGTGACCGCAAACACGCGACGAACAGAAGACTTGGCTTTGTCAAGTTTTCAAACACACAACTGAACCAACAAGTTTTTCGTTTGCTGGTGCCAGGTCAACGTTTTGGGGTGGATGGTCAAGTGCCTCGAAGTCCTCATGATCAGGGTTTTGCACCGCAGTTAGAGTTGCATTGCAAGTAGGATCCAAAGCCGAGAGAAGCTAAAGTAAAAATGCCAGAAGAGGAAATGACAAAGAAAGTCGAAGAACAGCAGTGGGCGGTGGCAGTGCTCATTCCGATTCGGCCGACAACGGCCGACAGGCTTGCTCACCGTGACCGACCATCTAGCTAGTAGCGAAAGCACTGAGGATACGCACAAGACGCAAATAGGGGGGTCTTCCAGGTTTGTTGCCTAAACTCCATGAACGTGCAAGCCACTGAAAAGTTGCTTTTTCAGCCGTTCAAGACATGGAAATATCTCGTGGTCTCGTTTGCCTGCCACCGACTAATGCCACTTCATAAAAAACAAGCGCTTGCAGCCTGCACGTACCAGGCGGAACCAAGTCGTTGCAGGATTTCAAACCCGTGCCCTCTGGAGTGGACTGTTTCGAACCGCGAAGATCTATCCTGGGTACATTGTTTTTCTCGAACTATTGCGCAGTTTTGTAGCTGATGTTCGTGCCAATGCCAGACGACTCGCGACTGATGAATCTCTTGACATCCGACACGCATCTACGCGCCGTCTTCCCTGTCAGCTATGGCAAGGTGGACCACTAAGTAGGGGCAGTCTTTACAGTACTCTCGGCCGGTGTGGTGAGTCGCGTTTGACTTATAAACACATCCGTTACTCTACGCATTTCCTTCGGCTCCTTTTGCGTTGCATTTGCGGCATTTGACCATCGCGCTGATTTTTCCATTACGCAGATTGGACGTCCCCTTCGCCCTCTTCCTTGCGCTCCATGCTATGCGCCCGCGTCTCACTCAATATACGCACCACGGCTTCTCGAAAACTATCGCGTCACTTTTTCACGCCCATACGTCCGCGCGGCCAAGCTTTTCGCACCTGTGTAAAGCGAACGACGCTTTGGACTATGGCAGGGTCTCATATGCGCAACATGCGCTGCTGTACGTTGGGATGCCAATACCGAGCCTAACCACGGTTGGCTTTCTTAACGTCTGGCTGCTGCAGGCGCCGGGTACCCTTCGCCTATCTCACGGGCGCGTCGTCCGAGCTGCGCCTACACATGGAAACGCCGTCGACCTTTTGGTCCCAGATGGCCCAGACCACCGGGCTACTAGTACTGTTCTCGTACATCGAGTGGAACGCGAACGCCACCGTCGTCGTGCGCCGCCTCGCAAGCCCACCATCGCAGGAGGCTCCCCCCTCGACTGCGGCTCCTATTGCCTGCCTTGATGTCGGTGCACCGCGAGCCTGTCCGACACGCGTTCAACACGCCGTTCGCCCCCGTATTCTGTGTTGCGACGTCCCCGCCGCCTTCCAATCCCATTCTGGTGAGAGTGGTATCCTTCGCGGGACTGCGTTCGCTTCCAGACACGAAACGAGACGACGACAGGAGGGGGAAGCGAGCAAGGAAACGGGGGTGAAGGCCAGGAAAGAAGCGGGCGCGGGGAGTATGAGAAGTGGGAAGCGGAAGAAGAGCGCAGAAAGGATCGAAGGAGGGAGTGCGAGAGCAAGCAAGCAAGACGAACGGGTAGAGCAAGTGCGAGGGGCGGGGCGCGGAGGGGCGCTGTGCCTCGCGCACTAAAGCGTCGGCGTCGGGTACGCTCGCGGATACACAGACTTCCAATCGACGCGCAAGAGCGAGCTTCGGCCCTTTAGGTACAATGGACCCCACTCGGAGCTCCGTCGAGCCGCGCGCACGATTCCCATGAGAAGTCGTCGCCGGCAGTGCTCAAACGTGCGCAGCCGACTGCACCAGCGTGCGCATGTACGACGGATTGGGCCACGGCGTTTCTCGCCTGTGGTCGGCTCTCCCGGACTCTACCATACGCGTCCGATGGGCCGCCTCGACCGAATGTAGGATGGAATATACTCTCCCGCCGGTGGACCATCGTCTCCCCAAAAAACCGTCTTCCATTCGGACCACACGTCATCCCACATACGCGTCCTCGTCTCCGTGATCTGGTGGGCTGCGGCGGTATTCTGCGTGTCCCTTCTCACCATCCTTCCTTGCCGATGGCACCCTTCGTGTGCCCATGACGGATCAGCGTCTCGGCTTCGGCCTCATCTACCACCCGCTCGACGCTCGCACTGCACTGATTCACGATAGATCCCTCGCTTACTCTTGGCGCGGTGCTGACTGTGCTCTCCTCCTCGACACAAGCTGCGGCGTAGTGGCACCACGAGTCTACGCCTCTCCCAAGCCTTGGCGCACACCGTTCAGCGGCTGCTGTACGGTGGCGACCGCAGGCATACCTCCCGCTCCGTCGGGTACGTGCCTGCGCGAAGACGTCGGCGGCGGTACTCTTATAATGCTTACAATGTACTGGTGCGCCCTCTTCGTGGGCACCCGGACATGCGATATATAGGCACAAGCAGAAGTAGAAGCGAGAGATAATCCGCTCACCCTGCCTCCGACACCCCCGCCGTCATCGGTCTGGTTGTTGGAATGTATCAACGTACCTGCGCTAGCGACTCTTCAGTTCCTATTGTACGTATGGGTTTCACTCCCTCGTTCGTGTACGAGTCGACCCCCCTGCTCGAAAGACGCTCTATTCATGCCGCTACTGCACGCAACGAGGTCCCTGGGAAGCCAAGCCAGGTGACGCGGAGGATCTACCGCTGGGTCTCCGTGTTAACATTCCATACAATGGCGCTGGGATCGCGCCAAGCAATGCAGGGTGTGACGCAGCCGCCCGGTACATCGTGCGCATAAGCGGGATGACCGCAGACCATACGTCGGAGTGCTTTCTTAACGCGCGCACTGGTGGAGGAGGATGCTCGGCAGAAGGGAGGGCTTGCCCATTGCTAGATCTAGATCAGAAGCCGATTCGTTTTGTGTGCTGGGGGCGGCGACGCAGCTCGTCGTCGTCCGCCTCTGCCTCTTCTGGCCGCTCTGCTGCGATTTCATCATGTTCTCGCAAACTTTCTCCCTCCGTGGCCTCTTCCCCGACATCCACCGATCTGACTTCCACTCCGTATCGGTATCTATCTATCCAGCCTCTTCCCGTGTCCACTCCCTCGTTCCACCGAAGCCACTCGCATTCGACGAAGAGAACCTAGTCCGGATTTCGTTGCCATGGCCAGCTTACATGCACAGTCTCTCGGTCTTCCGTGGGGTCTTGTCGTTATGTATGCTGGTCGCATTTGTGTCTGATACCATCGGCGCATCGTCATCCGCGCTGTTACTTTCCCTTCGTCATCACTCGTCTCCGGGTCCCCTTCTGACTCAGCTCTCATGCCGTTGGCACGATGTACTTGCTCGGGGAGTGCAGACCAAGTGCCTAGAAGCATGAGTCATCGTTGCGTTGACGCTTAAGCGGCGCATGACGAATCGGCGACCCTTTGTGTCTCGCTCAGGGATGAAGCTGAGTATGCCCCTTTTTTGTAACGTATGGATTGATTATGGGTAGGTAGGTAGGTAAATTCCGGCGCGGTCCCTGTTCATTACATATTATCAATAAAATCGGACGTAAGTATGTGAGTAATAGACTATTCTACAATTTTGCGAACTTTGCAAGAAATTCCTTGTCGCTGGTTTTCTTAGCACCGCCAGGGCAAATGTGCTTTTCCACAAAGTCTGCGAGCAGTTGTTTAGCCGAATGGAGGCCGCCCGGAACCTGGATTTCGAGGCACTTCCCGTCAGTGATGTTAAACAGAAACATCCGCGGGAGGACGGGCGACCCAGTCTTGCTCGCCGACAAGACTCCATAGACAATGAGTTGGAGTTCATCCTTCGGATACAACTTTGAGGCACATTTGACCTCAAGCACACCATCCGGGTGCTCTGTAACTATATCTGCGCGCCCGATGACCTTGGTGGTGTAACCGTTCACAGTGACTTTGTGGTCGAGCTCGACTTCGAACTTCAAATCGCCAGGCAGCACTGACGCTCGGAGTTTTTTCCAGTCGTTCGCGGGCTTCCGCAAGATCGGCATTCATCCAATCGCAGGGGACGTTTTCCAATGCGACGGCCCGTTGCTCGAGCCCCGAGCGATCGGCGTTGTACCGGATTGCGGTACGCGCAAGCCACTCTGCCTGTTCTTCGAATGACTTCGTCAATGGGTAGTCCGCCGCATTCGCGTCGAGTGTTGCGAGAGTGCCAAGGATCCTGTGTTCGAATGCGGCCGTGGGGATCAAGCCACTGAGATCACCTACACCCTCGTAGAGCTGCTTTCCGTGGTCTGTGCAAATGAGGGTGCGCGGTTTGATTGGCGCTCGCCCCTCCATTCCCTCGACGTAAACCTCTTTCACGTCGACTTCGTACTTGCTCTTGATCCCCTCCAAAAATCCGGTCGTGCGGTTCTCCAGAAGCTCGGAGACGGTGGTATTAACGGGAAATGTGAAGTGAGAGACGGCTGGTACTCGACAAGGTGGGATCCTTGCCGTCCCGTTGATCTTCACCAAGTCGGCGTACTTCGGGAGCTTGACCCAGGATTCCCCATCGAACAGGGGAGCGAAGTTGTGGTCCTGAACGAAGACCACCTTGCCTGAGGTGAGAAGCACCGCATACAAAATGGCGCTAGGACAGCGATCTCGGGGTTCCTCCTGACCAAAATACTTGAAGTAGGAGGCGTCCGCTCCGAAAATGAAGGTCATCTTAGGCCTCCAGCCATGCCAAAGGAATTGGTGGTAGGTGAGCGGTACAACCTTCCCCTTGGCCTGGGATGGGCGTAGGGGGCTATTGTCCGACGGGTGATACATAACCGGAACACCCAATTTCGTGAGCTCGTTAAGGAAGCCGGAGAGCGGTTTCCCGGCCAGATCCTTCAACGATGGCACTACTATGACGCAGTCTCCGGGCTGAAAATCCGAGTCCTGCATGAGACGCTTGGCCTTGGCCGCCAAGTTGCAGGCATCCCAAATATTACCGTAAAGATACGTTGGAAGCGGTCCGGGACGATCGCCAACCTTGATCTTGGGGTCACCGGGGCCGAGGAGTATTTCATTGAGAAATTTGGTGTTATTACAGTTAGAGACGAAATTGACGGTAAGCTCAAATTCGCTCCACGATCGATGATCCCCAAATAGCTGGCTTGCTAGTGTGAGGAACCGCGGATCGGCGTCGAGGAATCCGAATATCGTATGTGGAGTGCCGAATGCTGCAACGGATGTGCCAGGTCCAATGAATGGAAGTATATCAGAGTAGATTTCGGGGGTGTAGTCCTGACAGTCGTCAAGAATAACCAATTCGTGCTCGGTGTGTTCGAGCCGTTGGAGACTGTAAGGGGAATGGACCTGTTCGTGATAATCTTCAGTCCCATAGGTTTCGCGTAAGCGCTTCTGGACGTCTGTGCGCAAGTCTTCCGTCCGGGTGAAGAGGAAGACACGTTCACCACGATCACACCGATGTTTTAAGATCACGATAGCCGTTTCCGTTTTCCCCACACCGGGCAGCCCAATGACTTGGACGTCGTTGCCCTTCTCCAACGCGGATATTACTTTTCTCTGCTCCAGCGAGAGATGGTTCCCAATAGTCTGGGGTGCAAGCTGAGGTTCGGGAGAAGAGTAACGGATGCGCTTTGTGTCTGGGTCCGTAGGATCGATGGACTTCGGCCGGGGGCGTTTGCGATTAGAGACGCTCAGTGGTTGAACGTGACGATCGGTAGTGATATCCTCGCGCATAGGCTTCAGAGGTATGTTTTCCTTCTCCTGCGTACCAGAATGTTAATTTATCGACGTATCGGGTTTGAATGAGCCAAGGCAACGCACCTGAGCCCGATGCTGCGTCATGCTTCCGAAACCGCTGGCTGGGGCAGAGGGCGACACCGCTTTTGAGATTTGAGTTGAGAGTTGGGAAAGAGATGGTAGTGCAACCAGCGAGGGCCCGGGAGAATGATGCTGTCCCTGGACCTCAGGCGAAAGAGCGGTTGGAGGCCTAGGCTGATGCCTCGAGAGGCGAGAATATTTTGCGAATGAGGAAGCGGATTCGGGTGAAGGTAAGAGGGCGCGCTTCGGTGACCTGGTATCCTCCGACGGTGACCTGGTATCCTCCGACGGTGAAGCGTGAATTGTCTCGATCAACGTCCCGACGAGAGGCGTCCATCCATCTTCAGCGCGGCGGCTGACAGAGTACGGCGGCTGTACAGATATATTTTCCAGTTCCTACATACCATATATTATGTGAGTTTATCAGGAACGATATGGCAAGGTACGCACCTCATGCTGAGTGCGGCTCTCACTCTGGCGACTCGGAGCAACCTCCAGGCTCAGGGATGATGTTGTAGGGTTCACAGGCCGCGGAGGTGGAGCGTCCCATTCAAAATTTTCTGAATAGAAGTCTCGCCTGTCGGTATCTGCAAACAAATCCGAGCCGTCTTCGACATCAGTCACCATACTGGACGAGGACGATACTCGGATTTGAGCGGATGTCTGTGCTGGCAATGTACCAGTTCCATGTCGGGCAGGAAACTTCGAAAGTGTTTGAGGGGAACAATACATGAGAGCCGCAGTTCCAGGCACCACGCGCAGGGCACAGGGCAGAGGCAAGATGAGTAGCGATCACGGGATAACTGGGACACAGCCACTACCGTACAGTATTGATGATGGATGTGGGTTCCCTTATTTAGTCTTTTACTCTGCGTCGAGGGCCAAGGCGACCGTGTCAATGTAAAAATCGTTTTCATGGATATTATCATAGCATCGCTAATGACCTTTACTGGCAGCTCGAGTAAAAGACTCGGGGCGGAGGGGGTACAAAATCATCAAGAAACCTGTAGGAGCTCATCTATCCGCGCAATATCCAGGGACTGCGAAGAGAGGGCAAATAGCGGGCGTGCAAGGGGGGGGGGGGGATTACTACATCAGAAGCCGATTCGTTTTGCGTGGCGGCGACGCAGCTCGTCGTCGTCCGCCTCTGTCTCTTCCGCCCGCTCCCCCTGCGATTCGTCATGTTCTCGTAAACTTTCTTACTCTGTGGCCTCGTCCCCGACATCCACCGATCCGACCCTACTCAGTATCGGTTCCCATGTATCGAGCCTCTTCCCCTGTCCTCTCCCCCCGCATCACCGAAGCCACTCGCACTCAATGACGGGAATTGGCCCGGTCTCCGTTGCCGTGCCACTGCTGGTATGCTCACCATTGGTCGTGCGCCCGCAGGCAAGTGGAGCCACGCGCATCGCTGCCTGGCCAGCTTACATGCACTCTCTCGGTCTTTTATGGGTCTCGTCGTTATGATGCTGGTGTAGGTTTCGGATACCGCCGGTGCATCGACATCCGTGCTGTTTACTCTCCTTTCGTCATCACTCGTCTCCGGGTCCCCTGCTGACCCGGGCGGCGCTATCTCGTGTCGTTGGCACGAAGTACTTGCTGGAATGCAGACCAAGTGCTTGGACGCATGAGTGAGTCATCGTTGCATTGACGCTCATGGCGAATCGGCGACCGAAGCTGAGTATGCCCCTTTTTTGTAACGTATGGATAGATTATGGGTAGATACGTAGGTATATTCCCCTGCTCATTACATATTATCAGTAAAATCGGATGTAAGTATGTGAGTAATAGATTATTCTACAATTTTGCGAACTTTTGTAATGAACTCCTTGTCGCTGGTTTTCTTAGCACCGCCAGGGCAAATGTGCTTTTCCACAAAGTCTGCGAGCAGTTGTTTAGCCGAATGGAGGCCGCCCGGAACCTGGATTTCGAGGCACTTCCCGTCAGTGATGTTAAACAGAAACATCCGCGGGAGGACGGGCGACCCAGTCTTGCTCGCCGACAAGACTGCATCGACGACGGCTTGGAGTACATCCTTGACAACCAACTTTGAGGCACATTTGAGCTCGGACACGCTGCTTGTACCACCGGGGTGCTCGGTAAATATATCTGCGCGCCCGATGATCTTGGTCGTGTAACCTTTTACAGTGACGGTGTGGGCGTCGAGCTCGACTTTGAACTTCAAATCGCCGGGCAGCACTGACGCTTGAAGTTTTTCCAGTCTTTCGCGGGCTTCCGCAAGATGGTCATTCATCCAATCGTAGGGGACGTTCTCCAATGCGACGGCCCGTTGCTCGAGCCCCGAGCGATTGGTGGCGTACCGGATTGCGGCGTGCGCGAGCCATTGCGCCTGTTCTTCGATCGTCTTCGTCAATGGGAAGTCCTCGGCGTTCGCGTCGAGTGTTTCAAGGGTGCCATGAATTCTGTGTTCGAAGGCGGCCGTTGCGATCAACACATTAAGATCGTCTACGCCCTCATAGAGCTGCTGCTTGCTATCTGTCCAAATGAGGGTGCGCGGTTTGACTGGTGCTCGCCCCTTCATTCCTTCGATGTCAACTTTTTTCACGTCCACTTCGTACTTGCTCTTGACCCCCTCCAGAAAGCTTGTCGAGAGTTTCACCAGAAGCTCGGAGACGGTGATATTCTCCGGACATGTGAAGTGAGGGACGGTTGGTACTCGACAAGGTGGGATCCTTGCCGTCCCGTTGATCTTCACCAAGTCGGCGTACTTCGGGAGCTTGACCCAGGATTCCCCATCGAACAGAGGTGCGAAGTTGTGGTCCTGAACGAAGACCACCTTGCCGGAGGTGCGAAGCACCGCATACAAAATGGCGCTAGGACAGCGATCTCGGGGTTCCTCCTGACCAAAATACTGAAAGTAGGAGGCGTCCGCTCCGAGAATGAAGGCCATTTTGGGCCGCCAGCCGTGCCAGAGGAATTGGTGGTACGTGAGGGGTACAATCTTCCCCTTGGCCCGGGACGGGTGTAGGGGGGTGTTGTCCGACGGGGGTTGCATAACCGGAACACCGAGCTTCGTGAGTTCGTTAACGAAGCCGGAGAGCGGTTTCCCGGCCAGATTCTTCAACGATGGCACCACTATGGCACAGTCTCCAGGGTGAAAATCCGAGTCCTGCATGAGAGACTTAGCCGTGGCGGCCAAGTCAGCGGCATCCCAAATATGTCCATAAAGATACGTTGGGAGCGGTCCGGGACGATCGCCAACCTTGATCTTGGGGTCACCGGGGCCGAGGAGTATTTCGTTGAGAAATTTGGTGTTATTACAGTTAGAGACGAAATTGACGGTAAGTTCAAATTCGTTCCACGATCGATGAGCCCCAAATAGCTGGCTTGCTAGTGTGATGAACCGCGGATCGGCGTCGAGGAATCCGAATATTGTATGTGGAGTGCCGAATGCTGCAACAGATGTGCCAGGTCCAATGAATGGAAGTATGTCAGAGTAGATTTCGGGGGTGTAGCCCTGACAGTCGTCAAGAATAACTAATTCGTGCTCGGTGTGTTCGAGCCGTTAGAGACTGTAAGGGGAATGGACCTGTTCGTGATAATCTTCAGTCCCATAGGTTTCGCGTAAGCGCTTCTGGACGTCTGTGCGCAAGTCTTCCGTCCGGGTGAGGAGGATGACACGTTCACCACCATCACACCGATGTTTTAAGATCACGATAGCCGTCTCCGTTTTCCCCACACCAGGCAGCCCAATGACTTGTACGTTGTTGCCCTTCTTCAACGCTGATATCACATTTATCTGCTCCAGCGAGAGATGATTCCAAATCGTCTGGAGTGCAAGCTGAGGCTCGGGAGAAGGGCAACGGATGCGCTTTGTGTCTCGGTCGGTGGAATCGATTGACTTTGACCGGGGGCGTTTGCGATTAGAGACGTTCAGTGGCTGAACGTGACGATTGGTAGTGCTCTCCTCGTGCGTAGGCTTCAGAGGCATGCTTTTTTTCTCCTGCGTACCAGTATGTTAATTTATCGGCGCATCGGGTTTGAATGAGCCAAGGCAACGCACCTGAGCCCGATGCTGCGTCATGCTTCCGAAACCGCTGGCTGGTGAAGAGGGCGATCCCACTTTCGAGATCTGAGTTGAGAATTGGGAAAGAGATGGTAGTTCAGCCAGCGAGGGCCTGGGAGAGTGATGCTGTGCCTGGACCTGCTCAGGCGAAAGAGCAATTGGAGGCCAAGGTTGACGGCTCGAGAAGCGGGAGACTTTTGCGAATGGGGAAGCGGATTCGGGTGAAGGTGAGAATTTTGGTGACCTGTTATCTTCCGACGGTGAAGCGTGAACTGTTTCGATCAACGTCCCGACGAGAGGTGTCCGTCCATCTTCAGCGCGGCGGCTGACAGAGTGCGACGGCTTTAGAGATACATTTTCCTACATACCATATATTATATGAGTTTATCAGGAATGACCTGGCAAGGTGCGCACCTGAAACTGAGTGGGGCTCTTACTCGGAGTAACCGGAAGGCTCGGGGGTGATTTTGTAGGGTTCATAGGCCGTGGAGGTGCAACGTTCCATTCAGAATCTATTGAACAGAAGTCTCGCCAGTCGATATCTGCAAACAAATCCGAGCCGGCATCTTCGGTCGCCATACTGGACAAAGACGATATCCGGATTTCAGGAGATGTCTGTGCTGTACCAGTGCCATGTCAGCTAGAAAATTTCGAAAGCGTTTGAGGGAAACGTTCCATGCTGCAGGAGGAGCCGCAAAGCTAGGCACAACGCGCAAAGGAACGCGCAAAGTGGGATCGCTAGAACACAGCCACCACTATATTGATGATGGATCCACGCGGAAGCAAATGTTCATTCCGATCCGCCAACGCTCGATTTATTCCTCGTCTCTGATTGCTCAGGTCTACATTCATACTAGCTGGCCAGAAACACGATCTGGCATAAATATTGGGCGTGGCCATATTGTTTGCGCCACCAAAGCCTAATCCACTCGTAAACCATAAGTGGATGCATTAATTGCGTAGTCGAATCTAATCTTTAGAATAACCACACCCATATCTTCCCCCATGTCGTCGTCGGCTCGGGTTCGTCGAAATCGATCATCTCCGGCGGAGGCACATTAGAGTGGAAGTCCATCTTGCTCGGGGTGACCGCCTTCGACTTCCTCACGATCTTATAGACAGCGTACAGGCACACGAAGATCGGGATATTGATGTACGCGATGATGAAGTCGGAGACGTTCCATTCGCCTTTGATGAAAACGGGCCATCCGTTGAAGAGGACGATCACCACGCTCCCTGTATTCCCGCGGTCAGAAAAGGAAAAGATGTCGATTCGGAAGCGAGAACAGCGTACATGCGAAAGCCCAGTAAGCGGGATACGGCTGGTAGCGATTCCAATAGATGAATTTGGTACGGTCGATCCCCTGTGCCTTCAGACCGTGGTAGAAGCGGATGTAGGTCAAGCTTATGATACCTGGAATGGAGGTCAGTCAATGGAGGGAGGCCCACGGCGCTAACGCGTACCCCAAGTGCAAAAGCCCAAAATGGAAGTCAGATTACTAAGCCAATTAAGCACGGTGGATGCGCCGTCCGACAAGGCCATGTAGGCGAGGAGAATCCAGATGGTGGAGAAGGATAGAGCGACAATGGGAAGGCCGGCCTGCGGGGGGCGAGAGGGTAAGCGAAAAGGAGGTGAAAGGCCCGCCAGGGTCACCTTTGTCGTTTTTGCGAAGATTCGAGGTGCTTGGCCACGGAGCGCCAGACCGTAGATCTGGCGCGACGCCCCATACAGCCCAGAGTTCCCCGCGGAAAAGGCAGAGGTAAGCACACCGGCGTTGATTACGGCTACGGGTGGCCATTCAGGAACGTGAGTTTATAGTGCAAATGAATGAATGAGCACGCACATGGTAGACCCTTGATCCCCACACGGGTCATCGCAAGGACGAACGGCGAAGACGCCGCCGTTCCGGTAGACTGCAGAAGGTCTGGATCGGTCGACGGGACAAGCATCCCTGGCTACGCTGTCAGCTCTCGCCACTAGAGTGGAACGGAGGCAGGGCGTACCGACGATGAGAATGCCGAATACGTAGAACATCAGGATCCGATAGAAAACGCGGCGGACGGCTTTTGCGAGGGCACGGCGGGGATTCTCCACCTCCGCTGCAGTCATTGCCAAGGCTTCCATTCCAAGGTATGAATATGCCTATCAGGTGGCAGTTAGTCTTCGCAACTTGGGCTGGTGCGTTTCAGAGACGTACTGCTTGCAAAAGCGTCTGAAACCATCCTAGGAACTTGCCCTTGTTTCCTGGGAGGAGATAAGGCGCGAAAGCGCCGGGATCCTAACGATTGACAGTGAATAAAGCTCCATGTTAACCGATGCTGACCCGGCTCACCTTCCAGTATCGGAATCCAATGCGCTCGTGCCTAGGGCCTCCGCCGAGATCGACGACTACGGCGCATATCAGCACATGGCCCAAAAGTGCGGAGGAGAAAGCGCTAACCCAGTCCGCCGATGATACACCCAATAACCAACGCAATTTTGATGACTGCCTAGAAGGGAAATGAGCGGCAAGAGTTTGTAGGGTCCAAATCGACTTACGAAACAAAACTCTGACTCGCCAAACCACCGGACGCCGAGGAAGTTAACGGCAGCGCAGAGGAAGAGCAGGAGCTGGACGCGGCGTTAAGCGAAGAATGGGGATAAGTATCTGACTGACCGTCAGGTATCCAGCCAGATGCGAATTTGACATCCCGGAGCCATCGGGACCAGAGTCCCAGAATCCGATAATGAGGGTGGCGCTGATGATCTCCGTGGGGAGAGTGACTACACCGCTGTACCACTGGAGCCAACCGAGCGCGAATCCCATGGCGGGATCGATGAACCGCTCCGCAAAGTGGATATCTGGAGACGCGTCGATAAGATGGCAGAGCTCAAGGCCACACAAGGAGTGGACGCACAACCGCCGGAGATGGGCATGAAGCACATCATTTCGCCGAGGGACATCAGCATGCAGTAGCAGATGGTGCCGACGTGTATGTAGGCGAGTCTTCCAAAAGGATAGATTAGAGTACTTGATAGAAGAACAAAAGTGACATACAGGGCGCCAGCAGGGCCGGCGTGTACGATGGCCTTGCCAGAACCAAGGAACAGGCCAGTCCCGAGAGTCTTCACGAGAACAGAGATCAGCGCTTTCGACAAGTGCACCAAGAAAGACACTGACCCCGGCGAGGGCAATCATCTGGATATGACGTTGCTTCATGTTGCGCTGAAGCCCATCATACAACCCGGTATTCACATCAACCTTGACTGCGTCCAGGGCATCCTTGTCTACTTCCGTCTTGTCGTACTCAACACCTTCTACCGCCTTTTCGGTAAGGTAGGCGCGCTTGTCGTCCGATGAATCCATTGGTGGGGGCACGGGAGACGGTGGAGAAGGACGTCGGGCCCATCTATATACTTTTAGTCCTTATCTCCCTCTTGATTGGAACGTCAAGTACCTAAAAGCGTCTTCTTACTTAGTCGGGTTCTCAGATGATACTGATCGCTTACCTACATTCCCGCCGTGCTACGAAATAGCGTATCGGAAGTATGGCAATCAGAGATTTGATGTTGCAACTTGTGAGCTTATCGAGAGTTGCAAGGTACACCGAGGATAAGACTTCGCGGTGTGGGAAGACTAGTCAAGGTATTGAGAGCCACTTACAGAATGACCACCACCATTGCGGGCTTCGGGATACGTGTAGACCAAGCGCATAGAATCATCGGATACATCGAGTCCGATTGTCAGGCTGTCCATCTATCTGTGGCGTCTTACCACAAGAAGGTCGGGCATAAGCCGTCACAGCAGCATTGGGGGGATATAGTCAAGCCGTTAGACGCAGATATGGAGGAGAATCAGGAGGGAAGGGGAAAGAATGATCACGACGTACGACTGAAATTTGAATACAAACGTGTTCACTCTTTCCGGCGAGCAGATCATGCAAATTTAACGTGTTTATCCTTCGTGTGAGGGAGGATTCTCTTTTGAGACCCGTCGACATCTTCGAACTGCCAGAACCAAGGAAGAGGGTCAATTTGCAGGACGGGAGCATTTCCTTTTTTTGAGGGGATCGAGGAGACTCGGGGCGAAGATATGGAAGGCAACCACTGTATTTGAAAGTTGTCAAAGAGAACCATTATGTACCTCGAGTACTAGTAGCGACGAAGGTTGAGAGCGAAGCAAACGCGCCGTGACTCGTGACTCCGAGGCGAGATTGATGCCAACAATTTGAACAAATTTGTCCTTCCTCTTTCGTCCGTTCAACGATCCTGCAATTCCGGTTTATAATTGCCCTTACGGGCGGAGCCTGGACACCGGCCTCCACCCACAGCGGATACAACAGCTAGTGCGTTATTCATGTCGGAACACACATCGATTATCATCTCATTCTCGCCAACGACACTACGGCCCATGCCGCGACGCACTTCATTCAGCATCAACCTAGAACATCGAGTATCATAATTTTTACGCGCGCGGCGTCCTCGTCCACGGGGATCGCGACCGTCTCCGTCTTGGGCGGCATCTTGTCAGAGAGCACGAGCCACTCGCGCGTCGCACCGCGAGCGTCACCTCCTTCTGCACGTCTGTCGAGTCCGTGCCGACCCATTGCTTCGCGAGCGTGACCTACGCGGCCGAGTACTTGACCCCGCTCCTCTTTTCGATCTGCAAGACGTACGTCGCTGTGGGATCCGGTCAGTCAGTCGTTACGCCGCGGTAAGAAGACGTACAGAGCGGCGCGTTGATGCGGTTGTACGTGTGGAGGTGGTAGAACCGAATATATTTGAGCCTGCGGTTGCACGTCTCAGCTTACCACCGCACAAAAAATGAAATAGGAGGGCAAGGACTCATGCCCCGCCTTGCGGATCTCCTCGTGGATGCTCTGCCCGCCGCGGTTGATCGTGCGGTACTGCGCCACCACGACGATCTTGAGCGACCCTTCGTCCTTGATGTTCCCCGAGAACGCGGGCAGCTCCGGGATCATCACGATCACCTTTGGAGCGTGAGCGTCAACTCGATAAAAGCTGATAGTGATAAGTGAGTGCAAGACGCAGGCGCACCTGGAACTTTTCCCCGGCTGCGCGGCGCAGACGATGCGCTCCACTAGCGCGCGCGCGATCTGGTTCTTCACCTCGTCCTTATCGTAGATGCTCGAGATGCTGTGTCGCGGAGTCAGTGAACGCACACAGGCTAGGCAAGGGAGGAGGGGACTCACAAGAACTGGTTCTCTGCGAAGGGGCAGGGTAAGAACTCTTACTCGACCACAAGGAAAGAAGGAGAACGCACCAATGTAGATAAAGTGCTGCTCCTCCTTGATGAGCGTGATGGCTATCAACGCGGGTTAGTATGCTGGGACGACGACACACGAAGGAATGAAGGACGAAGGATGGCCAGACAAGGCACACAGGGCAAAAAAAACAACTCACAAGCATTCTGGATAGGGGAGGTCCGAATGATCCCGCCCTCGGAAAACGCAAAGAACGAGGTCGCGCCCATGTTACACGCTATCTCAGTTGTCGCGGGCTGCTGGGAGATCAAAGATATCTCCGTCGTTTGGAGGTATCCAAACTCCGCCCGGAGAGACCATTACTTCTACCGCACCAATTACGAAAAAACCTCGCCATGTTCCTCGGAAACATCAGCCTCGCTGGAATCCGAGTTGCCCAAGGTGTCTCTCTGCGTAGATTCGAGAAGAGGAATGTACTGTTCGCGTCCTTCACCCGTGTCAATCAAGGTGAACGGCCGCTGCTTTCCGAGAATATAAGTGTTGGTCCCTATGAGCTAGCGGTTATTCCGGAACCATGTAATCTGGTCTACTATTCGGCCGAACCTTGCAAAGTCAATCTCCCGGAATTACACACAGCTTTTTCTAATGGAGTCGAAAAAGCATGGCAGAAGTCTTACCTGTCTAAGGACACAGATAACGTTCTCGCTGAGCTATTCGGACGATAAGTCGCGTAGGCAAAAGTCTGAGCGCACACTTAACCTGGAAACGGATGCTAGGATCTCTAATTTATCCATGGTTTGCAGGAGAGTTCAGGCTCGAGGCCGGTTACCTGGAGCCGTCGGAGGCGTCTTTGGTTGTGCCGCTTGTCGCGGAGACTTTGCCCGAGGTCCCAGAGTGCATGCCGGATGAGCCGCCGGGCGGGTGCGACGGTGGCGAGGCTCTGCACGGTGCTGAGTGCTCCATGGGCGTAGGTGTCGTTCGGGCTGAAAGGTAACCACGAGACGTCGCCGGACGAGGCGAGTTGAACTTGGAGTGACAACGTTAGTTTGGTGTGAGCTGAAGCCACGCGAGCTTGCGAGCGGCTGGGTTCAGTGGGAGATAAGGGAGATAAGATTGTGAATGTCCGCGTGACTTAGATTATTTCTTCCTCGACGCGTTCACCGCGTCTCCTTCTCGTCCTCGAATATCCATCCTCGTCCCGAACTTTTTGTGCCCTGCCCGCCCATCCCTGACGCTTGGTTGTTTCGGTCTCACCCTCCTTCAAGACCTTCGAAGCACCTTGCGTACTGGATTTTGGTCTCCGCCCGCTCATTCCCCCTTCCGATTCGAAGCCTCCCCGCCCATTTCTGGCGCCTCGACAGCTTTTCGAATCGGCCGCGGAGCGGCCCAATTCCACCCGCACACCCAATCCTCCTTCCTCATCTACCCTCCTTTCCCTTACCTGCCTTACCCGAAACTATCACGTAGTCACCAGACCGTGTTCCTTACAAATATTTTCACTGCATCCTGCTTCCGTATCGGACGCAACGAACCGCAGTCTCCCTTATCTGCTCAAGCCCCAAAAATATGTTCAGGCCAGGTGAGATCTGAGATGAGCGAGCGAAAGCTCGTCATCAGCTCGCCGTGGGATCTTTCCAATGCTTTGTCATCTCGAGTCCATCAAAGTTTCCTAATAAGGAAAATCCATTGTAAATAAGACCCTGGAACACTAACGTGTCCAGGCACTTTGCAAGAGTGTATCCAGCTTAGACCGGTGACCGATATGAAGACAATCTATGGGATTATTTTTCGTTATTTAATACTAGTCCGTACGCTGAAGTTTTGATGCAAGAGCCAAGTCGGAAGTTGGAAGTCTCGATCACGGATTGGTCCCGGACCGAGTCTTGCCGATCGCCCAAATGAGAAATGTAGCCCCTATCTCAACCTTTGCATCCAGAAAAAACATCAATGGTGACGGGAGGGATCTGAAAAAAATTGTGCAGACAAAAAAAAGACACGGTTCTTACTCCTGGATGTCAGCTATGTAATTTGTGGACCTTTTTAGCAAGTATCCTCTAGTCAGACTTATTTCAACCAAGGTTTTGAGTCTGGTGTTGAAAGAATTAGGAAAACCATCTGTTTCTTTTATTAAGCTGTGGAAAATCAGACACTGGACCCACAGATATTTACATAACGATATATCAGGGATAGTGTATGATACTGGGGATTAGTTGGATGAGGGGGAATATAAGCTCAGAGACAGAACAATATCTTCCCCATGTACTCGGTGCTCATGAGGCAGACACAGTGGGGACGTTTAGATGACATGAACAAAATATGTTGTACTGCTATTGGTGTGCTACAGCTCCGAAGCCTGAGTGTTTGCCTCTTAATATACACTATAGACACATATTCTCATTTAATTGGGCCTCGGAAGGTGCTCTCCGGCGAGCGGGAAACAGAAAACAATATTTTGACGGCGTGGGAGTACTCCTGTCATATCGTGCCGAACCTAGCCGAGATCAATCAAACTTCGGACTTCAGACTACAACGTTCAATTGCTAACCAAGAACTTGCAGTAAAGTATCGAGTTTGCACCATGGTTCAGTGAAAACTCATGAAACTATGAATATTTAGCGAAAATTGATGTCATAACAATCTCTATGAACATTTTCTCATTTGACAGAGAGAACAACTACCGGTCTATCTCCAGTTCTCTAAACATCCCAGATTCTGTCGAAACATTATCAAAATCCCAATTGCAAGTCTCAATTTCGCAGACCCAACGCAGACCAGTGAAAACTCTCCGGACAGAGTTTCGCGGCCCACTGTGGCCGTGGGCTGGATTTCTCAACCTCTCTACAATTTCTCCAGTGCGTCTCCGAGTTTTGGACCCAAGTTTCGCTGGTCAGATTTTTTTTCATTCAATTTCGTTGCAAGCAGTCAAAGCAGGTCAAAGCGGTTCAAAGCGTATCTGATGCGATTTGCGGTCCCATGACCGATGTGCGTTTTGAGTCCGCGGGGGATCCGCTATCATTGTCAAGTCTTTGATCCTTTTATCTGCTCGACGTCTATGTACGCCATACGTGGTAGATTTGGCCCAGATATGTGGCGGATCCTGACAATGAAGGAAGGGATCCCATTGTCAAAGGCCCACGGCACTCCTCGAGGCGAATGGAGAAGGCGAAAGTGATCGGGGATTACCGCTTTGGGTATGTCCATCATGATTTCTGTGAAATCGCAAAGGGTTGGCTCCATGAGGCTGCCACGACGTGCTATCATGGAGGGGTAACTGTCCCACGACTCTAGGAAAGGAAATCGCGTAGGTCAGGGGAAGAGCTCAAAAGCTTCATTCAACGATACAGACGATGGCAGCTCCAGCTATTCAGTGCTTCAACTTCCAGGCCTTGCACCGCGCTCCAGCTATCACCTCCCCCTTACAATGCCCGTCGCACGCAGCACCATCCCGTACCGGAAATCTCGCAGGTTGAGACAGACCGATCCGAAACATTATGCCGGTGCGTTTTTATTTTGGAAGACGCGATCACGCTCACTCATTAAATATTCCAGACGACGACGATCTATGGGAGCCATACGACGAGGCCCTCCTGGAGGAGTCCGCCGCACCTTGCCCCGTCAAATCCGAACCCACCGACACCTTCGCACCAGCATCTCCGAACGACCTCCCCGTCGATGTTCCTGGCGCTGCTGAACCCGCCTACATTCCCCGTCCCCGCAACGCCTTCATCTGCTTCCGCTCCGCGTACGTGAAAGCCGAAAAGAGTGTTTCCGTGCGGCCCAAGTCGCTCGACCAGACCGTCATGAGTTGCGGCGCCGGCGACGTCTGGCGGGGCATGTCCAAGGAAGAGCGCCTCCCGTACATCAATATGGCGCAGAGGGAGAAGGAGGCGCACGCGCTGAAGTACCCCAATTACCGCTATGCACCCGGGAGCAGCACTGGTGCTGCGCGCAAGCCCAAGAAGGCGAAGGCGGTCGTGTCCCCGAAGCGCGCCTCGCCTGCGACGTCCGACGCGTCCGACGCGAGGATGCGCTCGCCGGTATCCGTTGGGCGCCCGTCGCGCCATTACGAGCCCCAAGCTCCGGCACCTCGCCCGGTCTCACGGAAGACCTCCACTTCCGCCGCACGTCGCCCGCGTCGCAGGCCCTCCGCTTCGGCTGCTACCCCGACGGCTCTGGTTCCGAAGCCCCTTGAAGCTGTCGCAGAGGTGCCCGAGTCTTCTCCCCTGCTCGCGGCCTCCCCCAGCGTCGACAAAGTTCATGATAGCAAACTGGAATCCGTACGTCTTTCTGTGCTCGTTTGTTTTTATCCGAGCTAACCAAGTGGCTCCAGAATATCCCCACATCCCCGCCCCCCTATTTCTACGACCGCAGTCCGACGCAGTTTGGATTCAAGAAGGATTTATCGCCCACGGTCATCGAGTCCTTGAACTTTGCGCCCACACCCCCACCCTCCCCCTCGCCCTCGCCCGCCATGCAAACGCCGACGTTTTCTTTCCCGGACTACAAAGCTGAGTCCGGTCCTCGTGCGCCTTCGCCTGTCCCGCCGCACGCATGGGACAGCTGGATGTACGTGCCGCTGGAGATGCCCGACAACACGCTCGACCTCGAGTTCGATGCGCCCCCGGCGGACCTTGGGTTCTTCCACCCCTGGGAGCCCGCCGAGGACGCTGGCCCGAGTACGCCGGGCACCGTCTCCGACGACGTCTTTATGTTCTAATATCTCATACCACACTCCTCGCCCATACCATTATCCATACATGTACAATATGCATCCGCCCAGTCACTTCTGCTGTATCTATTATTTACATGACTTGTATCTATATCTCGTTGGAATTCAACTTCAAGTTTACCATTCGTGTCGGCCACAGCGACGACGATGACGATCATCACCAGAGCTGATCCTTCCCCATGGATCCTGGAAGGGGAACGCGCTTTGGCACCTCCTTTCAGATCTGAGCCGCTGAAAATGACTCGCAGCGTCGGGATAGTCACTGCGTTCCGGCCCCCCGGTGCTAAATGGATTGTTTTGATTCTAATACAATTCACCCTCTCTCCAGAAGGATTGAGTTGACGTGAGCCGGAGACTTCGGAAAATTGATTACAGGTTCCTGGTTGGCCGAACCTGGCCGAACATGTCTCGGAGCTGAGGTCACTGAGTTACAACACCATGGTACGGGGTCCACGACTCGGAGCTGGGTCCACTCGGGTCTAGATCTCAACGTAGCCCAAGGTAACTGGCAGATATACCAGATCCGAACGCCCATGTCAGCGACTCTCCGTTGAACGAATAGCCGTTGCTGACTCACACCATGATTCGTAAATTCGTCGGGCTGCGTACTGCGGCAGTGCTGCGGCGGGATTGGCGGATCAGCCCAGCATTTGCGATTAGATCCGCTAGTGATCCGCAATGATTAGATTAGATCCGCTTGATCCACAGCTCGGGGACATATAAAAGGTACTACGCGAAGCCATGGCTCTCCATTACCACCTACTTACGATCTTTCTCATGGCGTCGCTAAACATCCTTACTTTTGGTGCCTCTCGCAACATCGGATACTTCTCATCTATCCGCCTCCTCGGTAAGCCTCCATCGGCAATACACAAGTGCTCGCTAAAATATTTTTACAACTCGCAGAACAAGGCGCGACGGTGACGTTTCTTCTCCGGTCGCCGTCTGTTTTCGACAACGACGAAACTATCCAAAAATATGTCAGATCCGGACATGCACGGCTATTTAAAGGAGATGCAACCAACGAAGCGCAAGTTCGCTCGGCATGGGACAAAGCTGGCATTGTAGATGCTGTTATTTTCACCGTCGGTAAATATCAGCTCCCGAATCCAGCTATTGCTGCCTCTGACTCGCGTTCTAGGGACATATCCAACATTCAGCCTTACCAAAGGCTTCGTGATCAACCCACATAATCTCGTCACCCAATGCTTGTTGAATGTGCTCTGTACGATGCCCACATACTCGAACGCCCCACAGCCGAAGATCGTGACTCTTTCATCGATCGGACTCTCGCCAGTAGCGCATGCCGCCCTTCCCTTGCCACTCAAGCCGATATTCACCATATTCGCGAGTAGCGCACACAAAGACAAAATCGCCATGGAACACGTATTCGCGCACTGCGCGGGGTGGGCCTGGAATCCCAAGACAGATGGCGCACCAACCATAGACCTCATGGGCGAAGGGTGGATGGAGCGGAAGGGTCTCCCCGCCCGCGGAACCCTCAAACATGTTCTTATCGTCCGAGCTGGATTGTTGACAGATGGCGAGTGTGTGGCGGAGAAGGGCAAAGGCAAGACTTATCGCGTCAGCGAGCAAGAGTTGGGCGGGTATACGGTATCGAGGAAGGATGCCGCTCATTTTGTTGTCGATGCTATCACCCGCCGATGGGACGAGTTCGACAATAAGCGGGTGAATCTGACGTACTAGGATTTCAGGAAACGACTCGCACGTCTTTCCATTGTATAATCTATGATTAATGCGACTCTTAAATAGCATAGAACGACTCAATACAATATTACTCTGTTTTGATTTCCACTTCCCAGCATTGTCGAAGGGACGAGACTGCAACCTTCTCGTGTAGCCTGGTGCTACAGTGACGCTGCAGAAATTATTCAACCCATTGACCTTATGTTCACTTGCAGGGAAATTGACGAAACGTCTTCCGCGTTCGTTGCGTGCTCCGCGTTCGTTCGAGGCGGGTGATCGGACACAACTCCAATTTTCCCTTCAAATAATCTCTGCGGCATCCGCCAGCACAGATAATACGCCAAGGCGCGTTGGAAGGAGCCACTGGCAGTAACATTGATTCCAGGGAATTTGAACTTGAGTGGGGTTTGACAATCCCAGACGAACTAGATAACAAGTTTGACGTTGCGACATGGATTAAACCACAATATATGTAACAAAGTCGCGAGCTAAAACGTTGTATCAATTTAACGCCAGGTAACGTGACCGTGAATGCGGATCATGGCTGTGCTCACCTCGGCTCACGGACACGTTTTTCTCTTCTTGAGGTACTCGACTGTGGATTCTGCTCTGAAGACCTGTCGTCAAATTTACCTCATACACCTGGCTTCCCGTGCTTGGTCTCTGAACTAAACGCTGCAAGATTCAGTCGGACAAGATTTAAACTATCCGTGGCTAGTAGTCAATTCAGAATCGATCCTCAAACCTTCGCGAGGCTCTCTCTATAGGATCCTCATCGGTGTTTCTCAAACTTGTGGCGAGGGTCTCGCGAAGCTGTGTGGACTACAGCTGCGCCAAAAAGCTGGCTGATAGCGACGAAGAGGCCTCGGTCTTTATGCAGAAACCACAATCATCATCATCAGGGCAGAGTAGATTATCTCGGGGCAGCTGGCAGCTTTCGTATGTGGATCTGCAGGGCCTTTCTCAATCGAGTAACGGATAAGCCGGAGCATGCTTTCCAGCCCGACCACAACCGCCAGCATCTGCCAAGTTTGCGAAAATGTAAGCCACGGACTCGCGCTTCAAGCGTATGACAACCGTAGACTTACCGCTTGCCAGCCCTCGCGATGCACGACGCCCAGCGCGTTGGGTGGCGAAGTAACTCACGCGCTGGGCTCGGTTGCTCGGATTTCGGACTTCGGTGCTGACCAACGACGCTCAGCGCGGCGGTCGAGAGGCCCCCCTCCCTCTTTTACGACGTTTCATTCCTTCGTGTCTTCGGGAACTGGAGGCAGCGCTCCTCAAACAACCATCTCGATGGGCCGTGCTCCAGCTCAGACCGGGCGGGATCGCCAGACTCACGATGCGTGGCTCTTCGACATCCACGCGGCGTGGGCACACCAAGCGTTCTCTCTCCAGCGGCGCCGGAATCTTTATACAGGACCTTTCCTCCCGGCGGCGGCCTCACACTCTACGGAACTCACGGGAAGAGAGCACAGTTGCTTGTCCAGCTCTTCAGGTGCCAACTATGTCGTGCCAGGAGCGCTTATTCTCCTCAGTCGACCAGTCAACTGCAGCGGCGCGTGGTGGATAGACGCCATCTTCTCTGACGGTTCGCGTTCTCATATCTTCGGGGTCTTGATGATCTCTGACCTTGCTGCCCAGGCCTGGAAGCTTTCACGCCGCTCGACGTGCCATTCTACCGGCATCTCATTGCTGAAGGCTGCTGAAGGGTTAACCTTCGAAGCGCGCCCGGGCCGCCTCCAGCGCCGGCGTATCCATGCAGATGCATTGCTTCTCATTGCATGCGGTGGTCGTCAACGGCGTCTTTTCCTCTCTCGGTCTCCACCCAGCTTGATTCAACCCCCTATTAATGAATTGTGGAGCTTATGAGCGGGCATCTCGGAACAAACTGTCGGGAATATGGTCATGAGGCGTTGCGTGCGCCACGAATAATGCATAACGTTTTACCCAATCAATTTCCGCTTTTTTTTTTGTCAATGGGTGTCCGGGCCGAACCCCGGGCCGGGGCTGCGTGTGTACATCCCTTTTGGGCCGTGCTTGGCGAGAGCTTCTGAGCATAACATCAGCCTAATGCCTTCCGAGACCACCGCGTCCCAAGAGGAGCTCAAAGCGCACAGAGTGCCCGTACAATGGCGGGATGGATGCTCCGCGTGCGTTTCTACCTACTCAGTGGATCCAATCGCTCAATCTTTCCGCCCAAATCTTGCCCTAAAATGACCTCTGCTGTATCTACTGTTTTGACCGACATGAACTACGGATCCGCCCTACAGCCTCGTAATACCCCTCAACATCTGCCGCAAGAAATCGCTGTACATGCCCTGGGAGTGTGACCATGAACGGCACGCGTACGAGAAGTGCGTTGTCTCTCGCACCTCCGACCGAAGTGCTCCGACTGACTTGACGTGCCTTTGCTCGGACCACAGGTGTCAGTACGACGAGTGAGTGGTTTCCTGTAACAGAGCTCCGTGCTGACGATGATTTCCAGCTACCTGCGCCGAATGAAGGAGGCCCAGAAGCTGAAGCTGGCTGCTGCTGAGGAGGCCGCGTCATAATCTTTGTGTTTTGCATTAGAATTCATCGACGTGCTGTAACTTGGAGCGCTCCCTGGTGGCCCAGTCGTATGAGTTTTGAAGACGGCGCTGCGACTTGCTCGCATTTCGTTAAGATGCACATATGGGGTATTTACTATCCGTGGGTCGCATGACCTTTGTGTCTTATTTTCCGTAGGTCGCATGACCTCCGCAAGTAGGATGCCAGATTCGTCCCATTCCAATACAAACTCAGCAGGCATGGATGGCGGAGGAGTCCGCGAGTTATGAATGAGCCACGAATGAATTTGACTCTCGATTTATTGCGCGCCAAAAAGTAAATAAAATACAGGTCCCAGCCATACTATACTGCGACGACCAAGCGAAGAGAGTAAGTAAATGTGATCATAACACGTCGCGGATTACTACGTAGTAATATCGTACCAGCCGGCGAGGGATCTCGTGAAGTATCTGCATCTACGGAGCCACATCACGACGCCGTGGAAGCCTTCTCGTCCATCCGCTCTTCGTGCTTGTGCTCGGGGTCAAGGTCGTGCTTGACGCCGGCCTGCGCCGCGGCGTTCGCGACGATCTCATCTGTCGCTTCCACGCCGTCGAAGATCGCTGCAGTCTCCTCCAAAGTCCGGTTCTTCGTCTCAATGACGTCTGAAGGCGAGGTCAGATATAATGGAGCAGAATGAATGGAATGGACGCACAGAAGTACAGGAAGACGCCTTCGAAGGCGAGCCAGGCGCAGTACACGATGTAGTACTTCCAATGGATGTGGCCTGCGCGAAAAAGCGGTCAGTCATTGCATGCATTTGAAAAGAGCGGGAGTGGGGGTACCCAGTGCGATGGGGTTGACGTATTGATTGAAGATGAGCGCGAGCGAGATGGTGAAGTTGAAGATATTAAAGCCCTTGGCACGGATGTTGTAAGGTAAAATTTCCAGAGTATATGTAACAATTAGTGGGGTGACTGTTTCAGAAAATGAGGAAAGAAACATGAATGTAGATTTGAGTTGGCGTACATGCAATACTGTGAACGGGTCGTTTATCAGAATCGGTAACCCTCAGAACGTTGGAAGGACTCACTCATAAGAGGCGTAATAGAGGAAGATGAATGCAATGACCGCATGGGCCGCGGATGTACTCCCGTCGATCTGGAAGCGGGCGGTACAGATGGTCTGCAGTGTGAAGAAGAGCAACATCCCGGCGACCGAAGTCAGGAACATGAGACGCCGGCCGAAACGCTCGACCATCGACGACGATGTGAGGGCCCAAGCAAGATTCCAAATTTGGAGGATGCCGTTGATGAGCAGCTGGATCGTCGGGTCGATGATGCCGACGGAGGAGAGCACCTTGTTGAGGTAGTAGGAGACAAGACCGTTGCCAGACCACTGAGAGAAGAAGGCGATGGCGACGATGATGCGGACACGCTTGCGGTTTCCGGGGGTGCTGAGGAAAGACTTCCAACCGACGTTGGCGGCGACTGATGAACTCGTTATTAAGTTTTTGTGGGGGGCAGACAGAGAGAGACTTGCCGGTGCGATCAAACTCAATAGCAGCCTTGATTTCCTCCAACTCGTACTTGACGAGCGGGTCGTCCCTACAGACAGGTGTCAGTAATTTTCCTTGGGGCGATGGGAATGAAGCAGCCTCACTCGTTGCCGTCAGCGTGGTAGTAGGCAAGGATGTGGAGAGCCTCCGCCTCTTTACCCTTGCTGACGAGGTAACGTGGAGATTCAGGAGCGAACAGGACGAAGCAAACTTGGAGAATGGAGGGGAGGGCCTGTAGCAGAGAAGGTACACGCCACGACCACGTATTGTGGATCTTGAAAGTTCCAAATGTCGCCCATGCAGCACTGTAGAAATATTGTAAGAACAAAACCCGACAGACAAGATAAGGCCGAGGTATATTCACACAATTGCGCCAGAGTACCAGAGGGAGTTGTACGTTGATGTAAGAGGCGCACGGTATTTCGGATAGGAGAGTTCGGTGACCAACATCGGTGCGGCATTAGCTTCATTTACAACATGATCAGTAAACAGTGGTTGCCTTATAAAGACATCAATGACTCACCAGCGAAAGTAAGGCCAAAACCGATTAGGAAACTGAAGTGATTTTGTGAGCAGGCGGAAGAAGCAAGGGAGATAATACTCACCGGGCACCAATGAACATTCCTACGGACTGAGACGCCGTCTGCACGGCAGTCGCGATAACCATGATCAGTGCGCCGATGAAAACTGTTGGCCGCCGTCCAATGCCATCGGAAAAGTAGGGCGCGAACGGGTAGCCGGCGAGACCGCCGATATTCTATTCGAATCAATTTGAAAACGCTAACGCGCCACCAACCGAGTAGAGCTTACTTGGATTGCGTTAAGCAGCCCAAGCTTTCCATTGGCGGGATGGTCGAAGTAAGTCTCCCACTGGGTCAAGGATTGCAGCCCGTTCATCATACTGCCGTCGTATCCGTTGGTCGAGGAAGTGATGAGGCTTGGGGTAACGGTAAGTTGAGAGGTCGTCGGTTTTCGTAGCATACTTACAGAAGGACGATCCATGCATTCAGAACAATGATTCTGAATAGCGCGTCGTCGTCAATTCGACTGCGCGCACGAAATAAAAGACACAAGGCGTACCGTCGATTGTTGTACCATTTCCGGTTGGGGTCCATAAGATGTGTGTATGCATTGTCGGTGCTGTGTGCTACCGCAGGTCCGCCAGCCATTGTTGATAGTGGACTTATTGCTCGTCAAGAATCGGGGGGTGGGGAAAGACACCTGCAGAAACATTGGCGCGAGCGGGACTTTATGTATACCTGCTCAGGTGACATGATTTTTGGAGTTTCTCCTAAGGTACGCCGGCCATTGGTCGATTCTTTTTTGGGAAGTATATTCGGTCGTTCGCGGCTCTTCGCGGCGGAGCCTCCAGAAGGAGCTAGTCATTTGACCGATGAGGAGCGTGGTTCGATCATCCTTTCGACGCAAAAATAGAAGTTCCGGAACTGGGACAGAGACGGGGGTTGTAGCTACATGGCATGATCAACCAACTCGAATCCTTCTTGAGTTCGCGCACCAGGAGATTCGAGAAACTCAAAGGTATCGCGTTGAATAATTCGTCGAGAATTCCCCAGAAATCCGGGGTAATCAAATGTCTGTGGTCGCCATCGCGCCATCAGCCATCAAAAAAAAATACCGTGATCAAAAATAGCGACCCTCTTCCGAAGTTTGCCCGTAAACATGCGGTTGAGCCAGGCTTGAGTCGGGATGTGGCGCGTATCATATTTCTCCGACGCCAAGAGTGTTAATCAAACATCAAAGAATATTCCCGTCGGGGAGCGGTCGAGCAGATTCGAGCCAACGAGTGTTTTCAAGTTGAGCTTGCTAGGCTTCGACATGAGAATCCGCACAGAACGGCACATGTAACATACACGCCATTTCCACAAGTAAATTCCCACAAGTACTTGTATGAGATAGTAAATTTGGATTGCGGACCGAGCGGACCTCCACTCCTACATTAAGATAAATCAGAATCGTTTGAGCAGCTCAGACGCCGAAGTCTCCCGCGCTGGCTCTATTCTATCATGCTCGTCTGCACCCGGGTCTGATTCTGCTGTCGAAGTCAAGGTGGCAGTTACTTCGGCCTTCTTCTTCCGCCCGAACGAGACACCCCAACTGCTAGCCAAGTTCGCGAGTGTATTGCTGGCGGTGATAGTTGGCCGAGCGGGCCCGGCGACGGCAGTGCTCGTACTCGTACTTTCCGAGACTGAGGTGGGCGCCAGGGGTGAGTTTCGGGGAACGTGGTACGAGGACGTCCTTCGCCGACTGTGCCTAAGAACGTTTGATACGCCTTCGGACATGGAGTCGTCTGGCGAAGGTGTAGACGGGCTTCGAAATGGGTTTGCCTCGGCAGAAGAGGGGGATGATGAGATAATGAGCTGCTCGACTAGGGCCGTGGTAGGCGGAGCCTTGGTACCCGGCGATCCCGATGAGGCACTACCTAAAGCAGGTATGCGGCCTACAGAGAATCGCGACTGCGTGGAAATACGTGACGCCCGCGAGCCAGGGCGCAATGGAGAGCTCAGGGCAGGTACATGATGGGGGACGGAGCCGGTGTAGTGGGATGGGGACAAAGGAGGAGGAGGCGAGGTCGGTGAGGATGGAGCCTTGGTCTCGACTGGAATCTGTTCCAATTGCGTCTCTGGCGGAGCCTGGGCCAGAAGACGAGACAAGGAAGAAGGGCGAACCGGTGGAGACGAAGTGGACCGAGAACGGACCGGAAAGAGGTGCAGATTGGGCGAGTGCGTCGTCAAGAAAGAGTCTTCTACTTCTGCCTCCGGGGGCCCAGGCGGAAGCGTAGGGGTGCTGTCTACGAGTGGAGATTGCGGGACCTCTTTGGAGACTTTTCGCGACGAAATTCTCCGCTTGTTCTGTTGGCTGGGTTGTGTCCAGTCTTCGACCTCGAGCATATAGTATTTTACGCCATCGCCAAGCCCATATGGGTTACTGGTCGGATCCTGAAGTTTGATGAGTTCGGAAATCACTGCATATTTAATTAAGAACCTACATTATGATCCACGACGCGTTCGGTTATGGAGGTAATCCGGGCCACGATCCACTCCCGGGTTTTAAGTTGCTCTGCGAGATGGCCCGTAGCTTGAAGAAAGTAGTGCGGGAAGGATACTAACACAAGGGAAAACTTCGGAACTGCCAAATTCCATGGTGAGACAGTAACGTACCATTGAAGGCCGCCCACGGTTTAGAAACCGAGTTCCGGGTGGGCAGAAAGAGGGCAAGGTCGCCCTTGGCGAAATTTCGGAAAGATATCTTACCCTTCGCGCGCTCCCGATACTCTTTGCATTGTTTCTGCCACTTTCTGATGGTGGACCCCGTTTTCGTGATGGCTTCCAAGAAGTGGTCGTGGTCAAAGGCGCGAAGAGTCTCTAAAGCAGCCGCTGGGTCTGAAGGGTCGATCGGCGATGGCTCATCGAGATGGCTGATGATGCTATGCCGCATCGAAGACGAAAAGCCAGATTCCGCCATTCCCGAGTTAGACCGCGGTCCCGCCCCAGGGTGCGACGCCATCAGTTGCGCGGCGTTCAGAGCCTTGACGTGAGCGATGCGGAAGGCCATGGCCACGTCGAGGATTTGGGCGATCAGCCTCCCGCTATTCTCCAGTCGCTGCTCGAAGTCCGACTGAGAGGCGCGACCCGCACGCAGGTCTTCGCGCAGCACACGCTCCGCAAGCCGCGCCTCCTTCAGCTCGCGCTCGAGGCGCTTCAGCTCCTCGCGCAGCCCCAGGGAGTCGGCGTTCGCCAATTCCATCTCCGATCTGACGCCCTCGAGCTGACGTAGGGTGTGTTCTTGCACGGCCTTGAGCTCGTGGAACTGCCGCTCTAGCACAGCGCGATCCCCATCCGCCTCGGCGATGTGGTCCCTGATAATGCGATCATGTTCCGACGCCTGGGCGCGGAGAAGGCGGTCCTTCTCGCGGCTCGCCTCCTTCAGCGCCTGGTCCACCTTCTCGCTCTCCGCACGCGCCGCCTGAATTTGCACCTCGAGGTTCTCCCCCCTTGCCCGTGCCTCCTCAAGGATGCGCAGGTTGTTAGCCTGGTCCTCGAGCAGGTTCGCGACTTTCTGCGAATTTCGCGCCTCGAGTGCCTTGACGTCGTCAAAGTCCGCCCGCACCTGCGCAAGCTCTTGCCGCAGCGCGTCCGCAAGCTTGCTCTGCTCTGTCGCGTCCGCCAGCGCCGTGGCGAGTTCCGCCCGCTGACTCTCCACGTCCCCGCCTAACTGCGCGTTCCGCTCCTCCATGATACGCCGCGCACCCAGCTCGCTCTCGACCTGTGCCCGCACCTGTGCCAGCTCGCGCTCCAGCCTATCCGCCCGTTCGCGCTCGCCAACGGTGACGACGTCTGCCTCGCGGAGGTCGGCCTGCAGTCGGTGTATCTGGCCCTGCAACGCGTACCGCTCCTCCTGGTACAGCGAATCCTGGTGCGTCCGGGATTCCTGGACTTCGCGGAGCTGCTGGGAAAGCTCCTGGAAAGCCTGCTCGTCCGCCTCCGTCGCTGCGTTCCTATCAGCACATGCCATGGGAAATCAGAATGCAGATCACGTACAGCGCCGGCGGGATGATGATAGGCGGGATGCCGAGAGCACTGGAGGGTGATGCATGTCCGTGAGAGTGACACAATGGGGGATGTGTAGGGACGTACACGAACGCTCCGCGATGCGGTCAAAGCCCGACTCCAAACTATCCATCTTAACGACGAGTTTCTCGAGGGCAGCGCGGCACTCGCGCACCGCGGCAAGAGCGACGAGGTCGTTCGCCGTGCGGGACGCATTCTCCAGGTCATCCAACACATGAAGGAGTCCTGGGAGGGGCTAGTCAGGTGGAAGGAGCCGCGCAAACGAGGAGTCATTACCATCCACGTCTTCTCGCTCCAACGAATATGATGCGTCCAGGCTGCCCGACGGCGAAAAGTCGATGGTGGGCACCGGGTCGTCCATACCGCGCGTCTCAAAGGGGAGCTGCCCGTGGACCTCTCCTCGATGGACCTGCCGTCGCTTGCGTTCGCTGGCACTGCAGAGAAGCGTCACACATTGGCCACAAGTCGTAGTTTAGTCGAAAAAACGCACGAAAGCTTCGCCATGACCTCTAGTATACTCTGCGCACGCTGATAGAAGAACCGGGCTACGTCGGAGCCTCAGCACAGTGGGGGTAAAAGAAAAGCAAGGCGCGACTCACCGAACTCCTTCCGCCGCACAATCTCGATTACTGTGGCGCCATACGCGTAGAGCATATTGTGCAGCCGCTGGATATGCGAGAAGCTGTTCTTCCCGCGGAAGCTGGACTGCAGATTCGCGAGCGTCGGGGGGATCTGCACCATGTCGTTGTTGAGGACACTGATCGTCCGGAGCGCGCCAATGCACTGCTGGGTGTACGCGTTCTGCGCTGTAAACGTGAATGAAACGCATCGCCATGGGGCACGGGCCGGAGCCTACCTTCACGTTGGCGATGTACTGCAGCTCCTGGCGCAGCGCGAAGTCGTGTTGGCGGAGCTCTAACAGAAGGTCAGCTCCGTGATAAGATTGCGCGGAAGATAGAGTCACCTTGCAGCACGCCGTCGGGGTCGGGTACGTGGCCTGGCAATAGGGTCAGACTAAGACAGAACAAGGTATTCGGGGAAGATCGCGCCTTCAAGAACAGCGGCGCCACTCGAGATCTTTTCCAAAATCTCTTGGGATCGTCTTGCGGACGCCTCTCCGTCGTCTAAGAGGCTGGAAGCGAGATGAGATGTGGCCAACTGTGAGGGAGGAAGCACAAACCTGGTCGCAATGATCGTGGAGCGCACCGAGTCTGTGCCTTCCTGCAGCTGCGAGACGGCCTGCTCTGTATGGATGAATCGTGCCCGTAGGTCCTCTGGGATTTGTCGATCAGCGCATCACCACGCGACAGACAGTACGATACATACCATGCGTCCGAGCACAAGTATCCGCGACCTGCTTCATCTTTACGTTTGACACATAATCGCCCAGCGTGCGCGGCTTCTCGCCGGATTCGATGGCCTTGCGGACTGCAGGCGACACGAACTCGGTGTGTATGCGGACGCGGCTGATGATGTCCAAATCGGCCTCGAGGCCGGCCAGCAAGGCTGCCTGCTTCTCGAGTTCGCGACGGGAGCCTGAGGCGACGCTCTCGAAGGTGTCAACGATGGCGAGGACGTGGAGGTCAAGGCTGGTGGAGGCTATCCGTAGGGCTTCATGCTGGCAATGCATTGTGGCGAGGATGTGGCTGATGTGGTCCTTGTGAACGTGAGCTGTGCGCAAGTACGATGCTGCAAGTTGCGACGGCCGGAACGGCGGGGTAGCGGTGATGCTGTCTGGGCCATTTTAGCCGGGTGCACAAATGAACGACATGAGTACACACATACCTTCTATTGGAGGCTGCAGCGGTGCCTCGACGCGTAGCTCACGCAAAACTTCGTCCAAGTTCAGATCGAGATAATATTTGTTGAAGACGAAGATTGACTGCAAAAATCAGGATAAGCTCAATACCTTGCTAGAGACGAACCTGGTTCTGGGAACCGGTCAGCTCGCGAATATTGCTGTTAGTCAATCTACGTCCATCGGGCAAGTATGCAAGCACAGAGTCCTGGTCAATGCCTGTTTCTTGGTGAAGGAAAAGTTCCAAACTCCCAATGCTGCGGAAAATGAGTACAGAGCATGTTATTCACGCGATACATACCGTTCGATATCTCGAACGCCTGCATTCACCTGGACAAGTTAATTCAGCAAATTACTGATCAAATAACCTGAGCAACCGACCTGGAAGACCTGGCCATCCTCTGCGCGACAAATTTGTAGCATTCTGTGTCGGAGTGTACTTGGGCTAGTAGAGTTCTTGCGTCATGCTTCGGAAGCCTGAAGGAGACAGGTAGAAATTACTAAGCCGTGACGTGACGTGACGCCTACTCGGCTGAATTTTTTGTTCCCGCTCTTTCAACTTTGAATCTGGCAAAGTCTGTTCTTCCTGCTTCTCTTCGAGAAATGACATTTTCGGGCACGTGTGTCACGCCCGGGATATCACGTTTTCAAATCACGTTTCTTTTTCTTTCTATCGAATTGATATTTGTTATGTTTGTTTTTGATTTGTTGTTTTCGCCCCTATTCCTGTCTCTCTTCGATCGTTGAACTTTTACTCTACAATACTACAAACAACAGGCCCCCTGGCACCGCGACAATTCCTGCAGCGGCAGGCACGTCAACAACCTCAACCTCAACAAGCACTATTGTAACCTCGTCCTCCCTTCCCCTTCCTGCTGGACCCTCGCCCTCACCCCCGTCCCCCGTAACGATTGTCCTCGCTGTCGTCGGCATTCTTGCTGGCCTTCTGATTTTCTGGTTTGTGTATCTCGGTTGGAAGTCAAGCAGAGGCCGAGGGAACCAATACCTTCACTGGGACGACCCCAGAGTTGTCGGGAATCCCAACGCCATCGAACTCACCGGGCTCCGCCCCCCCTCCCCTCCGCCGCCCAGCAGCTCGCAGCGCAGAGCCCCGCTCGCTTCCCGTCATCCACCACCCGCTGCACTCCGTTCCGTGTCAGTACCTCCCGATTCCATTTCAGTTAGCGTCGCGTCTACCGTGCCGACGCCATTGCCAACGCCATCCTCACCTGCACCTCACACTACCTGTCGGTCGCCAAGCAGCGTCTTATTCATGGAGATGTTTACAAGCGCGTCCGTCGCGTCAAGGTCGTCCCTCCCCGTCTTGGACTCCACACCTTCGCTCCCTCCATTCTCGCAGTGTACGTACTATCGTCTTCTGCTTTTCTGCACTATCGACTGCTGATTCCATCCATAATAGCTGTTGCTGCCCGCCTGCCGTTGGCAGTAACCTCCTGCCCTTCGGCGCATCAACTTCCTCCTCAGCCAAGAGCTTTCCAATTCGTATCAGAGCCTGGCGTGGGGAACTCTCTGTCTCGGTACTTGTCGCGTTAGTTGGGATAGCCCTTACTGACAGTAGAACAGGTTGTCGTCCCCACGAAAACGCGTGGGTGATGATGCTGCCCCCAGAACCGACGCCAGGAACCAGAATCAATTTGAAACCCTAGCTTCAAACACCGCCGCCAACAAGCGTACCCTGTCAACTGATGATGCTACGCCCGAAGATATGCCAAGTAGGAAGAAAAAGAAAAGAACGCGGCACCCCACCACCGATTTGTTTGTCGCTCTCCCTTCATCGACGTTTGACACTGTAAACCAGCGCGTGTTGGCCAACATTAACATGTAGGTCTTGTTTGATTGTGACAAACTAAAACTAACCCACCGCCCTAGCGGCAAGCAGTCACGCGATCAACTCAAGGAGACATGCGCTCTATATGGTATCGCACAGGCGACCACGAACAAAACACGTGGTGATATGATTGGGCTGCTGCAGGCCTACAGCGCCAAGGGCGATTGGTCCAAGTGAGTGGCTTTTTTACTTCCCCTCCATGACTCTTCTAACATTCGGAATGAACTACAAGTCTCGAAACGCAAGCTAGGAATTCGCACAAAGGACCCAAGGAGGGCTCTGCACCCACGGCCATAACCAGGCGGCGGGATGCGGCCATCGCAGACAGCACGATCAAACTTCCACCGCCTCCAGTCCGAACGGCTCTACCCGCCGACGAGTATCTGAAACCTCAACAAACCCTCGAGGAACGTCAATCAATCCTCGACTACGTGCGTGCCTGCCCTTGTTACGGACAGAAACACCGACCATAATATTTCAGGCGGACAAGTTCGTCCGGGAGAATCCCATTCTTTCCCCAGAGGAACGTCGCCCACCGCAACCCATGGTATATCTTAGAGCAAGGTTAAAGTATCAAGTCCACTAATTGCTTTCCAAAGAGTGAAGGGCAATGGAAGAAGCAAGTTGCTACAATTGTCTCAGACACCAGCGTAAAAGTCTCAAACACGAGCGAGCAGGTCAACTTCATTTACCACCTACTGTCCTCGTTGGTCGGTCTACCAGTGGTTCCAACAGCATCGACATCGACTTCGGCAACCGTTGTTTCGAACGTGGCCCAGGCGGGGGTGGTCGGTCTACCCGTGGTGCCGACAGCATCGACATCGACATCGGCGAATTTCATTTCGAACGTAGTCCAGCGCACTACTCAGGAGATTCAGCAGGTTCAGCCAACCGAAGGCCATCCCCAGCCACTTACGGTTCTCGATTCCAACCCGCATGGAGCGGAAGAGCAGTCGCTGCCGGTAGTGGTGACAGCTCCAACAGCTCTCTCATGCCAAATCCTCGCCCTCGCCAACAACACCCTCCCTGCACCCCCCAACGACGGGTTCCTCGGCTACGACGCGCGGACTGCGGTGAAAAAGTTGATGTCCCACTGGGATCCAGCCTGGAAGGACTGGGCACCAGACAATAACTGGTTCCGCTATAAAGGTTCCTTGGTCCCCATCAGCACCTACCCGGAGCTCTACCGACATACACCACTTTGGTCCGACCATAGTGGGGATCTACGTAAGAAATACAGCCGGTGGCTCGTAAGAAAATACTTGCCTTCTTTTCATTTACTTATCCAAGCCACGTAGATCCTTGCCACCGAGTACATCGCGCTGGGCGGAGAAGCCCCGTTCTGGGTCAAGTACTCAAAACCTGACGGAACTTGCTGGGCGCTAAAGGACATCTATGCGTCCCTCAAGAACGGCAATAAAGATGAAGCGAAGCGCATCCGTAACCTATACACGACGGAGGAGTTTTCCGCAGCGTTCTCTTATACCAGCGGGGGGGAAACCATGGTTCTGCGCGCAGCGAGCAGCATCATCAAGCGGCACAAGAAGATATTGGCATCGACTTGATATATACATATGTTATGTTATATACCTGTACTCTGCGTTGACAACCGAACTCGAAGTCTGTTCCACAAAAAGGCGTGTCCAACAGAATCTACCACCAAGCCTTTGAGTTGAAATATTTGTCGCTCAAAGGCCTGCTCCTCCTCCCAAGTCCAAGTTTAAGATCAAAGAGAGGTTGTACAATTCACTCCATATTTTTGTTGGCGCTTACTCAAATATGCCCCACTCAAATATGCTCCACTCAAAAGGGACACTTGACTGCCGCTCAAATCAGATCTTTGTTGGCGTTCACTCAAATATGCCCCACTCAAAAGGAACACTTGACTCAGATTCTGGTCCTGCCGCTCAAATTGTTGTCGCTTACTCAAATATGCCCCACTCAAAAGGGACACTTGACTCAAATCTGACACTTGAAAGAAACACATTCCAAGGCAGCGTTGCCTGCAAATGAGCAGTTGAGACGAGTTTCTGCATGTATATAGACACAACAACGGAAAGTGATCATTGGGATAGTCATTGGTGATAAAGTGTTCGGTATGCATAAGCGTGTTCATCTGCAGGCGTAACCTTCTTCGACTTCGCGCCATTCTCTATTTGACCAAATCAGATGCATCTCCGACAGAGTTTGAGCATCGAAAGGATGAACCTCATGGGTCAGAATGGGGAAGATATTCGTGAACAACACGTCCCTCTCTACCAGTCGTGTTTCACTTCGTAGTCGTAGTGCTCTGCCATGAGGCCCTTCGAATTCGAAGAATTCGATGTTGCCAACGGGTAACATGATCTTTTCGAACATCAAAAGCGACCGTCGTGCCTTCCAAACGATCAGGAAGAGGAGCTGGAGCCTGCAGATCCAGAGGAGGACCGCCAGGTGCGCCTGGAGGGGGTTTCCTTAAAAACAAAAGTCAGATGGTAGTAAAACTTGGGAAAAGACAAATCTCGCATCAGTCGGGCTCAAACTCTCCACCGGGGCCATACTTCGCCTTCATGGAGAGCAAGTAGCCCAGTTCACTGAAGGAAGAATTGTCATTAACAGCAATGGACCGAAGAATCAAGTCCACGTACTACCGGAGGGCACGCCTCTCCTCCCGAAGTAACTTCGCTGAGCAACATACGCACTTGGAAGCGTGCGCTTTACTGAAGTCAACAAGACACCGTGAATGGGTTAGTGGAAACCCGCAAATGAACTATGGAAACTTACTCCTTGCACATTGAAGTGGACCTGCTCCTGAGCAGTTGAACAATAGCCGCGATGGTTTCTTCATGCTGTCTCGTGCAATCGGCACGCCAACCTTGGGAACTATGTTTAAAGCATAGAAGATATAGAAAGCCGGAAAACATACTGTCAGATAAGGAATTGAGAAGTTCTCGTTGCTCCGCGTTTTGGCGTGTGAGTTCCTCAATGACTTTCTCGATACCTGGAAAATAAATTAGCGATCATGATCTTGGGAGAGGACAAACAATGCACCAGGTTTCGACTCGTTGGCAAGTCGTTTCTCGTCCGCTTTGACCCGATCCGCCTCCATATCGTCGTGGATTTTTGAACCATATCCCGGAGTTCAATCCACTTGAATTCTTTGTCCTGTCTCTCCTGCTTCTGGTTCCAACGTTCCTCATCAACTCCTTCTATCGTTCGCACGCCGCCCGTTGATCTTGAATGAGATTGGTGATATCTCCCAGCTGCGCCCTCGTCTCGCCTGTGTCAGCCAGCACTTGCTGATCCCGCTCTTGAGCTTCGGCGTTCTCCGTGTAACGTAACTGCCGTTCATTGTCGATCTCGCCCCGAAGCGTCGCGAGCTCTTCTTCCAGGGCTTTGACACGTGCCTCTTTTTCTCCAAGAGCGTGTCTCGAGCGGCGTCGCGTTCTGCTTCCAGTCGCGCACGGGCGGCTGCCATTCCTCACGCTCCCGCGCAAACTCCTCTCGCCCGGCCTGAACAGTGTCCTTGATGGAGGAGGCAAGAAGGGAAGCAGCGTCCGCCGCGGCTTGAACGGAGCGTATGGATGCACCATCCCCAACGTCGGTGTGCATAGTCGGCGGGCGAGGCGGTGCGCCGAGGCCCTCCATGTCTCTCCAAATGGCGTCTTGGCGCTCTCTCGCTTCCTGCTCCCTTCTCTGCTCGCTCTCCATGAATATGCGTTCTCTGTCCTCCTCGTTTTTGCGGAACTCCCTCTCCCGCTGATCTTCGGCCTCTGCTGCATCCTGCGCTACGCCCTGCGGACGATTTTCAACCTCCGCAAGTCGCTCGAGCCTTTCCCGCTCTGCGTCCGCCTGAGCTGAATCAACGGGGAAAGGGGTGACAGCGGGACGGGGTGAATACCTTCCTGGCGAGATTGGACGACCAGGAAGGGGGCGTATGGGTTCCTCGGCGAGCGTTGCTCCAGGACATTGTTCACTATACGCGGACTGCGGCACACCATGTTCACCGTACACGGGCTGCGGGACGGGCTGATCACCATACACGGACCGACCGGGAGCGGGCATTGGGATATTATGGTCGTCGTAATCGGGTCGAATAGAGGGAGGGACGTGAGCTCAAGAGGGACCGGGCCGAGGAACTTGGCCCACTTGGCCTCGCGAAGTCGAGGCACGCCGTCATCTGGCTCGTACTCGGTGATCGGGCGCCCTTCAGCTACACTGCGTCCAACAGGGTGAATAGCTCTCCCTGCCGAGTCATACACACATCGGCCGTGAAAGACGGCCTGGGGCTGTAGCTGCCATCGCCTACCTAGAAATCCAACGTAAAAATTACAATTGGTAGTGAGCAAAGGAAACGTACCACGGTGCGTGCTCAGAATAGTCCCGATCGCTGGAAACCGTCATAATATGGGTTTCGGGGACTTCGGTACGACGCGGGTCCGATTCACGCAATTCTGTACCACGTCTTCTCGGACGACGACGACGACCAGGTGATCGAGCACCGTCGGAGTAAGAGGCGCTTCTTCGTCTGGGGCGTCGATGACCACCAGGGGAGACCTCACGGTCCGAATAGGTACTACGAGCTCTCCTCGTCCGACGACGACCTCCGCCTGGAGAGCGCGAACGCGACTCATTGGAGTAATGCGTGTGGTCGGTGTGTTCTAGGTGTACTGGGATCACGACGCGGTGAACGGGAACGAGAGTGGGTCGCAATGTATGCGGGAGAATGGGAGCGGCGGGAACGATGAGTCCCGGGCACCGGTATGATAACAGGGGGGGCCGTGCGTGGTATGGTGCGATGATTGATAGTACGAAGAGGCGACCTAGAACGACGCGAACGCGACCGACGGCTGCTCGTTGGCAAGACGATCGGGACACCGTGACTGGGAGCATAGTGCCTCGAGGATCTGGCTGAGCCGTCGATAATTATGGGGAAATGCGGACGAGATCTGGATCTGGAGCGTCGGGAGTGTGTGATTATAGGCGGGGCCGTAGTCCTACCAATGATTATGGAAGGACTGTGTCGAGACCGAGGCCGGGAGCGGCAACCATAAGATGGATGTCTTTCGTAATGTGGCGGGGAGTGAGAGGGTGAACGAGAGCGTGAACGGCGGGAAATTCGTATGGGAGAGAGCGAAGAAGGCGGGTATGGGCGACCAGACCATTCCGATCTGCTCAAGGGGAGAGGCGTCGATGTCGAATAGCAATATGATGTCGCAGGGGAAAAGATCTGTCAGGTAAACTCCGTGGCCCCTGGTAAAGCGAATCGGGGAGCGGCGAGGTCGGGTCATTGTCTGGATGCGAAGACATAAATGAGAATACTGCTCGTGTTGCTCGATGGGCGGAAATTCCTACCGGCCGTATACGACGTGGGCGGCTCCAAGAGTCCAGGCATGCGCGTGACCTAAAAGCCGCCCGCAGATTGTCCGCGGTGTCTTGATTCTCCTCGCCTCTGACATCAGGCATGCACAAATCCCAAGACCGACGGCGTGTTTCCACTGACGCGGAAAATCGGGCGTTCGGAGAGACTGCACATCGACGGCGCCGCCGAAGACTGCGAAAAAAACAACGAGTCAAAAAATAGTAGGAAGCGGTAATCAGCAAGTTGGTCGTCGCGTCAATGAATGAGATCCGACTCGGGCAACGATAGAGTCTGCCAATGCATGGACCGTTCCCCCAGTGTCTTCCAAAATTAGAGGAGTAGGACGGTAGAAAGAGGAAGGAGTCAATTGCTGATGTAATTCTCAATTCGTATTCAAGATTTCGCTTTCATAGAATAGTGGAATGGATTCAATGCAATTGCATTTCTACAGATGATATCTACTAGCATGTGCAAGAGCGACCACAACTCCAGCACGGGGCTTCCGGTTGATTTGGATTGAGGAATTCCTCCCTGTTGAAGTCGTTCTCATCTATGAAGGCGACAATGTACCGCCAGACGCTGCTGATCGAGAAGTCGGTGCTCCATCCCCCCCACAGACAGATCTTCTCAATGGATACACGCCTCTGGTAATGGTACTGGACCCCTCCACGGCGGAGGCAGTGCGTGCCAAACATGGTCGGGTCGACCTGAACATCGATGAGACTCTGTCGCATCATTTTCAGGTATTTACTGCTGCTCTGGAGTTGTTTTAGTGTCGTTGAATTCTGGACATAAAGCGACTCACAATAGGCATGTTTACACTGGTGATCTGGCCGGATTTGTTTATATTTCTGAATAGATATCCTGTTGTATGCCGACACAAGGCGGCATAATAACAGAGCGCGCGGAGCGGGCAGATGTGGGACAGGTGGACGGGAAGCAGATGGATCCAATAGGGTTTGATTCCCTCTGCACAGATAGATCGATAAGTGTTCGAAGAGAACTCAAATGAATAGCGCTCACCACCGAAAGGTGAGGTTTTACGGGTCTTTATCGTGATTTTGGCCTTGGTGCAGTTTCCCTGCGCGTCTTCGATGAATTCAATGTCCGCCCATCTGACGCGGAGGACTTCAGCTGATCGGAACATGCAATGGAACGCCATTGTCTCGAGGCAATGCAGCTGGATGAGCTGGTTGATATGGCACCATGTTTTTGCAGTCGCCGGCAACGAAGTTAAGTGATTATACTTTTTGAGGAAAATTGCCTATACAAATTTGAGACCATTTGAAAATGACACCCAAATGGACCACCGTACCTCAGTCATTGCCCGGGAGCTATGACAGACCTCTCCCGACGAGACCTATGGAAGGCTCTCAGGAATCATTCAAGTATAAGGTTGAAAACACATACCTTCCGTCGCCGCATGCTGATCAAGAAGTTCTCAATCGCGTCGAAGACTGCAGGGTTACCCACCCAATGCAAAGGATCGGGACCACTCTGGTGCCAGGGGGTTTTGCCGAACCCTTGAACAGTCCCAAACTGGTACAGGACTGCTGACCGCATGGTGTTCGCGTAGCCAAAGGTGGCTCTGACACGATTCGATGGGTACGCTTGCCCGTTCGTGTCGACCGTATCGCATCTAACAGAGATTTTCAGAAGGTTGGGGTTTATAGTACGTGTATTGATATTACTTAGAACTGATCCACTCTATGATGAACCACGGCGAATGAGGGTGTGGTTTCTCGAACACTTCTGTCGGGTCCAGGATGAGCTTGTGGTCTAGGACATATTTCTTGTAATCCCGGGCAACTCTAGATGTAGATCTATGTAAGTGAGCGCACAGCAGACCTTTCAGAGGAAACTCACGAAGCATACCCGTCGGCAGTGGAAACGGCTACGCGCTGCGAAATCGCCCGAATTGAGGCGATCTTCAGTTTCATCTCCAGCTCAGAATCTTGATCCGCTTCGCGGACATTCTTCAGTGCCACCTTGAAGGCGGGGTCGACGTTCTCAAGAAAGTGGTCTCCGTCGTCGTCGTCAGCCGCAGAGGGCATGGGCACGTCCTCGGCTTCGTCCTCAGGACCGTCATAGAACTCTTGGTCAGTGAATAGGAGGTCGTCCTGGTCTTTGGAATCCGCAATGAGCCTCTGCTCCTCTGCGTAAGATTCCGTTTCGATTTCGCCGGGGGTGGCAATAAGGAGATTAGTTGCCAGGAAGTGGTACGCACGGGGGGCGCTGTAGGCGGGAACGGGGAGTGGCTCCATTTCGTGGCTTGACTCTCGTTCTGGCAAATTGGCCTTTTATACAACCTACAATACACATTTAAAAGGGTAATTCACGACACGGGAAAGTGGGGATCACGAAGTATGCTGCCCAAATAAGGACTGTTCAAGGTCGTGTGGAAAATATCAGGGGGTCGAAGGCCATCGACTGGATCGCGTCGAAAGCGAATCTGGTTGTTGATATGCAGGGCATTGCGTACAGGAGTCTTACCTTATTTATTTTCTGTCCTCAAAACTATAGAAGATAATTAGCTTCGGGCACTTGATAGTCGATGAGAAGAGCGCACTGACCGAATCGAAGATGCTGGTCGGCACTCCATGAGGGAAATTCGATTACTCAAGTTGCACGGCGGCACATAGACAGTTCATCCTGAGAGTACCGGGCTGCTCTTGAAGATCTTTAGGAAACATTTGCTTTCGACGCGACTCCATCGATGGGCCAATGCGACTCTCGTTCGTTTCAGTTTTCAGGTCGAGGCTGCATAACCATAGCCGGATTTGCTTTCGACGCGATTCCGTCGATGGGCTTCGACCCCAATGTAGACGGCTTCCACGGCAATAAATAGGTCGTGACGACGTTCCTCGAGGAGTTGGCTGAAGGACGACACTTGGCGGTGTGTCGTGGGGTGCTCTGAAATGATTCCGATTCGTGCTAGATCAGGCTAGGTTGTGGGGAAGAGACACGGTCCGTCGGCCCATTCTTATATCGGTGTATGAGGGGAGTTAGTTAAGACTAGTTTGCGCACCAGCAAGTCTTACCCCCGCCAGCAGGCCCGATCTTGAAACGCTACTCAAACTGAAGGCCTTCAGGGACATCCGCTGGCCACCAGCTTGCGAGTATACTGGAAGGTGGTTGCCAATGTTGATGTGGCTGTACATAGCACTGATGGCAAAGACAGGGGTAATCATCGTCGTCGCATTGACGGTGCAGTATAAGGTCTGGGGACTAAGTAGCACTATGTGTATAGATTCAATGATATCAGCTTTCTCTGGCACAGGCACCAGCATTAGAAATGACTGTGCCAATTCATCCCCGCCCTCCTCCAGCCTGATGTTTCGTCCAGGATACCCCAAGGCGCAACGCCCCCGTGGCGCACGCGGTTGCCACTCATATGTACAATAGGGTAAACAAATTTTACCAACTCTGCGATGGGGTCGGGGTCGGACTTTGGTTGATTGCCCAGAAAGACAATGAATGGTTCTAGGATAAATATCAGTGAGACGAGGCAGTCTGACTACAAGCACACATACTCGAGTTGTGTTTCTGGGGTTTCTTGAGAGATCCGATGTTGGCCGTGAACCCTCTCGCCGTTTTCCTGAGGGTTCCGGGCTTGGTTTCCGACTTGGAGGAGGTTAAGGATGCTGAGACTTTACACAGGAAATTATAGAAAGTGCGCTTGGCTGCGGGGTTTGGCATGCCTTCCATCTGTACATTGGGTCAGGACAGTGTGTCGCAACAGGTTTCCACTGACGATTTCAACGATGGCCTTGATGTCTTCGTTCTGAGAGGCCATGGTGGTTAGGAGAGTAACACAGGAGAATCTGAGACGATCTATTAAAAAGAACACGCAACCTATGGGACGTCAGTGCCTTTCTGGAGATGGATCATTGTTCTATGCTACGGACAGGGAAAAAAAGGTTGGTCTGGGTCGGGTTGGGGACGCAGATTCAGGGTTTTTGATTGAATGGAAGCTCTACTCATTCACCGCCTGTTAAACCTTATAAAGGCACGTAACGGAATGGAGCAGGTAGAAACTCATGCGCGTAGCAGCACGTCATGTACAATCGGAGCCAGTTTTTGAGACGGGATCCAGAGCTTCCCGCAGCGCACTTGGGACACCAGGGATGAGAGAAACATTGGAGCACTGAAGTCGCAAATAAGTCGCATTTCCATGCTTCGAGTAATCAAACAACGCGCATACCTAGGCCTCTGGCTCGGATGCCGGAATCACGAACCAAGTGTACGTGTTTCTTGTTCGGATCCTGAGAATGGCATCGCAAATCTGCCTCCGAGTACAGCAAATGAGCTCGCGTATTGACTATGGTTGAGGAATCGAGGGCGAGTCTTACCTAAACACATCATATAAATTATGTAAACACGCTGGCAAGCTGGCAAACCCAAAAAGGCCAAAAGGCGAGGCTTTCTTATTGTGGAATTCAGTTCTATGTCTCGGTAAAGAAGGTACTCGTCGAATTTGTGGTAGACGCCAAAGATACGCAATCAAAAGACCGAAATATGGTATCTTGGACCCAATTGAAAAACAAAAGAAAAGTGTATACTAGAGCGCATGAAGGTCAACGTGCCGCTGTTGTCAGATGATCGTGTGGCTTGAAGCATACGCTATCTTGCTTTCTCAAAGGCAAGGTCATCCGACTGGGCCTACACCGCCAGAAAGTTGGAATAGGTCATCAGGTATTGAAAAAGAGAACTCACCGAATTTGGCGGACTTGTCGGCAGATTCCTGGTATCCGGGACTGCGATGAATGCTTGTGCATGTGCCGACACCCTGGTACCAGCTGGAACGGAATGCAGTTCCACGCCGTTGTTTACCATCTGATCGCGGGGATGCATACGTGTGTTGAGGCTGCGTAGGGACGGTAGTCAAACATAGGTAAGGAGCTGGGATACGACGGATATATACGGACTTTGACAGCAATGTCACCGCGTAAACTGTGGCGAGGGGTTATTAGCAACTGACAAGGACAGCAGATAGTTTGCGAAAGGGTACTTTTTCCAGAAGGGGCGAGGGCTATCAGAAACAGATATGTTTCTGGAAACGCGACAAACTGGTAGGGAAGAAAAACATAAACACCAATCAATACTCTGGTGGAGAAAACTGACCAAGACCACGGTCGCCGCCGAGAACATAGCAGTGGCCATACCACGATTGATGGCGCTGACGATTACAGTTTTCAACATTGTTCGGTTACTGAGGCAAGCGTCAGACGAGATCCACTAGCGTTCTTTGGATATACTTCAACTGTCCATGCATGAGGACACCAAGGAAAAGACACAGGTAACCGGTTATGACAACATCACAAGCGAGCGACGCGGCCGTCTGCAGAATCGTAACAACCTAGATAAATCCATTCTGTGTCAACTGAGGGTTTCAGAAACGATAAACCGCTCTCGTACCCTCGTGCTCTCCAACTTTGCATAAGAGTTGGACCGATAGCTGATGACGGCCTGACAGAAACCAGCAGCTAAGGTGGCGAAGGGTAAATGTACCGTAGCTTATACACTAAGACATACATAGCTGGAATAGAGAAAGTATCATCTACAAAGGAGTAAGTCGCCGGAGGTGCGATGAAAGTTCATGCAAACTTACAGCCACGTACGGTCCCAAGGACCACATCTTGATGCCAGGAAGGCCACGATGTCCCTTGAGCACTGAGATAGAAAGGGTTTAAGGATTTGTACCGCTACGTACAGTGTGCACGTACAGCGGAGGATTCTTGTACAGAAGTACCTAGGGGAATTTAGTGCTTGTTGGGATTAGAGTGTAGCACGAGTATTGAATATCACGAATATTCGTGCCAAGCCATTCGCGAATCGCGAATATTCGTATTCGTGAATTGAGGTGGCAGTGCTATTCGTGCGAATGCGAATATCAGGTTTTGGAGAAGTTGATATTCGCGAATATTCGTCGGGTAATCCTCGGTTAATCACCGTGGAATACTGTAGTATTTTAATCAAATGTTCAAGTGACGGGTGATAGAGGGTGGTAAGCTGAACAAATTTAGTGCATGTAATGGCATCATTCCAGTTTTTGGGCTGAAATAGGGGTAAAAAATGTCAAAAGATGTTGGCCGGCACTTGCCGGCCATCTATTTATGGTAATTTTCGGTGATGAACACCAAGTCCAGTGAACACCTGTGGTGACAGGTGACATGGGATGAACATTTGGTCAGAATAGTACAGTAGAGCAACCTCAGATCAGGGACTCCGACAGGGAGTTTGTTGTTGAAGACGACAGCTCGGAGTTCAGTAGCTGAAATTGAACTCTATATGCATGGTGTTCGTGAATAACTCACAACTAAGGAGTATTCAAACTCGCTGAATGTGAATAGTTGCCACTCACGAATATTCGCGAATACTGCTTACTAATCAACGAATATTCGCCATCAATACTCGTACGAATGCGAATATCACTTCTCCAACTTTGATGAATATTCATATTCGCAAATGTATATTCGTGCTTCACTCTAGTTGGGATAAACTAGGTTTAAAACATACACTTGTACAATAGATGCTGACAAATACTACGAAGGGTGAGTAGTGAAGGGCCGATCCACAGACAACTCACTGTACAAAGCAATTGGACCTGGTGAAAAATGGGTGAAGACCGTTTGATGGTTTTTGGTAGGTACGCACCAAGTCGGCCCTAAAAACTCTACGTCAGCATGAAGAGGGTCACGAAAGATGTGTTGCGGACAGGATGAGTTGGTTCTCGTTGTCCAAATCTTTGATATAGACGGATGTAAAAAACGACACGAGTTGTGCGCTTTCCAATAGGCTGTAGTCGTGTGTACGTTAGAAAGCAGTCAATTAGAACAGGGACCTACAAGACGGTAACGACCTACAATTGCGTCGGGTGTACTTCAAGAGGGATGAAAAGACGGACGTACCGGAACTTTATTTGCCCAACCGTCGGCTGGCCACCATTGGAAATAAAGCCATGTTTGGCTCACACCGACGCCGTACTAGAATTATTGTCAGCCACACGAAGACAGACAAAGCTGGTACATACTAGAACGGCAGAGAGAACGAGAGAGAAAAGAATGGCTCCAGCGTTTGTGGTATCTGAAGAGACCGGCATTTGGAAGGAGGAGAACAAACCGAGAGCTTTGGCTTGTTGACCCTCAATGGCGGGAGAGCGGCGACGATCGTGAGATTATATTTATTTTTCCATCAGGCGAATATTGGGTTCCATCAGGGAAGGAAGGAATGACTCGTATTGGGGTGGTTTCGAATTCGGAAGGCTTCACGAAAGACCGCATCAATTTTGGCGCCTCAAGGCATAGGCGGCCCTGCACTCGAATGTCTGACGAGGAAGGCACGTCACGACGATTCTGAATTATATTGAGCCGACCTACAAGCCGTAGTGATAAGGTTTGGGCAGATTTGTTGAGAGTAAATTTGGTATAGCAACTGAGCAAGAGTGTGGAACGACGACATGTTAGGATAGACTGTGGACAGGAATGTAAAGTAATTGATCTTTACTGGCAGTGGCAGCCTCGACCACATACATAGCATTTGAGCTGGGGAGGTCTATTGGGGTCAAGAAACTCTTGCCGATTCAGTTGGACATCGTCGCTGAGAGATATTATATATCTCAAGACGCTGGTTGACGTGAATTCGGTACTCCAGCCTCCCCATTCACAAATTTGGCGTATACCCTTCCGCTTGAAGAGAAGCAGATACTGCACCCCACCGCGCCGAATGGAGTGTGTACCGTACGGAGCAGGGTCAACCTTGACTTCAATCAAATTATTGCGGAGAAGTAGCAGGAAGGAGGTGCTGGACTGCGAAATCGTCAATGAATGTCGATATACTTTGAGAAAGATGTTCACTATTGTCCTGTTAACCATCGAAACTTGACCATTCTTGTTAATCTTGCGAAATAGAAACCCGGTCGTGTGTCGAGAGGCCGAAATCCAATAACAGAGAGCGCGAACCGGGCATAGATGGGCTTCATGGTCGGGAAGTCGGTGCAAGTAAAATGGCTTAATGCCTATGTGAGCTTTGAGCACGAAATGCGTGACTACGAATTGAATCCACATTTACCACCGAATTGAGCGGTCTTCCTGCTTCGCAGCATGAGCTTGATAATGGTTCCGTTGCCACGTTCGTCTTCCAGGAATTCGAGGTCTGACATTTGAATACGAAGCGCCTCGTCGAAACGCAATAGACAGGCAAAGGCGACGGCACAAGCCGCCTGGATCATCAAGCGGGTCATGACACTGCACCAGCTGCCCTGTGTTGACTGATTATATTGTGCGTTGGAGATATTGACATTATACAGCTTGAGGAGTATGTCCTGTAGGCCGGGGTTCAGTGGGAAGTAGGCGGCACCACAGCAAATGAGCGCACGGGTGTGATAGCGCGAGAGCTCACAGATGTCTCACCAGCCTGTACCTGAGAAAGATACATGAGGGACATCTGCCAAAGAGTGAGAGGGAGTTTACCTTTCTCCGTCTCAAGCTGACCATATAGCTCGATACTATTTCGGAAACAGAAGGATTGCCGGACGGGAAAGGAGATTCCTGCCAGGGAGCGGAACCAAGACGTTGAAGGCAGCCAAAGGCGTAAGTCATGGCAGCGTGCATCTTCTGAGCATGGGCGAATGTTGGAACAACCCTATCCTTGGGGATAGGGTTTCCATCGACGTCAATGACGTCGCAACTGGTCCAATGCAATGTGGGAGCATGAACATGGAGAAAGAGGACTGAAGTACGTAGCGAGAATCCAAATGCAGATCCACCAAGGAGTGTCCTTGTGGGGTTGAGGTTTGAAGACTGCATCGCCTTTCGTTATGTAGTTGTGGTTCTCGAGAAACTTGACGAATTTCGCCATTTGTCTAGGGTAGAGAATGAGAAGGTCAAGTAAAAAGCGCCGAAAACTCACATTTCGTATTCGTTTGCGGTACGTTCAGTCACAACCTTTGAGACGGCCAGAAGACGAGTCTGGTAATCGGAGATATCCGCAAGGGGGACATCCGCAAGACCTGCAGCATCCTCCATGTCGATAGCATGGTTTGCATTGTATGTATCAATGCCATCCACGTCGTGTCCATCGATGCCGTCTACGTCATTGTCGACGCTTTCGGGGTTGATATTGGAGCTGACCTGACCCTGGAGAGTCTCTTGTTCACCGCTGAGATCGTCAGCAATCTCATCCTCCAGAGGTATTTGTATGAGTCGCGCCACAGTATCGAAAGCCAAGCTCATGGAGGACTGGAACGGATACTGCGTTCGTGGGGAGCGGTGACCGAGTCCCCTGTTTCGAGGATATACATTTCATGAGTTAGGAGTTGGTTAGGAGGCAAGTTCGACAAAGTTATGTAAGCATTTCGACCCGCCTTGGCAACTTGGCAAAAACAGTTTGTTTTCGTAAGAAATCCGCGCTACTGATATCAAACCGGTGTCCCCTGTTTCGAGGATATACATTTCATGAGTTAGGAGTTGGTTAGGAGGCAACCTTCAAGCTACAAGTTCGACAAAGTTATGTAAGCATTTCGACCCGCCTTGGCAACTTGGCAAAAACAGTTCGTTTTCGTAAGAAATCCGCGCTACTGATATCAAACCGGTGCACACAACTCAAAAGTAGATTGGTAGCAAGGCAAGACATACAACTAGATTTAAAAAATTCTAAAGCCCTCAGAGTATGCTATCCTGCGGGGAGCTCCGAGTCTTAAATAAATAAGTTCTTGACAATGGGAAAATCAGCCATGGATCATTGGATGCACTTGTCCGTCGTGCACATGTACGACGACTTGAGCCGCCCGCAATGCAGTGTGATCACGCAGCGCACGACTCACTTTGCCCTCAATGCGCACTTATTCCTCCGAGATCGTCCTTCACTACCTGCTCGTCTGCCCCTGTTACCGCCGCCAACGCCTCAACCTCATTGTCAGCCTAGGCACCGCACGTCTCTCCCTGCGCCGCCTGCTCGCCGCCAAGCCGATCCTGCGCTTTGTGCGCGACACCGGCCGCTTCCCGCGCTACGCCCTCTAGGGCGGCGCTCTCTTTCTCTTTTCTTTTCTCATACATATACACCCTGCCTTGCACCTAAATCAAAGCCCCCCATATAGCGCACTCACTCCGCCCCCCTACCTACCGCCCCGTCATTGGCCCGCCATCCTCACTCAAGCTAGTTTACCTCAATGTCTCACGTATAAGTGCTACATGGACCTCCAGGGGCCCGCGCGCACTCTAATGGAATCTCGATTGAATTGAATTGAATTGAATGCCGCGAGTCCTTGGTGACCTTGGGCAGCGACTGCACCTCGCTGAGCTCGTGCAAGATGTCGTTCCTCTGCTAGGTGGGCGGCCGGCTGTTGTTGCATGCTCGACACGATCGTGATGATCTGCGTCAGGTTCTCGTTCAGCGTCGGCGACGGCGTTTGGCTCCGCACGCCCGACAGTATGGCATACAGGATCGACTCGGTCTGCGCCTCGAGTACGGCTGCACACGTTATCAGTCAATAGAACACCACGTAGAGGCATCAAAACGCACCTTGAGCTCCCAGTCGTTCGCTGGCTGGTCAAAGATCGCCGGCGGCTAGTTGGTGTTGTCCAAGCTCGAGTTGTCCGACGGCGGCTGCCGCCGCCGCGAGTCGTACAGTGACGACGGCGATAATGGGTTCCCGGAGCGCTCCGGAAACCGCCCGCTAGCACTCCTAGCAGAATTTGAGGACAGGGCAGCGCTCGACTCGCGCTGATACCCCATCCCTGTCCCTGGGCCCTGCTGCGGCATCGTCTTGCCCTCATCCACGTACTTGAGCGAGGGCGCAAACCCGTTTGTCGCCGATGCGGGGGTGTACGCGCTCAACGCTGCCTGCTCCTGCTCTGCGCGGCTCACCTTGCGGACACATACCGTGTGCCCGATCTCGGTGATCGTTGCGGCGACGTGGCTCGCAGCCGCGTCGTGACATACCCGCGCTTGTCGCATGCGTCTTGCTCGCCGTGACGAGGTTGCGGAGTGTAGCCTCCCACGCACTCCCGCAACGCAGCCAACGCGTCCGTGTCGACATCGGACCGCTCGCGTACTGGTCGGTGCACGTCATCGACTATTGTGGAGACGGTGTTGACCACGGATTTCATCGGTGTCAGGACGCGCGTTGGTCCGTTGGAACGGCCAGTGAGAAGGCTGTCGATCGTAGATAAAAAGGCCGTGGCATGGATGTCGAGCACGCCAGAGACGATACCTGGTCCTCTGGACGATCCATCTTGGGCACTTGCTGCGATGCTGCTAGATAGAGATGTAGAGTTTTTCGGGGAAAGCGATTGCACAGTCCCACACCTTTGACGCTATGCAACTCGGTCTTGGCGGCCTCCTATTTGCGTTTGTAGTCCTTGAGCTGATTGTCCAGGTCGCGAATAACGACGAGGTCCTTGGCGGTCATGAGCTTGTCGTTCCGGCGCGACAGGTCGCCCAACTCAATCAGCAACCCCTCCATATCATCCCGGAGTTGGTCAACAGCCTCCAGGTCCACCCCACCGCCATGCCCGTTCTCCGCCTCCTCCTCGCAGCGCTCCCGTAAGATACACAGCTCGTCTTCATCCTCCTGCGTACGACGGGCCTCGCGCTCCTTCTCCCGCTGGTGCGACTCGCGAAGCTCGTCGAGTTCGCGCTGCAGCGCCAGCATGGCGGTCGTCTGCTCCTCGGCACACCGCCGGACGACGTCGAGTTCCTCCTCCATCTGTCGCACGCGCGCCTCGCTGTCCTCGAGCTGGCGCCCTCGCTCGTCCGCGTCGTGGCGCTTGCGCTCGCGCTGCAGCGTCGAGAGCTGCGTCTGTACAGTCGCGATGGGCAACTCATAGTCACGGTGGGCCTTGCCCTGCTCGTCGACGCTCGCACGACCACGCGAACTGACGCAATCGAGGTTGAGAAACTGCGGTACTCGGGCTCGTCGTCCTCACCCTTGAGACGTGCGTTGAGGCCATTAAGACCAGTGAATACTCGCTCGCAGTGTCCGGTGGCTCGAGGTCGACTGCGTTCCCGATCATCCTGGGTGGAGCTCCCACTCTCGCGAGCCTCACGACCGTAAGGAACCTTGATGTACTCTTCCTCCATGGTACTCTTGTTCGAGATCATCATGCCTCTGGTCAGTGGTGCTGCTTCCACATTCTCGATGGACATCTAAATAAACTGAACGAGAAACGTGAAGGAGGACTCACCAATATGCGGTAGATCACCCAGTCTACGTCGTTGGCGTTGAAAAGGTCTTCACCATCGCCCTTCCACTTCTTTGGCACACGGTCGACTGCCGCCAGATTCGCAATATTTTTCATGCACACCCGTGCGGCAGCATTCTCCCGGTTGCTCAGAGCTGCCTTTTGCGATGGTCCTTGATCCGTGTCAAAGACTACGAAATAGTAAGCAAGGCAATCGATCGCAAATGCGTCCAACACACCTCCTACTCGGTGCGCATCTTGCGTACGCACCCACCCAGGTTGCCCTTCCACTCCTCCTCCGCTTTGCAGTCCTCCTTTTGTCGGTCCTTCCGCTCCTGCTTTTCCCGCCGCATGCGGCCCTCCTCCCCCTCCTTCTTGTCCACCTACTCGTCTTCCGTCCTCCCGGCGCCGCGTTTCCCGAACCCCTCCCTCTCCCTTTCTCCCCTCCAGAGCTTCTGTTCCTTCTCCCTTTGTCCGCTTGCTGACTCCGGCCCCCCCAGTACCTGGTCAAATGTCGGCGTGGCGCCCGACGGCGGGATGCTTGATTCGGTAGAAGTGCTTCTGCGGGATCGCGCCGGTCTGCAGGGTCGTGTATGGGAGATTGCGTGGGCTTGGCCTAACTTTACGAACTTGTCTCAAGGATGCGAAGGACACCGGGAGTAGCAGCACGTGTTTTGCGAGGCCGACGAGGGACCGACGCCCGATCCACTCACTCCTTCAAGCTCGTGGACACGGGCCAGCGATGTGATGATCAGAGGCACCAGTCAAGAACGCTGTGTTTGGCACTCATTTCCGATTGGAAACTTCGTTGACTTGGCTCTACAATGAAGGTAAGAACAGATATGAAAGCGACCTAAATATCATACACATGCCTTGCGATTACGAGTTCGTCTCGAAGAAGTAAACACCACCAGGAGCCTGGAAGACGATAGATTGAAGAGTCGATGCTACCCACTGGCAAGGACGCGAGTCAATGGTGTTAGCCATCGCTAAGGAAAACATCGGGACGAACTCTACATGGGCAATAGTCCCGGTTCCTGTTGGATTTGAAGAGAGATCCCAGAATTTCATCCACAGAGCGAGTCGTGGATAGCCCTAAAAGGAAGATAAGAACGAATATACAAACAGGAGAGGTATTGCGCGCTTACCTTGAGACAACTATTGGTTAGGAATTTCTCTCGAGGATGCGAAAAGCGTCGGGAGTAGCAGCACGTGTTTGCGATCCAAGACCTCATCAAGCTCGCCAAAAGCAGGCCGATGAGGGACCGACGCCCGATCCACTCACTCCGTCAAGCTCGTGAACACGGGCCGGCGACGTGATGATCAGGGGCGCTAGTCAAGAACGCAGTGCGATGGCAATTCGAAACTTCGTCGACTTTGCTGTACAAGGAAGGTAAGAACAGATACAAAAACAACCGAAATATCATACACATGCCTTGCGATTACGAGTTCGTCTCGAAGAAGTAAACACCACCAGGAGCCTGGAAGACGATAGATTGAAGAGTCGATGCTACCCACTGGCAAGGACGCGAGTCAATGGTGTTAGCCATCGCTAAGGAAAACATCGGGACGAACTCTACATGGGCAATAGTCCCGGTTCCTGTTGGATTTGAAGAGAGATCCCAGGATTTCATCCACAGAGCGAGTCGTGGATAGCCCTAAAAGGAAGATAAGAACGAATATACAAACAAGAGAGGTATTGCGCGCTTACCTTGAGACAACTATCGGTTAGGAATTTCTCTCGAGGATGCGAAAAGCGTCGGGAGTAGCAGCACGTGTTTGCGATCCAAGACCTCATCAAGCTCGCCAAAAGCAGGCCGACGAGGGACCGACGCCCGATCCACTCACTCCGTCAAGCTCGTGAACACGGGCCGGCGACGTGATGATCAGGGGCGCTAGTCAAGAACGCAGTGCGATGGCAATTCGAAACTTCGTCGACTTTGCTGTACAAGAAAGGTAAGAACAGATACAAAGACAACCGAAATATCATACACATGCCTTGCGATTACGAGTTCGTCTCGAAGAACCACTGGCAAACACCGCCAAGAACCTGGAAGACGATACATTGAAGAGGAGTTGATGTTGTCAACTCGCGAGGGCGCGCGTAAATGACATTGGCCATCATCGAAGTCAACTCTACATAGACAGAAGATCCGATTCCACTTCCACTTCCACTTAGATGAAGAGCAATCGCGAATAGCACTAAAAAGAAGATACTGAACGAATGCAAAAAAAAAACAGCAGATGTGGCAAGCTTACCGCGGACCAGATTACAAGTGCTTCTCGAGGATGCGAAGAGGGCCGGAAAACCTCGTCAAGCTCGCCAAAGCAGGCTGCGACACCCGATGTGTTCACTCCGTCTCGTGAACACGGGCCGACAAGGTGACGATCAAGGGCGCTAGTCAAGGACGATGGGCGATTTCCGATCCGGGACCTCGTCAAGCTCGCGAGCACGGGCTGGTGAGGTGGTTGGTCAAGGTTGGTGGCGACTCCCTTTGTTTGCGCAAGTGTCGCTTCACCATTCGGGGTTCCCCAACTCCCGAATATATCCTCCTAGGACATCGATTCTTCTGCTAGCAAATAGATTTACCTCAAGATGTCTACGCTTTTGTCTCTCAATACGCTGCTTAGAGTATTCTTTGGTATTGCGACCACCCGATGGCTTGTGAGACTCGTAAAGTCCATCCGCGCTCTGACAGCTGTTGAAATTTCTATTTACCTGCGCTGACTTCCGCTGGTCCAAGCCCCTCTATGCTATTGCCAAACGTATAAATTCGGGGGCACCCACTGCTTAAATCCTCGCTTCACCGCACGGCACCTTACCTTTTGCTCACGTCATATTCTTCGCTGCGTCTTTCGTCTTTGCTGCGTCCACGCCATTCCCAAGTACGCGTTTTTTTTTGTTCAAATTCAAATCTATGCTGACTGTCGTTCGTTCGTTCGGGTGTGGTCAACGGGCTGGAGGCGTGCGGGGGCAGTGACTTGTCCGGCTGCACAATATGTCCCCCAGGTTTGTCTCGTCTTCCTCTCTTTCGCAACGTCGAGAAATCTTATTCTGATATTCAATCCTCATCTCAGGATACACCTGCGCCGGCGGAAGGGACACGAACAACGGTAAAACGCCGTGCGACACCGGACACGCCGCCCCGAGTACGCTGTCTAGTTGATGACCATCCTCTGCTGACATCCCTTTTCTCATCTACGGCGTCTGCGTCGCCTGCCGGCGGGCATACCCAAACCAGAGAGGCACGGCGTCCTGCATTTCCTGTCCCGCTGGCCAGTACTCCCTCTGTGAGTTTTCCTTGCGTCTTCCAGCCATCCTCCTCAGTATTCTTTTCTACAACAGACGGTTTCTTCTTCGTCGTGCAACTACATCCCGGGCGGTGCCTTCGTCAACCTGTACGCCTGCTCCATTTCCCCATGCCTCCTCAGCGTCATGCTGACACTATGCCTGGCTAGAACCTGACCTGCCTGACATGCTGCGGCTACGCCGCCGTCGGCAACGGCAACACCTACATCACGCGTTGCACTGACTCCACGCCGCTTGCATTCCCTGGTTCCGGAAGAAGGCGCACCAGCCAAAATCGCCTACGTCCCCCCTCCGACGTGCACCCAGGCAGCTGACGGCACCTGCCGTGAGTACCCATTATGCCTCTTCACGAGGCGATCCTCACGATATTCCCTAGCCGCCGGTACCACTGATTTTTGGAGCGTGTCCAGCTACTTTTCTTGCTTGTATATTTCTATCAGTTAGTTGAAATATACCGCACCTTTGATTGGATTTTATGTTTTCGAAACAACAAATTAGTGCTTTCAGTTTCGACGTATGATTCTGATAACCGGTAAACGTTCGTGTCGCCCCCATGTCCCCCATACATTAATCCATGACACGGATTTATCCAATTTATCGCACCCTTTGGAGAACGATGATCGATGATTCTGCGTACGCGCTAAAGACATTCTGCATATGTTGTGTTTTCCACACTGTACTCAAATCTTGGAAGCAATGGCTCGACTTTGTAATTATATATGTAATGATGCGCTGTAATCGATCCCTCACAAGAACCAACCGCTTTAAAAAAAACCTCTGAGCCATTGTCGCCTTCTATAGCCTCTGTAAGTACTGGCCGACGTGATACAAGGTTCGATAACCTGCATATCCGTTAGAACCGCGCCATCCCAAACGAAGTGAATGAGGAAACAAGGAGAACGGGCTCGGTATCTCTATAAAAATTCGCGTACGAGATTTGGTACATGGACAGCCAAATGTACAGTTTAGGACGATCCTGCAAAGCAGAAAGACTAACTCTGAAAACGATCTTCGCTCTCCGATCGGAGTCCGGGAGGTTTACCGCGCCCGGCTAGTATTGCATCAGCACGAGCCTGCAAATCCACAAGTAGTTTTTTGTCATAGGCACTTTTTGAGTTTCCGATCTCCGCTTCGAGGAATTTGTAACAAAACTGCCAGCAGTCATCGGCAAGTTCTGTTGTAAGACCATTATCCGTGAGCCTCCGAACAACCGCGTCTTCATCGAGCTTCGACCCAAAAACACAAAGCGAAAGTTCGACGGCGGCGATTGTCACACAGAGGGAGTGGATTCTCTGCGCATACAGTCCTGGGACTGCAATAACAGATAATATCGCGGAAAACCGTTTCCTGTGACTATCGCGCGACCACTTGGATCTGTTATGATGGCCTATCAAAGTCCGTAACGCCATGTATCCACGTACATCACGCAAATCGACTGTCTGGCCAGCCACTGGAACGCCTGGGATAAATCTACCATGGCTGAGGACCTGTTTCGCTATATCCTCTACAGATTCGACGGCAGAAGGTTTCTCGTGGTGAGTTTGAGAATCACAAGAAACAGGGTTCTCCGGCTGCTCCACTTTGTCATATTGCTCGGTTAACACCTCGTTCGTTAGATTTGCAACGACACCTACCTATCACCAGATTGACCGCAAGTCCATCATCCACGACCGGACGTTTGCGTGAAGCATTGGGATCTAAGCGCTCGAGGTCGTTACGAAGCCGGGTTGTCTCCATCTGAATGTCGTGAAGATTTTGCTCGAGTCGGGCGGCCTCCACCTGCACCTTGCCCCTTTTCTCTTCGAGGACAGAATTTCTTCTGTTCAGTTCGGCGATACTGTCTTGCGCACGACCCAAGGCTGCCGGATCTGTCTTAAACAGGTGATTTGTGCGGATGCGACCGCTCAAGCAATGCAGCTTGAAGAGACTATTCATATGCTCGACGAGGTCTTCGTCTTCGGTGAGGTCTTCATCTTTATCTTCATCTTCATCTTCATCTTCGTCCTCTCCACCACCCTCTTCATCGCTTCCGCTCTCGTCAGCTCTAGGTTGATCGTCCTCGGAGCTATCGCCACAGTCTTCGTCCTCATCGCTACGACGCCGGCCCCGGGACTTGGCGACATGGGATAAGAACGCACGGCAGATGCCGCATTTAGAGCCACAGATGGGGATGCCAATTCCAGTGCGGCTGTCAAGCCGCCAAGTATAATGACCGTTTTTCAAAGTTTTCGCGAGTTCTGTCTCGAAGGCGTTCTCCATTTCCGATTCGAGAGGCGAGCTCTCCTGTGCCCTCATAACAAACCGAGGACATTCGGGACACCACGTCCTTGGCTTCGAGGAGTTCATGATCTGGGAAGGATGGAGTTAGATGTAGGTTGGCCAGGCAGTTCCTGGGCACAGCCACAACATCATTCCATTTTCACACCGATGGATATGTAGGAAAATTCTAACTCGTGGAACATGTATCACAAGTAATGTAACGAAACCATGATATATATAACAGAATAGATCATTTGAGTTGACGGACTTTCATTTCAATTGTTTTATGAGCCGCAAACTTTTGTCTGGCAATCCAATCCGTGGTAACTGGTCCAGGTCTGGAGGACGAATCATACCAGCGGGCCGCCCGCCAACTCTCACCTTCTCATTAACGCGCACCAACAAATTTTTCACCACATCAGGACCGATCGTACTTCCATTTGCGTTGGCGTGTGCCTCCAGGAATTTATAGCAAAATTGCCAAGCGTCGTCAGCAGTTTCAACAGTCAAGCCTTGGCCGGCGAGTAACTGCACCAAGTCGACTTCACTCGGAGGACTGAATCCAGGGCCCGGGGGTGCAAACCTACACGATAGGTCGACTTTCCTGGCCACAGCAATTCCGGTCCGCTGGATGATGTTCGCGTATTCGCCAGGAATCGAGAGTACTCGCAAAACAGCGAGAAGACAGTCCGTGTAATGGCGACGCTGCTCCCGAGTCCCCGCCGGTCCGGGAGGCACCCGAGATAGCACCACATTTCGGCCGCGCACATCGCGTAAATCTACCACCCAGTTTGGCCCGTGTAGCGGGACCCCCTTGATAAGCTGATTTTCGCGAAATTGAAGCCATTTGGCATAGGCTTCTGGGGGGTCGTCGTACGAGGGGGTCTTGGCGGTCATGAGCATTTGTCGAAGGCGGGCAAGCTGGGCCGGCGTTTGTGTGTCAATGGGAGGGCTTTCAGTCAGAATCTGGAGGAAAGTAGGCTCGGACCTCGGAGGCGCCAGCATCGAGGCCGATTTCGGTGCGGTGCCCGTCACCAAACTATTCGGAATCTTGCGCGGGCGAACGTCCTCAACGGAGTCCAGGGCTCTGCGAAGTTTGTGTAATTCTCGTTCCTCCTTCTGGAGGGCCTCCTGGAGTTCAAGAACCCGGGCCTCTGCCTCGGCAAGCGATGACTTTGCTGATGCTTCCCTTTGTTCTAATACAGCCACAACACCTTGGAGACATCCGGTCGCCGTCGGATCTGTGTGCAGGAGCTTGTTGACGACCTTTCGACCTCGAACCGACTGGAGCTGCGATACCACTTTCATGTGGTCTACGAGCCCTTGATCTGGGATCCCCGGGCAGCATACTTGCGGTTCGTTCCCCGCCGCTATAGTCGTATTCATCTCCTCCGCGCCGTTGTCGTCCACGATTATAACGGGTACCTTCCGCTCTGTTTTGCCCGCCTCTTCACGCAGGTAGGCGAGATGGGCGACGTAGGCTCCGACATCAGAGAAACCAGCGTAGGCCGCACCGCAATGGCGCAGATATGGGGCACACACCGAGCAATTAGTCGGCAGGTCGTCATCTTCTTCGTCCTCAGTCTCAGCTTGATCACAGCAATAAGGAACATTGAGTGTCTCTTCAAGATTCCAGGGGGGAGCGCTGGGTAATAGCTTATCGTGTAATGCCTCCTGTATCTTCCCATCTATGTAGGGAACCAAGGGCGCCACTTCCAGGGCGCTTTCTTCGATTCGGCGCCTGCATTTGATGCAGATTTCGATGACGCGAACAGATCGTTTGAAGCGAGAAACGGCGGACGCCATTTATGCAGTTTCAACAGAGACTACAATATGTTAGCACCCACGAACATGATGTCTTTGACTTGAAGCAACCGACATTTTAGGCGTAAACGAACGAGGAGAAAGACCTAGAATAGGTCGTCAGTGCAGGACTGTTACAAGAGGTAATAGTCCCACGAGAATACGAGGAGTGAGTAGTGTGACACTAAGCCTGCTGCCTGAGTTGCAGCCTCAAAGTTGTCGTTCGAACTTGAAGAACACATTTGCGCAGTGACTCGTCACGTGCGCTCGCGCTCAGACTCATCACTGATTAAACTGCGAAACTACTCCCATCTGCCCACGTACACCTTCAAAGCTGATGCGGCCCAGGCGGCGGCGGAAAACACCAAGGAAGGCGAGGGTGCTGCCAGAACCGCGGCACCGCTTCTGAACAAGAAGAAGGCTGTATAGGAGGACCGCGAGCGCGTCCAGTCCAAGCTCGATTTCGCCACGGCGCTCTGTAGCCTCGCGTCTGGTAACTACCAAAAGGTTGTGCGCTCGTTTCTTAAGCTGGGGTCCGCGAAGGATTTTGGCGATTGGACGGGCTGGGTATTTTCTTTGTGTTTTCTATCCCCGCCGTCTCTGATCAAACTATTGCCACAGCTCATCGCACCAGGAGATATCGCCATCTACGGCGTGCTGTGCGCACTCGCCAGCCTGCTGCGCTCTGCACTCGAGACCCAGATCCTCGAAAGCTCGACCTTCGGCGTGTACGTAGAACACCGTACGTGCATGAGCTCGTCGAGTCGTACCTGAGCAACGACTTTAAGACCGTGTTGGAGCTGCTGAACCGCTACTCGGTGCGTTACCTCTCGCGCTGCCACCCTCCGTACCCCTCCTGACCTCTAAAGTGTATCTAGTCGCGCTACTTCCTGGACTTATATCTCGCGCAGCACGTAGGCGAACCGACGAACATAATCCGCAACTGGGCGGTGGTTTTATACTTCCAGCCGTTCGCGTCCATCAAACTCGATCGGATGAGCAATGCAGGAGGCCGAGGAGCAGGTCGTCGCGCTCGAGGTCTATTCACAGGCGCGTCGACAGCCAGAACAAGTTGTACTGCGCGGGTTTTCCGACAATTCCGTGATACTTACTTTTCTTAGATCGTGTATGCGAAGCAGACCGACTACCGCGCAGAGCTGTTCGCGCGCGCCATCAAGGCGGGCCGCGACATCCAGTCGACGAACTGCAAGGTCCTTCTGCGGATGCGGCTGTATGAAGGAGGTATCGCGACAGAGAAAGGAGGCCGTAGCTCACCATCGGGGTCTGGTACGATATATATATGTATCTTGACATTGACACTGACTCATTATACGCCCAGCCCAGGTTTCTTCCTCCTCAGCTGCAAGTGCTTCAGCAGAATCCTCCAGATCAATACCTCAATCACTCCTTGCCCGTCTACCACAGCTCGGAAGCGCAAACAAGTAATAGATCCACGGCGCCGGAAAGCGAAGAAGGCGAAGACAAGTCCTTAGTCCGACATTCCCCTAGACTTATTCTCTTAATCGTTTTGTATCTTTATATCCTACTCATAAAATTACACTCTATGCTTAAATCTCTTGCTTGAATCGTTCCAATTTCTCGATCAGACACTGTCCAAGACAGGAGAAACCTTTTTGCTTTCGTTCACTCATTTTGCTAGATGGGAATTCCGAAGTTATGGGAGGTGAGTGTAATACATCAAACCACGGATTTGAAGAGCTGAATCAGAACTTTGCAGATTGTCGGCCCTGCGGCGGAAACAAGATCGCTGCTTAATCTCGCGACCATTGAAGGCTTCAAAGCCAATAACCGCAAGCTCCAAACCATGATCATCGGTGTAGATATCAGGCAAGCATCGCGGCATATTAACGAACCATTGAGCATTCAAACATTGCAGTATCCGAATCAATGCCATTGTGGCTGCGTTGGCGGCTGCTGGGGTTTTCCATGCAGATCCGAGCCTCATTCTCGAGAAGTTTTTCTACCAACTCTGCAACTTTTCGTTGGCTCCGGTAACTTATGTATTTGGTTTTGATGGTCCGGGGCGCCCGGGTGAGAAGCGTGGTATCAAAGTGGTCCATCGGGAGACAGAGCTCCTTCAGCATCTGAAGGCGATGATCGTTGCTTTTGGATTTTATTATTATGAGGTGAGTCCTTTTCCGTTGCCCAAGTTTGTATTCAACTCAAATACGTAGGCTCCTGGAGAGGCCGAAGCGGAATTGGCCCAACTCAATGAAAACGGGTACATAGACAGTATCATCACCGAGGATAGCGATGCGTTAGTCTTCGGAGCACGTTGTGTCATTCGCACTTCGGGGTACATTTTCAAGTTGTTCACATTGAATCCCATTAACTTGAATACCCAGGCCAACTGTTCAACACGACTCTCTAATTTATGACCTCGATGCCATGGAAAATACGGAAGGGGTGTCTTTGGGGAAGGACGATCTCCTTCTCTGTGCGCTACTTCTTGGCGGTGACTACGGCCCCGGGATTCTCGGAGCTGGGACTACAATAGCTCGTGCTTTAGCGGCCCACGGCTTCGGTCGAGATCTCGTCGAGATTCTGAGGTCATCCACAGGCTCTGATCTCAGGCGCCAGCTGACTCAGTGGCGTACCGATCTTCGAAAAGAGCTAGGGGAAAACACATCCGGTTTGCTGGACAAGCGCTATCCCAAGTTGGCTAATAGTATCCCGGACACCTTCCCTAGTGTTCGGATTTCAGACTTATACTTGAACCCGCTGACATCCGGATCTCCCCACTTCCTTGGGCCTATGCCCAATGTCACAGATTGGAGGCCCAGGGAGCCTAATATCCCCGCAATATCTGCCTTCTGCACTTCTGAATTTGGATGGAGTGGTGCACATTTACTGAAGAAATTGAACGGAAATTTGTGGCCTGGCGTGGTCTTCAGAATGATCTCCTCGGTAACGCTATTTCCAGAACTTCAGTGTGTATTTTCTGACTTGAACAACCAGCGCTATGTGCTTTACAGTCCCAAGAGCTCAATATTTGCATCACCATTGACAAATGCCTCGCTGCTCAAATTCAGTAAGCTCAACAAGTACAATCCTGCGTTCACCGATTCCTCCCAATTGAACATATATCGTGTTCGAGTCTCCACCGATAACTTCGTCTCGCTGGCCGGCTTGGACACAGTTCCGGTGATCCCTGAGGCCGATATCAAGCTGGTTTCAATTCCTGGAATCATTCTGGCAGTAGCAATGCGGGACCTATCGCTATCCTCAACTGATGTGAGTGAATAAAATCCACCCATTCATTTTTTCTAATTGTCTCATTGTAGCTGGCCCACATCCCGAGCGTGGATGTGGACTCTGACGCCGACTCCGCCGTTGACTCGGATCATTCCGACTCGGAGAACGGCGGCGGCGAGGACTCCAGTAGTAATAGGATCGAGAGGATGAACTCCGAGGAAGAGGATCTTATCAAGGCCCATAGAAAATTGGCGGCAGAGGGTGTGATCGACCTCACTACATAGCAGAATCGAAAATTATTGTAAATAGAATCGGGAGGTTTGAAGGACTGTTAATTGCCCTACAGGGAGGCACCAATCATTGACTCGGTCAACCTGAAAGGCTTTGACAAGGTTCAAATTTTTGATCGAAAGGAGAGGGCGAGGTTGTGGCCCTCCCGCCAAAATGGGTTCGGCACCCACCTAGCGGGTTTTGAATTTGATATCACTCCAATTTTGTGCTCAGGTTGTGCAGAGGGAGTCGCAGTGCCTGAAAACGTCTTATTTTATGTAGATAGAGCATGTATTGAGTGAGCTATGGCCCGAATACACTCAAAACATGTTGGTTTTCTCAGAAAGGCAATTTGGCCAACTATTTTGCAAACAGCAATAATTGTAACTTTCCTGCGTGGGAGAAGTCCTCAACTGCGGAGCAATGCCCGCATTCTCTTGAGACCATGTCACTAATACGCTGTGTTCCACTCCCGCATTACAATCCGGAAACTGCCTCCCGACCGCCTCGCAAACATTACGGGTCTCGAACGCTCTATCAGCCTCCTCATCGCAACGACGGCTTCCAGCCGTGTACAATTCCGTTCTTACCCAGTGATAATTTTTATAACCACGACTACCACTCGTGGTCCACTCGTGGCACCTATTTCATTTTTGAATGTTACGAAAATTCTGGATTCCCGGAGATTCGCCTATACACCGAAGAGTAAGCTTCATGACTGTTTTCCGCGTTGTGGCGGCTGATTTCCAACAAGAGCTGCCGCTGTCCAAGGGATGCGCAAAAAGTTTGCCGATCTCGGGTATCGTGCAACGGCTGTCATCAAGGAAAACATTTACGCCGTGGACGAGTGGATAAACAAACATTGCCGCACCGTATGCCCCTACCATGGACCATGGCGACCAGAAGCCAGCGACGAGCCTGATGATGGATTGACAGAAAGAGACATCAACGGGATGCCTGCGAAGACGCGTGCCCCCGCCACATCGAGCACGACCGGGTCGAAGCCAATGGACGATGAAGACAAGCTTGATTGCCTGAAAGCCCCCAGCGAAACTTGAACCTTACTTTGATTTGATTGTCGGACTTACTCTTATCGCAGAAGTGTTTGTATGAAAGACGAATATCATTTGTAGTCGTTCACAAAGGTCCTCGCGTTCACAAACTGAGAGTCCGTTAATTTGCAGAACTTCCAGTACGTGACCACGTGACTGTCCACCGAAGTTGCTTGCATTTTCACAGCGTGATTTTGTTGTACTACAACGCCCACCCTTCGCAACACATTGGAGAGAGAGGGAGGTGCAAATCTGGGACCTACTCCATGCCGTGTTCAGTACCTCACAGGCGATCACCGGCGATCCCATGTCACCGTTTGCACGATAACCCTACTTGACGAATTCACCAGGATCTCGCTCGTTTTTTCTTCGGTGCCTCTCATTCAACATACCTAAAGCAACGCCTGTTTGACCTCTCGATGTTCGTGCCTCTATGGAAGACTGTAGAGCCCCTCCCCGTCGAAGCGACCTGGGTCACGACGTCAGTAGCGTCTGGCTCGTTTTTATTTTATTTTTCCGAAAATCATCTGATCCGACATACGTACTGGAGCCCTTGCATCTCTTCGACCGTTCCCTGTTTGTGGAACCACGCGCACTTTCAACAGCAAGCAGCGGCGTCAGCGAGATGGCGTTCAGCGCGAAAATCGTCCAATTTTTTAATCTAATTTAATTTATAGGACGGAACCAGCTCCCTCCTCTTTCTTTTCAGAGGCGAGGACGACGAGGACGCGGTCCGCGTCCGATCAACCATCTTCTCTCTGGGTCCGTCATGATGTTTTTGTGTTCTTCTTCCTCCACCACATCTGCCTACTGGATTCTCTCGCACTGACAAACTGGATTCTCTCGCACTGTCACCTATCTCCTCTCCACTTCCACCAGCTCCCTGCTCTCACCCCGCCTGTGTACGACTTTGTGGACGACTGTCCGGTGTATTCCACCTCATCCGTAACCCCAGCTCATCCTTACCGACCCCGACATGAACAACGCTGCCGCGTACGCCTGCTGTCTACGCCGTGACACTGAACCTAACAGTTGCCAGCCACAACGCTAAAAAAACACGTCTGCCCGGGATGCGGAGTTCGCCACCGCGAATGCTTTGCCTTTTTTTTCCGTCGTCGGCTTCACACAATTCACTACGCTGACGACGGGGGTCATCACTTTCATGGGCGAGGTGCCTACTTGCGTTTTTTTCGACCCCGTCCCCGACACCTTCGACATCTACAACCTTATTCTACAGTCTTGAACGCCCACCCGGGCGCTATCGCACTACTTTACGCGCGAGCTCGGTGCATATTCTATACTCTTGACGATATCTACTTTAGCTGTCACAATGTATTTACTGTAAATATACTGGTAATTCCACGCGGCCGAGAGTTTGACTACCATCCAGTTCGCCGATGTGGAAGGACTCGACGCAGAGTCTGCGATTTATTGAATCGACTGAAGTACTAAAAATACGAAAGGAGGTAGCCGGAGGATCCAGGTCTGCCCGGAGGGCGTTGCTATTTGAATTTGATTGACGGGAGGCGGTGATGATGAAGTCAATTAGCGTGCCAGAGCCGCTGTAAGCGGCTATCGTACACGAATATCTACTTTCTACTGATATATTCGCGTGCTGGATGCGACACAGTGTTCAAGATCGTATGAGGACCGGTGTCCGGACGACACACAGGGGTGGGTGGGCGGAGCGGTCAACTGCGAGCGAGAGGCGGTGCCGATACTGACCCGGGCCATAGCTCACAACATATACGCTATAGAACACTAGTTTCATGTTGAAATTGAGTCAAAGCTGCGCACTAGCAGGAATGGATTCGTAGTAAATATTTTGAACTGTATACAGAAAAATAAAATAATCAAGTGATCGTTCTAGCCTTGCTCTGTCTGCAACACGAGAGCCACGCGAACCACATCATTGTGTGCAGCTGCAGAACGTCCTCCTTCCAGGCCTCTGTCAGATTCTCCTCCCGAAACTCCCGGGTCAGTTGCTCGCATCTCTCAATGTTTTCTGGGGAAACAAAGTCGATCGCGACCTTGATACAGTCGCTCAAATTGCGGACCTACAGCACGACGCGAAGAAACTCAGCGTGCGAACATCAACCACGGGGGATGGATAGGCGGGCTTACCTGATGAGCGCAACCCGCAGGGATAAAAATTGCTTGCCCCGCGGTCTGATACACACGGTAGCTCTTTACGCCGTAGTCCCTCAGTAACTCTTGTCGTGCGTCATCATCCAAATACACCTGCTGGCTATGGATTGGATCCAGCCCCTCCAAGGAGAACTTACGTCGTAGAAAGAGGCGAAGCTTGTCGCTGTCATGTGCGCGGAAGAGATCCCACGCGGCTCGTCCTTCGCTACCGTCCGGGGCAGGTGCGGCGTAAGTCATGATGTTGACTGCGTCCGCGATGTCCATGTGCAGCCGAGTAGACCCCTTGTTATTTGGGCTGACCAAGTTTGCATTGGCATTGTACATTTTCGGCCCTTGGATATGGAGACCTTTAGTGTTCGAGGCGAACGAAGGCATATACTGGGCCAACCTAGATCGGGGGCAACAACATTGAAAGGAAAATGAGACGCAAGGTTGAGGGTCCCGTCTCGTCGCACATAATTTGGCATAGGCACCGCCTGATTGAAATCATAGTATAAATCTGGGAATACCGCTTCGAAGTCGCTAGATGGGGGCCAATCCTGCCATCGAATCAGAATTTTGTTGCCAATTTCGGACAGGGCGACACTGACTTTGAGTTTCCAACAGAGTTTGCGCCGACGATAACGGCCGAAAGTGCGAAAAAAATCGCCGACGGTCATTTGTTTTTCTTGGTGAGTTTGACACTCCACGACGAGACAGCTTTCCGTCCCGTGGTTCTTGATGAAAAACTCAGGTGTCCATGACATCTTGAGCCTATCCCCAACGTCCGTGACAAGCAGCGGGTCTCCATTCGCCCAAAGCGCGCGGAAGATCGCATCCGTGAGTTCCGATTGCGTGAAGCGCGGGATCTGGTGCGAGGGGACTTCGGTTGAGGACTGGGCTTGGAATTCGGTAGACGGCAGAGTGTGTGGAGGGGGAGTGTGCGGATAACTCGGCGGAGAAAAAACCTGTGCTTTCGATGGATAAGAGCTCCTCCATAGCTTGGATGGCATCGACGAGTTCATCCTTACTGAATCTCGTCATTGGGACGAAGTCGTGTTCGGATGTTACAGACGATGCACCAAGTTCTTTCTCCGGCCTGACACAATCTGCGCATCCCTCTTGACCACAGGATCGACAAATCCAAGAGCATGAAAAGATCGAAGTAAGACAAGCGTCTTGCATGGGTGGGTCAGAACAAATAGTTACATGGAGTAAGCCGCACACACCACACGTAGCACGGACCTCAGTTTCTCTGGGTCGAGACACAACGACAGGTAAACTGACGTGTTGTAGTTCTTTGCGGAGAGAGGGCAATAAGTAGGTGGCTATGGCTTTCTGTCGCAAATATTGAAATGCCTAGTATTTGAACAAGACTAAACGCGCACCCTCGTTTTGTGAATGTGACTGTGCAGCAAGGGGATGTTCCACTCCTTTCGCCAGCTCATGCTTGACCCGTATGGCTCGTATGGCTCGTACTGTTGGAAATAAAATCCTGTGATTTTACCGTCGGCTCCCAGATAAACCGAATATCTTGAAATCGGCACGAATCACTTGGCCAAGCGCGCGCACAAGAGGCACATTGATGTATGTCTTCCCCTTTATATTCATCTGCCGCGCATGGGTGCGACTGAGGTTCCACAGATGCAATCGTAGGAGGTTCAAGTGTGTTATCTACTAAGTCGACTTCAGCATTGAATTTGACGGGTTTTTAGAATCTTACCGTGAGCGCCGTGGACGGGTCCCTCTGTGCGGGTTCCCAGTGCCCTGGATGGTCCAGCGCGCGGCGCAGACATGCCAATTTCGACCTTGCCACGGGCTTATGTAAACAATTCGACGTTGCCACAAGCTTATGTAAGGATTTCGACCTCCTAACAGCCATGAAAGCCCAGTTCGCGCCATGTGAGCCGACACCATATCGCGTATTTTTGGCGCACGAAATACCGCAAAAGAAAGGTTAGCTCTTACTGTGACGTGTTCTTGGTGATTTATGATGTCCCTTAGCAGCCATTCAGAGGAAGGAGAAGAGCTTGCCTAGAATTCAGGCGCGAGCGCCAACCCCCGGTGTATCGTCACCTTCTCTTAACATCCGCTGCCTACAACTCGAAGCCGAAGACCGATCTCCCTTGTTACTCCTACAGTCGGCCAATGCCCGTACCAGGAGATCAACCCTCGCCAACGACCTGGACACTGACGAACTTCTGCCAATTGGAGTGCCGTCAGACGTTCTTGTGGACTCAGAGGCAAATCCATCCGCCGGTGTGTCTGCTGCGGGCCTCGTCGCGTCCGAGAAGAAAAAGCAGATCAAGACTGCAGAAATCGCGTGCCAGACGGACGATGTCGCGCCGGAGGTGCAGGAGGTCGAGAAGCTCGTGGAGGTGCGCGTGGAAACAGTCGTTGAGCGGGTGGTGGAGAGGGTCGTGGAGGTACCCGTGGAGAGGATAGTCGAGAAGACCGTGGAGCTGCCTGTGGATAGAATCCTGGCGGAATTGGAGAGGAGGGCTGAACGATGGATCCACAAAACCAACTTGCCACTGGACAAAATGGAGCCTTTGCTTCGGTCAGCACTCGCGGAGTTGCAGGACGTGCTACGTGGAGAGTTTTCAACAGTACCATCGGAAGCTCCTTTGTCGCCCCCGACAATATATCCCACTCTGAGCACGGCAGCGCCTGCTGCAGAGGCCCCTCCCCTCCTTCCAGCAACCCCGACGCTTCACATACGTACCCCACACCCTATCTCGACCGCAACACGTCAAACATCGATTCCGGTGTCGGCTACTCCGCCCTCCCCAGAACCTGCAGTTAACGCGCTTGTAGCTCCCGTAAAAGTGGATATGTCTGGATCTCCGTGCATGTCGTTGTCTCCGCCGCCAAAGTATCACGCCATGAGGTCAGAAGTCACCCAAACGATTAAGTGGGGGCTCAGTGCGTGATCCCATCTACTAATTTTCCTATTGACATCGATTCCTCTTTTTTTTTCTTTTCAGAGAAAGCCACAGGCGATCAAGACGCATTCATGTGCTACAATGGGTTTGAACACCGCGTCAAAGCTAAGGTTGGCTGGAACTTGGTCGGCTGGCCCTCGCACCGGAAGATGCAGCCCCCGTCAGCTATGGGGGCTGGGGGGACCCGCCTAGTCACTGATCTGTGGGACGGATTAAAAGACGGGTCCGTTTACTGGGAGAAGATTTCAGCTGCAGACTTTGAAGCGCTCCGGAGCCAGTACTTGAGCGCAGGACGATCGACCAGCGGAAAGCGAAAGAGAACCAAGGATCTGGGCGAGGCGGTAGTGTTGAACCCACGGCCACCAAAGAGGAACAAACCGACCCTCGCCAGCGATGCCCTGACTTCCTCTAAAGAGAACGAGTTTGGCGAGAGCACGACGACTCCATCGACTCCGTCCGCCGACTTGGCTGCGGCGGCGGCAGGCTAAATTGGGTTTCCGGGAAAACACAGCCGGCCGTCGCTCGCCAGCACGTCCCCCATCACGTTCTCCTTCCCCCGCGTCCGCGCGCCCTCGCGCGGAGGATACCCAGCTGATGAGACCCCTGACATCCGGCGCTCCCTCTCTTACTCCTACAAGCAATCACAATTGTCGCCCTGCTGTGTATGAAGACCATTTACTATGTATTCTGCCTTTTGCCAACATCGATTGCTGTCGGAGGGAAAGGATAATTCAGAAGTTGTTGCCAACGTACCGGCCAACGTGGAGGGTCAATCCTTGTGCTTACCGCAGCGTCGTTATAAACTGGCTCACGTTGTTGTCGGACTCCGCTGTGTCAACTAAGTGTAAGTCTCTTTATAGAGTGCACATAAAATCGACTTCGCCACCTTGCCAGCGTGTTTACATAAACGAGCTGGTACCCCTGTCTTTCTTCCTTGAACCTGGAACCTAATCATGTCCCGGCCTCGCGGAAAACCCAGTCCTTTCACACCAGAACAGGATAAGCACATTGAATCTTTTTTCCCTGCTCTGATGTATCAGCTACCTGCGGACCTCAAGGCTTGGAAGAAAAGCACCGCCGAAACCATTGTCGCATCTCCTTTATTCCTCGGTAAATTGGCTACAAAGGCCCAGGACCCCGTCAAGGGTGGCGATTCCTCAGAATGGAAAACGGTGCGGCACCGTATCTCCTTTTCCTTTCCTCACTCACTCTCTTCAAGCGCATTGAGAAGAAATTCCAGAATTTCTTCAATCGCCACCAGAATGGCTCTTTCTATTTCTCTCCGCTCTCCGGCATTGCATTGTTTGAGCTGGAACACCGCGAATCCATCGCCGCATCTGCCATCGACCTTGCCGCCCGCACCAACACCAGCAGAGATCTTTGCTATCAGATGCGCCGCCGAGAGCAATGGGATGCGTTGGATCCCGAAAAGCAAAATGATTATCAGAGCAGGGCGTCAAGCACGCCGGCCAATGTGGCTACGTAAATGTATTCATTCAGGTCAGACATCTTGTGCTTACAGACGTGCACAGAAACCAAGCCGACTTCACCCGTTCTGTTGGAAAGGTCCTGACCGAATTGTGTCGAGGTGGGCAAGTTGGAGATCTCGAGCTCATGCTCTTTTGGGCTTTCCGGGAGAACAATGGTATTGTGCAGCATGGGATGTGCGTCACACGTTTATTGTGTGCGTCTCAAATTCTGACCCACACTTCAGCATTAACGCCCATGCTGCGGACAATGTTCCAGACATGGCCGATACGACTCCGGATTGGGACGCAAAGTTCGGTATTCCGTGGAAGGACTTCGCTGAGCAATATATTCCCAGTGAGTGCGTTAGGGTGGTTCACGTAACCAACTAATCTTTTCAGACGCCAATCCGCCATCGGTTCTCGAGATACAGCGAAATTCACAGGGCTTACCCGTCTTTCCCAATGTCGACTGGGGCAAATCCACGTCCAGTAGCTTGTGTGATGTGATCGTCGAGTACCTTAGCCATCTATGGCGTAGGTTTCGGTATAGTCCTCGACGTTGGCTAACTTCTATTTTAGGGATTTCGTGGAAGGAGACCCCTGTGGCGTGGACAGACATTGATGCGGATCCGGAGATTTACTATGACATCGACCAATTCACCCTTCCAGTGCGCCTGCGGGCTCCAGAATCTCTGGGCCACGCAAATATCTTTGCTCTAGCCGAATATTTTGCCAGTGCCAAGCCGCCCTTCGTCTTCCGTGACGGAGGAGAGGCTGTCACACGTAAAGCTGCCCGTCAGCCCGCATCCACTCAGGGAGATCTGAGACCTGGCAGCGAAGATCGGAAAGCGTCTCCCGGGTCTCCCCCTCCCTTCGGAAACGAACACATCGAGGTCACTGGTCTCAATTCATTGCACTTACTGCCTGAATAACCTTGGATAGGTCCCCTCTCCTGAGGCTCCGAAGCCCAGCCACGACAATCGGGACACGACTCCAGCCCCCCCGCTGAGAATACCCGCCCCGAGGTAGGCGATCAAGGTCTCTTTGCATTCATTGCATTATTAATGTTTTGACAGAAGAAGAAACGAGGACGTCCGACTTCTGCGACGGATGTCGTTAGTGCTCCAATAGTTCATTTCATCAATCAAATGCTCAATGTTACCCCCAGGTTTCGGAGCGCGCGTCGAAGAAGATCAAGGTGCCGGCTAACACACCCCCTGCGAGGATACAACCCAAACGTAGGACCGTCAAGAATCGAGGGTTCCACTCCAGCGCCATCGCGAGCACGGAATGGCACCGGTGGATCCAGTTACTATTACGAGATCGTAGACCGAGAGACCAACAGGGTCGTGGGGTCACTAACGCGCAGACAAGTACTTAGTAGCTGAGACGAGTAAACGTCGTACCTGATGTCAACTTTTTTCCAAACTTTGTCCTTAGAAGGTTGGGCGCCAAGGCGCCATCTGTCTGAGTTTCCTTTTGCCTTGTACATATGCATACGATATGTTCACTTGTCAAATGTTCCGAAACAAAACTTGAATGAAATAAGAGTTGAGTCAACGATACTAAGGCCCTCCGGGCATGTCCTGGTACCTTCTTCCAGAACCGGTACCCGTGAACCCCGACATCAGATGTATACGGCCAGCATTCCACCTTACAGAATTGTCGGATAAGACTCAGGATATTCAGCTCAGCACGTTCATCAATGGAGGCGCTCCCAATATTTCTAGGAACATTATATCATTAACGACCCTAGCTACAAACACTCAATATAGTATCCATCCTACACAATTCCTGTATACGTTAACAATAGTACGCTTGCGCATATTATTTTGACATATGGTATCCACCCTTCACGTACGCGTAGTTTCAGTACATAGGGACCATCGGTATGACCGTGGACTTAGCTCGAATTTAGGAAGTCCTCTTCCCTGCATGAAATCCAAACACAGGATCAGTGATTGATCGCTTAATTTTGCTGTCACGTAGTAGGCTTTGGTGCAGGGCCACCGTATTTATATAAAGGTCTCTTTTACATCGCTCTCTTTCTCTAACTTCCACCACCGTCTCTCTCATCGAACCCATGCCTGAGCCTGAAAGCGCAGCAGGTACGTTTTATCCAAGACAAGTCATGATTTCATTCCTCCGTTGAGTCGGGTTGGAGAGCCGCACCGGAGTAGGTGTGTCCGACCCTGGAACTGCCCAAAAGGTCGCGGCTCTTCTTACTCTCTCTCTCTACGACGCGTCGGACGCGACACCTGTGCACCTGTCACGAGTCGCGTCGCCGCGTCGACGCGTTTGGTTTTGTTTGTCTGCATCGCTGACGCCGTCCTTCATTCACATCGTCTGGATCGAATGTATTTCTAATGGCTAAACAGAACGGACTACCCGCGGCGGTCGTGTCTTCAACCCTTACGTGCTCCGAAATGCGATCTTTGTGCCGCGCCGGCGGATTTTCGACCTGGTCAAGCAACGCGCCGAAGGCGAGTCGGACAGCGAGTCCGATACCGACGACGACGAGGGCGATGCGCCTGAAGGCCTTCAGTCCGTCCACGACGTCGACAGTCGCAAGTCGGCGAAAGGAAAGCGCAAGGCCCGGGGTGATCCGCCCACTTCTTCACCCGGTCCCTCGAAGAGGCCGCGGAACGCTACTCGCGAAGACCTTGAACTCGAGGCTTCGGCGCCAGCACACATCCAACGGAGCGTTTGCTACGACCGGTAAGCCGGTAGCTGCTGATATCGCGGACGCCCACCTGCTCTCTCCCGCCGAGCTCGCCGTCGCCCTTAAAAACGTAAAAAAGCTTTGGCCCATCGCACGCGTCGCAATGAATGGCGGACGCGATATCAGTCCGGCGCCTCCACCGCGCAAAAGGGCGTAAGCATTATGCGTGTTCGTCAAAACCGACCCCATCTCTGTCCACAACCCGTCTCGAGCAGCACACCCGCCCCCGTCGCCTCCACCGGTTGGATGGGGCTTCCGTGACACCGTCATCCGAGGGGCTGCGGACCGCGAGGCTCACGACTCCGACCAGCAATTCCGCCTCCCGAGGCCCGCGCGTACACCTTGGATGAGGTTATGCATCCTCCTTAGGGATGCAACCTTGTGGACTGGACGGGTGCGCCTCTTTTTTTTTTTGGTTAGTGCTTCTGGTTTTCTCATGCGACGCAGGGTTCCTGCACCGCTGGTCGACGAGGACCGCTACGTCTTTGCCGTTCTGGCGGGTGCTCCACGAGACCCAAAATGGCAACAGGACGTCGCGGAGCCTGCTGCTGGCTCTCATGGAGGAGGCGGCGCAAGAAATCTACGGCGAGCCCTTCTACGCGGAGGTGTTCGGTCGTCGTAAGCATACGAAGCGCAAGAAGGACGGCACTAGGTCTAACCCCCGCCAGTGAAAAGGATCCCCGGCGTGGATCTCACCATTCGAAGAACGTGGGGTCATCGATGGGTGGTGGCCCGGACGAGCCGACGGCGTTCTATAACAGTGTCATCAACACACTCATCTTGGCGCAGCTGCTCGCGGCCAGGCCGTTCCAACGTATCGCGGGCTTCATCAACAGTCTGCATCTGTTCTGTTCTTGCGCGTACCCGACTTACCGTACTTCACAGAAATGTTTCATTCGTACTCGCCTGACCTACACGACCATTATCGGACGACCATGGCAGAACTGCATCGGTGGAAAGACGGTCTTCCACGCAACTTCAGCGCCCTTACCTCCTCCGTCTTCGCTGCGGCCACCTTTAATTTCGGGCCCCGGACCGTCACCCTCCCCCATCTTGACTTCGCCAACCTTGCATGGGGTTGGTGTTCGATCACGGCGCTCGGCTACTTCGACCCCAACAAGGGCGGGCATCTCATTCTGTGGGATCTTCGCCTCGTCATTCGATTTCCCCCAGGGTCGTCCATATTGATTCCCTCCGCAATTCTACGGCATTCCAATGTTGCCATCCAGCAGGGGGAGAAACGGTTCTCATTTACCCAGTACACCGCCGCTGGTATTTTCAGATTTGTTGGGAACGGTTTCCGTACGGAGAAGAGCCTGAACGCCAGGATGACCGCAGCTGAGCAGGCGAAGCGGGCGGAGGAGCGGCGTTGCCGTTTCACTGAGGGGATTAAAATGTACAAAAAGTGGGATGTTGCCTTCGAGTAGTCACTTATTTTTCCGAAATGACATTGCTTTCGCTACAACGGAACCACTTGATTATTAGTTAACCTCTCCTTTGCAATCACCAAACTGCCCACAAAATCTGGTATGCACCCTATTTCAGCCTTTGATTCCTTTATGGTTTTTCGGATCAAGACGGATGTTAAGATAAATTAACGAACAGTTTCCACACCAGAATTATTTATTTTTGCGTCGGATCGACCGGGTACACTGATCCCATTCGTGTTTGAGACCTACTAAATCGGTACCAGATT